>CAJNDT010000925.1:17500-113183 GCA_905221615.1 Symbiodinium sp. CCMP2592
ACGATAGCTTCGCTGGCCGCTTCCGCGCAATGCTTGACCCTCCTTCCCTCGCCCTGCTCGAGTCCCAGTCGGGGCCTTTTGCTTCGAGGGTTTTTACTGCCCTGCCTTCCAGCCAGGAGCTCACTTTCGACTCGCCTGTTTTCCGTGCTTTGCTGCTCCGCCGGCTCCGCTTGCCTTTGCCGCTGGACGCTGCAACCTGTCGCTGCCGTCGCCCCGTTGGCCCCCTCGGTGACCACCGCGCTGCTTGCCCCCGCTCCGGCATCCTGCGGTCCCGCGGCCTCCCGCTCGAGCGATCTGCTGCCCGTGTTTGCCGCGAGGCCGGGGCTACATTTGCCAGCAATGTCCTCGTGCGGGACCTCAACATCCACCCTGAGCGCTTCGATGACCGCCGCATCGAAGTCATCGCAAATGGACTCCGGCTTAGGGGCGGAGCACAGCTTGCTGTCGACACCACCCTTGTGTCGCCTCTCGATGCCAGTGGAGCTGCGCGCCGGCATCAGCGACAGTACGCCGCCCTGCGCCTTGCCCGCAGGTCCAAGGAACGCACCTACCCCGAGCTACTGCGCTCGCAAAGGTGCAGGCTCGTTGTCCTTGCTCAGAGGCTGCCCAGTTTGTCCGCCTCCTTGCTCGCTGCCGGGCCCGCGCCGTGCCTCGCCCGCTGCGACCTGCAACCATCGAAGCCTTCACCTCCCGGTGGTCTGCCCTGCTTACCTGTTCTGCCGCCAGAGCCTTCGGTGCCAGTCTGCTTGGTCTTTCCCTTGCCGGCACTGCCAATGTCGATGGCGACCAGCCGCTGCTCAGCGAGGTTCTTTCTTCGACTCGCTTCGACGAGACCCCGCCCCTTGCCAGCCGTCTGCCACCACGCCCTTGACAGCGCCTTGCCGTGCCGGCAAGCCTGGACTTGACGCCGTAGGACGTCGCCTTGGGTTTGGGCCTGCTGCACTGGGACCGCGTCGCGGACTGTCGCAAAAAGTGCGTGCAAAAAAGTAATTACTACTACTACTACTACTACTACTACTACCACTACTATACTACTACTACTACTACTACTACTACTACTACTACTACTACTACTACTACTACTACTACTACTACTACTACTACTACTACTACTACTACTACTACTACTACTACTACTACTACTACTACTACTACTACTACTACTATTACTACTACTACTACTACTACTACTACTACTACTACTACTACTACTACTACTACTACTACTACTACTACTACTATTACTACTACTACTACTACTACTACTACTACTACTACTACTACTACTACTACTACTACTACTACTACTACTACTACGACTACGACTACGACGACGACGACGACTACTACTACTAGTATTACTACTACTATTACTACTATTACTACTACTACTACTACTACTACAACTACTACTACTACTACTACTACTACTACTATTATTATCACTACTACTGTACTACTACTACTACTACTACTACTACTACTACTACTACTACTACTACCAGTGGGTTCGTCCAAATATTTTTCTTTTCGCGGGAAACGGTATGCATTTTTCTCGTACGGACGCAAAAAGGGGTGAGAAAAAGAAAATGTAAACGCGGAAGCATTCCTACGTAGTCGATCCATTGAAACAAGCTTGTTTCGATCACGACTACGGGCTTACAGTACTCTAAGGAGTGGATTAGTTATTGAGCTTCAGAGCCGGCGGGAGGGCCAAAACCGATGCATAAGCACGAAAGTGGCTGAGCGCCGCAAGCACGCCGCATACCCCGAGCTCACGCGGGGCGGGCCACAGACGCTCGTCGTGCTCGGCTCGGAGGTCCGCGGCCGCTGGAACGCCCAGGCTCGTCGCTTCGTGCGAGATCTTGTGCGCCTTAAAGCCTACCGCGCCCCGCCGGCCATCCCCGGGGCAGCCACCGTGGCGTGGGCGCGGCGTTGGTGGAGTATGCTTTCTGTCGCTGTGCAGCAGGCAGTCGTTGGCACGGCTTTGGGTAGCGGCTGCGTACAGTTGTTGCAACAGGAGGCCGGAGCAGGCCCACCGCTCGACGGCATCCTCCAGCACGCTGCCCCCCGAGGGACGGAGCCGCTTGCCTTTCCGGCCTTAGAGCGCAGGCAGCGTCCGTGCCGGGACTCAACAGGACGTCGACGTGCAGGAGCAGAAAAAAACACGAAAGTTTCACCGGTACGAACATATCTGCCAGCCTTTTCAGGGTTGTATGCTATTTTCATTTAATTTTCCCACACCGCTAGTCTCGCTCCGACATTGGGGTTTGGGTTGCGGCCATCTTCGCAAATACTGCAATCCCTAGATCCCTCTTGTAGGCTTCTTGCTGCAATCTCCGACCACCTGTCTCGTACCGAGATTGTGTGGCCATCTTCGGCAAGTTCCAAAGGTTTTATGCCCTTTATTCCCCATTGTAGGGTATTGTAGTGGTATTGTCATCCCAGACCCCCCGTCTCATCCCGTCTCGTTCCGAGATTCACTTTCCATTCTGCGAATACGTTTTGTTTGCACTTCCACGTGTTGTCGTTTTGTAGGTTTTTTTGCCTTCCATTCCGCTCGCTGCAGCTCCAGACACCTCGTGTGGCACTGAGATTAACGGTTTGGCATGTCGCTATCATATGCTATCCGCAAGTTCCGCTGGCCTTTCGCCTTTCCATGCCGTGTAGGATTTTGCGGCAGCCCCAAACCCACCAGCTCGCATGAGATTAGGGGTCGGTCTGGCTTGTGGCATCTTGCGGCCATTTTCCGCAAGGTCCGCAGGCGTTTTGCCTCATTCCGCGTTGCAGAGTTTTTGCTGTCCTCCCAGACCTTCCGTCTCGCTTTGAGATTATTTTTTTTTTGGGGGGGGGGAGGGGTTGGGTTGTGGGCATTTTCCGCAAGTTCCGCTTGTCTTATGCCTTCCATTCCCCATTGTAGGGTCTTGCTTTTATCCCCGACCACCCGTCTCACAGCGAGATTAGGGGTCTAGCTTGTGGCCATCTCCGAAAGTTCCGGAGGTTTTTTGCCTTCCATTCCGCATTGCCGGGTTTTTGCTGTCATCCAGGAATCCCGGGACCCCATTGCCTCGCATTGGGATTGGGGTCTGGCTTGCGGCTTCTTTCCGCAAGATCCGTGTTTTTTGCCTTCCACTCCGCGTTGCTGGGTCGTATGCTGTCATTCAGGACCTCTACTGTATGTTTGGGTTGTAGTCCCGCAGCAATGGCTCTGCAACACGACTGCTCCGGGCGTCGCCCCGGACGACAGGCGCCGCCTTGATCTGGTGATCCATGGAGCGACGCCCATGGGAGGAGCACTGTGCTGCGACGCGACCCTCGTGTCGCCACTGACTCGTACGGGCCAGCCGCAACCCGGCACCGCGCCGCATGACGGCGCCATGCTGCGAGTTGCTGAGCGGCGCAAGAGTGGCGCAAGCGAGCCACCTACCCAGAGCTCAGCGCTGGCGGCCCTCAGCAACTCGTCGTGCTTGGCTCCGAAGTTGGGGGGCGCTGGAGCGAAGCAGCGCAGCGGCTCGTTCGAGACTTGGTGCGCGTCCGAGAACGGGCACCACCGGCGCTGCGAGCCGCTTTAGCCGTCGCGGTGCAGCAGGCCGTAGCCAGCACGGCCCTGGGCAGCCCGTGGCCCGCCCCGCCACACGCAAGCCACTGGCAGGGCCCGGAACTGGACCGTGTGCTCGACCTCGCCGAAGCGGCGGGGCCGAGCCGGTTGCCATTGCGCTAGTTGGCCGTGGCGGGGTAGCCTACTGTAGTTTCGGCGGACAGGTAGACGGACCCTCGGGAGCCGTGCAGGCGTAAAAGTCCGGGAAAAAATGTTTGGGTTGTTGCAGTTTTCCGCAATTTCCGTAGGTCTTTGGCACCCCTTCCCCCCGGTAGGGTTCTCGCTGTAATCCCAGACCCCATGCCTCGCACCGAAATGGGGGGTTTTGGTTGTTGTATATGTTGTATGTTGTTGTCATTATCCGCAAGTTTCACAGGTCTTTCGCTTTCCATTCCCCGTGCAGGGCCAGTGTATTCCCAGTGCCGATACTGAGATCCTGCACGGTTTTTGTTTCTGTTCTTCCAAATTTCGTAGGGTTTCATTTCACCATTGTAGGATTGTTGACCAGAGATTAGGTGTTTGCGTTGTTGCTATTTTCGGCAGGGTTACCGGCTCGCGGCTAGCAAGCTCTTCACCACCCTTTTTTTTTGCAACGCCATGGCAGGTCTCCTCCGGTCATCCAGTCAATCACGGCTGTTGCTATCGCTTGCAGGCACCGTTAGCTCTTCACCTGATATTCTGCGTTGTAGGTTTCTCGCTGCGGTCCCGGGCCATGCAGGTTCGGGTTGTTGCCATTTCAGCACCATTTCCGTAAATTCTTCGCCGTGCGTTCTCCGTTGTGGGTTCTGTCCGTGTTCCGAGGTCTGTGCGGTTGTTTCCCCCACAGATTCCGTAGGTTCTTCGCCGTGTTCCTGTGTGGTCTACGCAGTCCACTCGTCACCCCATCCACGTACAGTTCGTTTTTTTGGTTGGGAACTTGGCTTTAGATCCACCCCCACACGAACCCCTCGCGGAGAGCGGCTATGACGATTACGGAGCCATACCCTCGGTTTGCCGGGGACTGGGACGCTGGACTCCTGGGAATCGAAAAGAGGGAGGGACTGGAATGATCCAGCGACCATTTCAGGCCTTAGGGACTGACCATTTTAGTCCCTCTCGTTTGCTTTAAGGATAACCGCTATAGAATGCTTATATAACCCTTAATACCTTCATATAACCTTGTATAACCCTTGTAGAGGAAGTTACGTCCCTAGACAACCAACCGTGGACCCCATCATGTTGCGCGACCTTGCATGTAAGCTTCCATCCCAGGCCTCCAATGCATAGCTTCAAGAGACACCGGCCACCTTAGCTGTCCCAAACCCCTCGTATTTTTGTAGGGCCCGCAGCGAGCCCCACAAAAACCGTGGCTAACCACTCCTTTTGGAACCAGCTGTGGACCCCATCATGCTGCGCTACCTTGCATCTAAGCCTCCACCCAAGGCCTCGAATGCATGGATTTGTTGTTGTTGTTGCTGCTGTTGCTGTTGCTGCTGTAGTTGTTGCTGCTGGTGCTTTTCAAGTTGTTGGTGCTGCTGCTCTTGATCTTGTTATTGTTATCGCTCTGGCTCTGGTGTTGTTGGTGTTGTTGTATAGTTGTTGTTGATGTTGTCGTCGTTGTCGCGGTCATTGCGGTTGTCGTTGTCGTTCTTGTTGGTGGTATTGGTGGTGGTGGCGGTGGTTGTGGTTGTTGTTATTGTTCTTGTTGATTTTGTTGGCGTTGTTGCTGTTGTTGGTGCTGGTAGTTGTTCGCTGGTTGTTGTTTGTTGTTGCTACTGTTGCATCATGTTGCTGTTGTTGTTGGCAGCACGGGCGGTTGCCGCCGCGCGGTGTGGTGCGACTTCTTTGCTGGCGTATGCTGGAACTCGAGTTCTGGCACTCTGCTCACCCGGAATTGAACTTGTGGTTTGTTTTCGCATCGGTTTTGCGGTCACTGCTCAGCTCTCTATTTCGCATCGTGTTCTTCGGTGTTTTCCTGTATGTCTCGCATTTCGCATCGGTTGCTACAGCTTTTTGCCGGCTCCCAACTTTCTGCACTTGCCGGCTCCGACTGGGGACCCCCACCCCCTCACAGAGCTGAAAGACAAATGCAAGTCTAAGCTGGCATGTGCAAAAAGTCGAGTGTCGGCAAAAAACATAGAGACCGATGCGCTATGCCAGTATGCGACACACATGGGAAGCAACACGAGAAACAGAAAACACAATTCGCATTCGCATTGACTCATCCCCCGGGGGGCGGGGGCATGGCGGGGGGTGGGGGTGATGATGTCCATGCGAATGCGGCGTGTCTTCTGTTTCTTTTGGTGCGTTACTTCTCAAATGCTGCCGGTTGCTCTGTGAAGCCCTTGTTGCCGCTTCGTGTTGCCTCACTTTTCAAACGTCAACCATGCAAAACCTCGAGTTCCTGAAGCTGCCCAAACAAAAACTTCGCGACGAACCCCAACATTCATCAACAATAAAAGACGAAACAACATGGTATTTGAACAGCAACAATTATGTTGAAACAAATCCGAAACATTTTTTGACGAAAACCACACAAAAGTCAGGGCTTTCAAGCCTTTAACCAAAAAACCTCCCAAAAAGAAACGAGACAATCCGCGCGGTGGCAGACGCACGTGCTACCTTTTTGTTGTTGTCCTTGTTGTCGTGGTCGTGGTCGTTGTCGTTGTGGTTGTGGTTGTGGTTGTTAGTTAGTTAGTTAGTCAGTTAGTTAGTGGTGCCGTCGTTGTTGCTGTTGCCGCTGGCCTTTCTGTTGGTCTTGGTTTCGCTGGTGGTGGTGCTGCTGCTCTTGCTGCCGCCCGTTGCGGTAGTGTTCTTGGTGTTGTTGTTGTTGTTGCTGCTGCTGCGTTTGTGCAAGGTTTTCTAGGTTCTTCTTCACATGATGCTGGCAACCTGGTGACCTGGTGTCATCCAGCAAATTGGCGATGCTGACGAACAATTCCTAGGGCTCTGCTCTCCACAACCGGATGTTCATCAAACCGGTGCTTTCAGCCGATCCCTGTCTGCATGTTTGGGCTTCGAGTGTGTGGCGTCTTGAAAAGATGCAAAATTGGCGGGGTTGATGGCGATGGGGGAGCCATGGGAGCTGCCCTGGCTGCCGCCTGCGCACGCGTCGAACAGCCAGCTGCCACTGGCGACCAAACGGAAGGTTTGCAGGCCTTCGACCGCGCTTTGCTCGCGCAGGCCGGGATGTCCGCACATTCACACTGTCTTGAAGCATTGCCGCGTCCTCACTGGCACACACCTTTTAACTGTCGACAGCTGCTTGCATATGATTGGTTGTTATTTCATCGTGTAGTTAAGTGCCAAGAGCTGCAATGTGATCTCGCACCGCCGGGTTGTAAGCAGCCAGAATGTGTGGATCGGGCATGCGCTGCACACGGTCGTTAATGCACATGCATGGACAGGTGAAGAAGGGCAAGTTGGAGGACATCGGTTGGTGTCTTGTTTGACGTCATGTGTACGGCGATGTCTGAAGCCTTGAACCCGAGTTGTGCAGCAAGAGATGCCAGTCCTGCCCCAAAAACAATGGGGGTGAAAGCTGCCCAGCCGTTGCCAATTGCTGAATGCCTGAGCAGGACAACTATGAGATGTTGGAAGAGCTGGGCAGTGGCAGTTTCGGTGTTGTGAGCAGAGCCAGAGACATTCGCACAAAGGCCGTTTCCATGGCAACCTATGTTGCCGTGAAGACCATCCCCAAAAAGAAGATCTCGGATCCAAAAACCGTCAAAGATGAGTTTAATGTTCTCCGCCAGCTGGACCATGCACATATTTGCAAAGCCTACGAATGCTATGAGGATCGCCGCCACATATACTTGGTCATGGATATTTGTGCCGGTGGCACTTTGCTGGAAAGCTTGTGCGTTCAGCAACGATTCCCTGAGCCAGATGCGGCAAAGATCATGCGACAGACTCTTTCTGCTTTGTCTTACCTGCACCAAGCCAATTTCATATTTCGTGATTTGAAAACCGAAAATATCATGTTCGCAAAGCCTGTACAAGATGGAGAAGTTGGCAACATCAAACTGATTGACTTCGGCTTGTGTTGCCCGTTTCGACCTGGAGCGAAGATCACCCGTGCGGCTGGCACCCCGTACAGCGTTGCCCCCGAGCTCGTGACTGCTCCCGTACAGTATGACCAGCGGCACCTTGGCCAGCAAGTGCCGTTTTGTTGAAGTGCGTTCTCCGTATCATAGGGAAAAGAGCTCCAAATCAAGAAGTTGGAAGTAATTGTACAAGTCACAGTAATAAGAACAGCAACTGTACTGTATTAGCAAAAGCTGTGTTTACAAGAAGAGACTTCTTCGCTCCGAGATTTTCGTTACCTTCGGAAGCCCAGGTGTGACTCCTGGAGTGCCGGTGTTGTACCTCGGCGCTCATGGGGTGTCGGTGTGGATTCAGGGTCGGGTGTAGGGTTATTTCTGGTACCTTTTAGGGTATGTTATAGGATTGCCTTGGGACGGTTTGGGGTTTCGCTCTTGGCAGTTGATTGCAGTGTACCGAATCTATGAAGAATCAGCATGCCGTCAACCCCTGTTTTATGTCAATGCACACTGACGCGTTTTTTGCCAGGTGATGTTCATCATTCTGTCTGGCCAGTATCCTTTTTCTGGCAAGACGAAGGCGGGGGCTTTGGCTTTTGGCAGAGAGGGTTTGGCACGCATCACGGATCTTATCAGTGTTGTCCTTTTCGTGCCATGCTTGTAGGATGTTGGTACGATGGTTGTTCTGGTTCGCAGGTCTAATCAAATCCGAAAGGAGCTGGCGAGCGACGTGTTTCAAGTTTGTGTCGGCAGGGTCGTGCCAAAGCGGAAACTGAAGGAAGGGAGATTGTGGTGCTGCTACGGGGTGCATATCCGAGGGTATGGGTTAAGGGTGATGTTTCTCGTTACTGGTACGGTTATGTTATGCAGCACATTGAGCCATCATCGTCATTTCAACTTGTTTAGACTCAGCGGCGGTACTGTTCTGCTGACACGAGCTGCCATTTTTCGCACGCGACATCAATCAGACCTGTTGCTGGCGTCCAAAATCAGTAGCGCCACTGTTTTAGCACCCAATTTGTTGGTCATTCACTACAACCTTACAACCTGTGAACCCCACCAACCATCACCAACCCCGGAACTCGGGAACCCCGAAACAGCAGAGGCAAAGAGTGACAAACCGGACGTGTGAAGCTTAAACTCTACAGCCCTACATCATAGACTAAAGCGCCAGCAAAGTCGAAGGAAGAGCTCCTGCACAAGATACGGAAAGAGCCCGTTAGCTTCAAGAGCGCTCGGTGGAAAAAGATCACCAAAGAAGGCGGCTCGACTTGTTTTGTTTAGGCTTGTGTGTGAGCTTGTTGAATTGGCGTTGTCACCCATACAAAGACAGTGAGAGTGTATGTCACGTGCTTGGTAGTAGTCGTCGTCGTGTTCGTACTGGCCGAGATGCTGGCAGGGATAACGGTAGTAGTGTAGTTGACAACTCGTCGGTGTGGTCGTGGTAGGAGTCGCGGAAGTAATAGCTGCAGTAGCAGTAGTGGCAGTAGTAGCCGTCGTCGTCGACGTAATCGCAGTAGTGATTCTTGTGGTCGTTGTGGTCGTCGTCGTGGCCGTGGCAGTAGCCGTTGGTGGTGCTGCTGCTCCCGCTGCTGCCGATGTTGCCATTGCTCATGCATGCCCTCTTACTCTCTCTCGCTCTTGCTCTTGCTCTTGGTGCTGTTGTGATTGGGGTTGTGGTTTGGGGTTGGAGTTGGCGTTGGGGTTGTTCTTCTTATTGCTTTTGTTGTTCTTGTTGTTGTTGGTGGCGGTGGTGGTGCTGTTGTTTAGGGAGGGCATGCACAGACCGCGCCAAAGCCTAGACTCCTAGACTTGAGCAAGCCTAAGCCGCAACCCCAAGCCCGCAACCACTAACCCAGTATCCCAGACCTTTGCTGCTGAGGCAAATCCATCTTGGTGGAGCTGCTGCGCAAAAAGCACCTAGGCAATTACCCATACGTCTCAGGTGTCTAAGTTGTCTACGTCTTGTGTAGATGCGCACGGTGTTTGGGATCTTGAAGCGGCGACACCTTACGAGATATTGCGAGCCATGGCATGCGACGCTGTCAACAATCTGTTTCTGCCCACGAGCTGCAATGTCAGACATGCTTGGCCTAGAAAAAATGCCGTGTGATTGCAGATGAGCCTTGCTTAACCCCTGAGTACCAAGCTGCATGAACCATATTAGCACCGGATCCCTTATCATGTTGCCATGGCTGTTTCTCTTTGCATTCAGAACTTGAGCATTGAGACGGTGGGGGCTGGTATTAGGTTGTTTGGCAACCCTAAAAACCGGGAGTTTGCAAGATCCAGGGCTGTGAGTAATTGCAGTCTGAGGTTGGCAAACCGGTGCCTTGAAAATGGCCCAGCAGCCTTCAACCTCATACAAGCCTACAATCCTTAAGCTTTATGTAAGGTCCTCGGAGCAATGGGCCCTTAGCCTGCAATTTCGAACCCGAAACCCTCAACTGCCCCAAACCCCACAATCCTAAATCCCAAAGCAACAGACATGAAGCCTCAGACTCCTAAACTCCTAGCCCAAAACCCCTTGGCCTTACAACCTAAACCTTCGCCCCGAACTCCCAGAAAAGATCGAGTCACCTCCCAGGCCCGAAAACCGATGCTCTGTGGCCGATGCCCTGCGCCACGAATGGCTGAAGGTTCAGGCCGGTGCTGAAGTCCGAGGTTTTTTTTTGTTGCGGTTTTGGATGGTTTGGGGCGTCGTGTTTTGGGGGTTTTGGGAGAGAGAGGGTTCTGGATTTAGGGCGGGGGGTTTAGGCCGGGTTTGGGGTCGGAGGTACACAGGTCTTAAGCCTCGCAGGGTTCAGGGGTTTAGAGGTTGGCCCGTGTTTGTGAGTTCACTTCTCAGGTTGTCGTAAGGCTATCACAGGGCGGGGGTTTAGAGAGTTTTGGGGATTCAGAGTTTAGGGTTAAAGGGGTAGGGTTACAAGGTTTCAGCACTTGACGGGGCTTCAGAGCTTTGCGGAACTCCGAATGTTAGAGGTATGGGGCAGTCTTTGTAAGGCTTGCATGGCTTGCGTAGACATCAGGATAGAGCAGGTTGATAAGACTTGTAGGGCCAGGCGAGGCAGATAGCAGCTTAGATTCGCAAGTGGGTTCGCGAGCCTGTATATTCTTGAAGCACTAGATTTGATCCTCGGGGTCTAGATGTGTTCATCCACTGCTGAACGGATATCGTGGGGTGGGCGGTCGTGCGAGGCTGATGCCTAGCTTGCAGACTGTAAAGAGTCTGTGGACCTGGTTCTCTGGAAATGTATTACGTACATTTGTGTATATATATATATACACACATGTATGCATGTATGTGTACTCACGCACATAAAGTCTGAGCCCAGCGCACGTGTACATATGCATTTCATTGAAGTGAGAGAGTCAGAGAGAGAGAGAGAGAGAGAGAGAGAGAGAGAGAGAGAGAGAGAGAGACTGCAGAAGTCCGATCTAAAGTTCGGTTTGCTCTTGTTCTAGATACTGTAAGTAGAATCTCAGGTAACCCTCTTAAATCATACTGCAACTGTCAAGGTCTTTACATTGGAGTGCGAGGATCTTCATGGTTTCGGTATTCATTCTTCCGGCTGCTGGTTTTGGATGTGTGGGCTTTAGGCTTGGCCAGCAGGCTTTGCAGATGGAGTGCAACAGCCGGAAAGGCATTGTGCTCTCGCCAGACTCGTCATTGGAAGTTCGATGCTTCAACAAGCCGAAACGACTCCACGAAGTCTAAGCTTTCAATCCCCGAACCCCTGTAGACCTGCAACGCCGAACCCTTTATTCTTCACCCCAGGTGCAGCTGCCAAGTGCAGAAATTATGCAAGGAATCGTCGAGACCATGATCCAGCTGCCCGGCAAGCATGGCATCAAGCAGCCTTCCAAACAGGGAAACTATTAGGGTCTACAGCATGAGCAGGGGCCCGGGCCTACACCTGAACCTGCACGAAACCAGGGCCAGCAAATGAAAGCCACTGACGTGTAGGTTTGATGTCAGTCAACGGGTTTTCTCAGTTCACTCTTTGGCATTTGAGGTTCGTAGCAAGCTTCTTCCCTACTGTTACCCACTTTATACTGTACCAGCTGTTCCATTTTCTCTCCAAGACTTTGGCCAGCACGGCCCGCCTGGGAGGCCCGTTTTCGGCTTTAGGATTCTGGCTGTTAGCTGTGGGCCTTTTGCCAGCCGAGGAGTGTCCTGTCAAGCGAAGCCCATGCCAGCCTAAACCCTGTATCGCTAAAACCCGAAATTAGGGCCCCAAAAAAGCACAGAAGCAAAAATTAGGATAGGGATGCATATAAACGCCCCCTTATATCCTGGAAATCGTGCTTAGAGCCAGAAGCCCCAGGTTCCAGTCCTTGAACCTTATGCAGAAGGCGGCATTAACCGCCCTTGCATGGCGAGCTTCGGACGAGGACCGATGTCTGTAAACGCTGGCTTAAGGCCGAGGGATGCCATAGGCAGTTGCCAGTTGACTTGTTCATTTCAAAGAGGAAAAGGAGGGACCCTTAATGAGGACCCCTAGGTATATACCCTTAATATAGCTATTGTATACCCACTATATGGTAGGGGTCCCCATTAAGGGTCCCTCCTTTTCCCCTTTGATCATTCACAGCACCGAGTTCATGCACCTGCTTTCGACCGGCATGTGCTGGCACCTCAAACTCGACGATTGTTTGGCGCTCGCTCTGCGGAGCAGTGGTTATGTTCCATCCAAACTATATAGTATGTGTATATATATATATATTAATATATGTATATGTATATATATATATATATATGTTAAAAATTATATATTATTATATATATATATATATATATATTAATAATAATAATATATATATATATATTAGTATATATATATATATATATATATATATTAGTGTATATATATATATATTAATATATATAGTATATATATATATACTAATATGTATATATTGTATAGGTATACTCATATATATGAGTATATATATATATATATATATATATATTAATACATATTAATATATCATAGTGTTTATTAATATATATCCATATATATATTAATATTATATATTAATATAATATATATATATATATATATATATATACATATATATATATATATATTAATATATATTAATATATTTTATAATATACATATATATTTATCCCAAAGCCCAAAGCCTCGGTTACGCCTACTTAGCACTCAGACGCCTCGCCCCATTGCCCAAGCTCTGAGAGTCGAAAGGTTCAGCCCTAGAACTGGGAATTTCTTGGAGGTGCCAAAAGAATTCGAGTTACCTGTTACCTTGTCGTTCTTCTGGTTGGCCCTTTAGACTTTAACTTTTGGGGTTTCTATAGGAGGGGTTCAGACGTCGGCCAAGTTACTATTTTGGTGTTCCTTATTGTTTTTATAGCATAATACACTCTAACGCCCTATTCGAATTATTAAGGCCCTTATGGGTAGTTGTCAAAATTATGGTGCCTTTTTGGGTCCCTATTACAGTACGGCACCGATTATTTAGGGTACGGGACTATAATTTTGACAACCACCCAGATCTTGGGTCTTGGTTCGGACTTCCCAAGTGTGGCAAAGGGGCATGAAGCATGTTGCAATATGACCATAGCACAAGCACGACTTGTTGATAAGGAAAACAGAATGCTGGGCAGGCATATTCGTATTCGTAACAATGTGAGTTTGTACTGAATCGTTGTGTTAAGTCTAGCCGTCACCAAAACAGCTAACCAGTTAATTGCTACCATATGAAACTTATTGTTGTCGCGATAGTTCGACTATCAAGTTGTTAGTTTGTTAATATTACGAGGAATTGCGAACAACCCAGCGAAGAAAGTACATCCGCAAGACCATCTGTCGACAGTGATTGTCATCCTGAGTTGCACTGCCGGTTAATGGCAGTGCTAATGCCGCTACTCGTGTCGTTGCCACTGACGTGATCGCTGACAGTGGGGCTATGAATCGTCACGCTGTGAAAGATGTAAGCGGAGCAGTTGCCATTTTAACGATATCTACCTTAGGCCTACAGGATGGGGGCCGATTATTCAGCGCATGGCGTATTCCTCGAGGTAAACTGAGCCCTCCTTACCATCCGCCGAAAACTCGGAAATCCCTAAGCCACCAAATCCCTGAATCCATCCTCCCCCGAGCCCCACCCTAAACTCGGAAATCCCAAAGCCACCAAATCCATGAGTCGGAGGACACACAGCATTTGAGGCAAGTCTTCGAATGCTTGGATCGAGATGGCCCCGGGCTCAGACATGAGAACCGAAGTGGTTCAGACGTAGGGTTCTAGGATTCACCGGGTTTTAGGGGCTTTCAAGTGCTTCAGACAGGTTGGGAAGTTGCGGCCGCAGTTTAGCATTTTAGGGCACACGGTGGGCTTTTGAGTGTTTTTTCTTAATATCGACACCTTGATATCCCTTATCTTTAGCTACCTAGCTGATAACAAACACGCCCAAATCCTCGTCTTGTTCAGGCCAGCCTAGACCCGTGATACGCAGGCACTGCGGGCTAAACCCTGAAGGCACAAGCCCTGAAGCCGTAAGCCCAAAGCCAGCCTTAAAAGCCCGAAACCCCTCAAAGCAGCTAAGGAAATGGGCACATGACCATGGGAGAGCTCCGCGGAGCGTTTGCAGAGGCCCGGAAAGCTGCAAGGATTCGGGCAGCCAGTCTCCAAGAAGTCCGCGCATAGCAAACATGCTCCTCTTTCCAGTTCTAGTTTTGTCACGGCTCATGATTAATGTTTTGGGATCTGAAAAAGAGGTCCAACTCTTTCGGGTTGTCTATTCGGGTCTCCCATTGTTCTGAAGCTCTCATTATATGCCGGGGTCAGTTAAAACAGGGTTAGGCCCATCAGGCCAGGTTTTGCGGTTTAGGATTTCGTGCCTGCTGGGGCGGACAACTAAAGAACCACTTCAGACAGAGAGACCTCGTCAGATTGTGTGTGTGTGTGTGTGAGTGTCTACCAATAAACATATACACACACATATATATAATACATATCTACATCTACATCTATCTCTTTCTCTGTCTCTGTCTCTCTCTCTCTCTCTCTCCCTATGTCTATGTGTATGTATATGCTTGTATCTGCATCTGCATCTATATCTGTAGCTGTACTTATACCTCTGCCTATATCTACATCTATATCTATATTTTTCTCTCACTCTGTCCAACGATCTATCTATCTGTCTGGTCCTGTCGGTCGGTCTGGTCTGTGTGTCTGCCTAGCTGTATGTGTGTATGCATGCGTGCATGCTATGTATGTAACGTATGTAATGCATGTAAGGCGTGCAATGTTGTTATCAAAGTAGGTAGTGTTTTGTAATGTTATGTAATGTGCGTAATGTGTGTAGAGCGACGTGGTGTGATGTAGTGCGATGTAATGAAATGTAGTTTCATGTAGCGTAATGTATGTGTGCATGTATTTATGCATGTGCGTGTGGTTGTATGTCATGTTCAGTAATGTAATGTAAGTTATGCACGCATGTATGTAGTTGTGTTTATATATATATATATATATATATATATATATATACACATGCGTGGATGGATGGGTGGATGGATAGATGGATGGAGGAGTTGCTTGTGCGTGTACGTATGTCTGCGTGTGTGTGTGTGTGTACATGTATATGCGTAAGCATGAAATGTAGATGTATGTATATACATACACACATGTACTTATATATATATATATATACACACATTTAGATATACATATATATATATATATGTATGTATGTATGTATGTGTGTGTGTGCACGACATTGATGGGGGAGGGAGAGCTAATTGCAAAACGTCAGCTTGTAGCCCTCAGCCCACCCATCGATAGAGAGTCCCGAAGAGGTCGGCGTGACCTTGCCGGGGGGGTTGAGCCTGTGTGGAGTCGGCACAGACGGCAGCTTGTCGGTAATTAGACGGTTGAAGATGTTCATCCTGAGTAGTCCTGCTTTTTCACAGTAGAGGAGGACTACACGCGCAGCACTTTGCGTGAGTCATTTCGATCATGGTTTGCAGACTGATTTTGAACATTCCGTGTACCGGGTAGATGGATGTGTTTGGGGTTTGGCTCCGAACTTGAGTGATTAAAGCCAGTGAAAACGCATGGCAGCCCATGGAAAGCTGAGGTAACGACACCATCGAATACACTGAGTTCCTGGCAGCAGCTCTGGACAAGAAGAAAGTGTTGAAGGAAGATGTCGTTTGGGAAGCTTTCAAGATCTTCGATGCCGACGGGAGTGGCACTGTAACAAAGGCAGAGCTATGCAAACTGCTAAGTTCTGGTCGCACCAGCGACAAGACGAAGCAGGAGAAGGAGTCCAAGGCAATCGAAGTCTTTCTCGACAACTACGACACTTCTGGAGATGGCGTTGTGGATTTCGATGAGTTCATGGGTATGTTAGATGAGAGTCATACCAGGACCAAAAGCAAGCAGCCGCATTCAACCACAAACTTGGTAAGTGCGGATCCCTCTGCAGATAATTCATACTTCGGCTTTTGTTCAAAGCTTTCGGGTGCGACCGGCGAAAAGGAACAGGTCACACCATCTGTACCTTCTAGACAGCCTTCCAGACAAACTGTCCGGCGCTCAACGGCGGCGGGTGGAAAAAGGGTGCGAGATGTGTCAATGTGTACGAGGATGCAGGGGTTGAATGTTCGACAGTTTGTTTCCACATGCCATGCATGTGCCGGTGTGCCTGCTGTTTGTGTTCAGCCACGACTTCCTTTGCAGTTTGCTTGTGTGTATCCGCAGCTGGCAAGATCAGATGCACTTACTCGTGCTTTCGGGTGTTAGTGCGGGGCCATGCTGCCGCCGGGTCCACCCGGGCCGCCGGGTCCGCCCCGGCCGCCGGGCCCACCAAGCCTGCCGGGACAGCCAGCACCTGGGCAGATACCCTGCATACCAGGGCAGATACCGGGTCTACCAGCGCACATGCCAGTACAGATAGCAGGGCAGATGCCTCAGATGCTACCTACTGCTCCAGTGGCTGGATTGGGCCAGTTGCAGTTGTTAGGTCAATTGCCCCACTTGGGGATACCTCTTCAAGGCCTTCCCCCGAACATGGTGCTACAGCCGCCTCCACGGCCACACCTGGCACCAGGCACATTGACACTGCCGCCAGGCTTCCAATTCCACCCACCTCCAGCAGAAGGCACTGCACCAGCAGCACCAGGCGCAGCAGCTCCGGCGGTGCCCCCACCTCCAGCACCCTTTGGCCTGCAGCAGCAAATTGCCATACCAGCAGCTTTGTTGGCAGCAGCAGGGCAGATGCCCACAGCTGGTGCCACCGTACCAGCTGGCGCTACCATGCCAGCTATGGCGCCTGCAGTCGCACCAGCTGCTGCACCCACGGCTGCCCCACCCGCGGTTCCTGTGGTGGCACCGGTGTTAGCTCCAGCAGCCGCTCCACCACCGCCGGCTCCAGGTGCGCCTCCGGGCACGGACCCCACCGTTGCAGCAGTTGCTGTCGCCTTGGGTTTGGAACCAGCTGTGCTGAATGCCGTAGTGCAAGCCCTAGGGGCTGCTGCAGGAGGGGAAGGCGGAGGCAATCAGCCAGGTGAGAACAAGGAGGCTGAGGGCGCCGCAGCTGTTGCAGCAGCCGCCCAATCAGCACAAGACATGCAATATATGCAGCAGTACCAGTTTTACCAACAGTTACAGAAGCAGGAGCAGGAAAAGCGAGCCAAAACTCAGGCGGCGCAGCCCCTGCGATTCAAGGAAGGATTCCGACCGATGCGGTTATGCAAGCCTTTGATGACAGTAGGCTTTTGCCGTCAGGGTCAAGACTGCACATTCGCGCATACCTACGAAGAGTTGCATCCAGCATCGCCGGACGTTCCAGCCAACATGGCCAGCGAAGAAAATGATGCCATGGCCGAGCAGGGAGATATCCCAGAGAGCCAGGTACCTGACATGAGGTTGAAGAAGAAGAAAGAAATGTGTGGGCGCTTTTCTCGAGGAGAATGCTCCCTGGGCAAGATTTGCCCCTTTGCCCACACCGAGAGCGAGTTGGGCACCATTGGCTTGTCCGTGTGCGGAAAGGTGAAGACACGATTATGCGTGTTTTGGGACCCCGTCACAAAGACTGCCAAAGGATGCATCTATGGAAAGAATTGTGCCTTGGTGAGCAGATGGGCTAGAGACTTCTACTCTCCCGTGCTGTACGCTTGTTACATATGTGGATATCAAGCCGCTCGTTAGTCTTTGCCAAGACGAAGACAAGCAATTGAACACGAAATCCAAAGAATAACAAGTTCAGGGAGGGTGGTTACCAATGAAGCAGAAAACAGCAGTTAGCAAAGGAAATACTCCGGTAACCGTGCACAAAGCAGACATCCCAAACATTGCGGTAATCGGAGTCCACCAGTGCCGTCATCGGCAGCATCAGAGGTATCGACATACTTTCATACTGCGACGGGGCGACCAACCGTACCGGTTATAGAGCCCGTATATGTAGAACCTTCTGGAGCCCATATCGTAGCCTTGTATAACTGAACCCTTATAGTACCCTTGTGGTACCCTTCTAGAATCCTTATAGAACCTAATATAGGGAGAGGGAGCATAATAAGGATCCTACTACATGATAACATAGAGTACTATATTAGGGTCCCCTATATTCGGAAACCCCCATATAGGGACAGGGAGCGAGCGGCAACGTAGCATGGAGCTGAGGCAACAACGCGCACGGCGAGCGCGAGATCGGCACGAAGAGGCCGCCACCAGAGCTTTGTCCCCCTATGAAGAGGCGGCGGGATGGAGAATCTGCCGCTGGGCCGATCCATGATTCTTGGTGTTGAGCGTGGAAGGATTGGTTTAGAGGGGTATCTATACATATATATATATATACACATACACATACGGGCTCGGGGTTCAGGGCATGATGCTTTGATGGTGTAGGGTCGGGCAAGTGAGGTGGACAAATAAACGTTAAGAGAGTCAATACTTCCATCGCCGCGCGTGTTGGTTGGGAAAAGTAAAAATGTGAGTCAGGCTCATGATGGCAAAGCTCCGGCCACGAGGTTATCGAAGCAACCTTTGTGGGTGGGCCCGTGCTGATTTCGGCATAGCCGATAAACCGCAAACCCTGAGAAGCTTACTCCTCAAGTTCTTGCGATTTGTCAGAAGCCATCAGTTTCCTGTCTTTGGAGAGGGGCTATACAGATGTGTGCATGCAAGTCAGGGGTGATACATAGGTACTGAGTATACGCATATTGAATGTGTAGGTATGTACGCATGTGTGTATGTATGTGTGTGTGTATGTACGCACGCACGCACGTAGGCAGGTATGTATGTATGTATGTATGTATGTATGTACCGGTACAATCACTTTGTCATATATATATATATATATATATATTATACATGTATGCCATTTATACGGCTGTGGCTTGTGAGCTTATTAGGCGTTGCTTGTTTGATCTGTCACGTAGATCAGCATCATCACCATCACCGTCGTCGTCATCATCATCATCATCATTATGCCTCATCTGCTTCATTCTAGACGCATACCCTCAGTTGCATGGCGCGCAATCTTCGCATTTATCGCTAGTGTTAGCTGATTTGTCGTTTACTTCGCAGTCGCTGCGACCAGGCAGGTACCTTAATGCCTTGGTGCTAGTCTGCATGTTGACTCAGAGCACGGCCTGTAGAAGTTCTGTAGAGTTCAAATCTCCCCACCAAGGTGATCCGCGGCCGCGACTAGTGACTAGTGGGACGACCGTGCTATCAGAGCCCAGATGCATTGCACCTGCTTTCTGAAAGCCGGGGGGCTCTAGAAAAAAGGGACATAGCGCCGGCTCCCGCACGCGGAGCCAGCGGTAATTTCTAGAGAAGATATCAATGCTCTCAGGCAGGTAACAACATGTCGGAGCCCACCACGCGCCACGGAGCGGGTGCCGAGTAGTTCTGAAAAGTTCCTCTGCGTGTGCAGTAAAAGGGTGTCTGGAGCTCTACTCATCGACCATGGGCCGGGAGCTCCCACGAACATGTTTGGCAGTTCTGCCGTGTAATTTCTGTACGGCCGCAAGCCTCCAGACCTCGCTGGGATCTTCTGAGCCTTTCTAGAATTGCAAGTCTCAACTGCGGAGCTTTGCCTGGGCTTTCGGAGCTGCGAGAGTAGAAACAACATATTAGTGCAGCAGTCTGCAAGTCCACTCCTTAGAATCTCAGATGTCGAGCATGGCGCTATAGTTGGATGAGAGACTGTGCTTGAGGCAACAGCTTCAGCCGAGTTTGAGGGGCACACTTGGGACTGAGTCCGTAAGCACTACACAGGGTGGCCCCTGTTTTCAAGTCTTAAAATCAGCGAGTCCGTGCAAACCGTGATGGCCACTCTGATCTACTGCTCCAGCCCGGGCCTCAGCTTCCCCACAAGAGACTTCGAAACTTACGGGTGCAGAGGAATCCAACCCTGCCATGTCCGATGCGAATCTGTCTGTTCGCCTGCACAGCCTATTCGACCAGGGAGTTCCCAGTCTTGGGCTTAGGGTTCAACTATCGGCATCTCTCAGTCACCAAGAGCTGAACCACTTGTTCAGTGCTGTTTACAGTGCCGACTTCTCGGATTCCCACCTTGATGTATCTCCAAGAGCCTGTCGCACGTCTGTGTGCCTGCAGTGGGTTCTCCGAGTTGTGAATGTCGAGACACCGTTGCCGTGGATCCAGATTCCAGGTTTTAGGATGAGGTTTCAGGTGCCACAGGCAAGGTTTTTGTTGCCTGCCTGTCTGTACCAGTGACAAGAGTGGGTAGATTTTCGGCAGTCTCGGCCAAGATCTTCGCAACCGCTGACAATGAAGCCAAAACTCCCCCTAAGCCCTGAACCCCAACAGGGTGTTGTGATCCGAAGTTCGCATGTTCTCGCAGCCGAGGCCATGCAGCGGTTCGAGGATCGCCGGACGAATTTCATAGCTGATGTTCAATATAGTACTTACCATGGATCTGTGGAAGACTGCTCATGTTCACGCAGAACGTCCGTGGGATGTGTTTACATATATATATATATATATATATATGGACCAGAGGCCTCGCTCGAGTATGGAGGGGTTGTGGGCATTTGAGGGTGTCAAAAGCATTTGCTCACGATCCAACTGGGGCAGATCGCGGGATACATAATGGCTGCCACCCCATGCTTTCGATTCCTGACCAGCCCCAAGAATGTAAGTCCGATAGGCCCTCGATGCCGAGCGCATAAACATGCATAAACCTTACATCCGAAACATTTCTTCTGACATGTACTTTGCAGAACCTTGTCTTCCCCTCTCACAGATGTCCACAAATCTCGTATGTCCCGAAGTAGACGCCTTGTCCCATAAGCTCGCCCCAACTTGAATTGGATTCACCACCCAGCGCTCGAGATTGTCCTGTATGGCCTAGTCCCAGCAGCAAGCTGTCAGCCTTAAGCTCTAACGATGTTTGAGACCCGGGCTTAGGCAGCATGGGACGTAGGGCTTTCATGGGCCGACTCATACTTCATTCTCGTTGCACCTGTCGGTGATTGAGCAGCATCACTGTATCATCTCAGCATCGGGGCGCCCGCGCGCCCTCACGCAGGCACGAGCACGCACACGTAGTTTTTGAGTAGGGTTCGGGATCACCAACTGCACCTACGTGCCTCGTGGCTTTTCATGTTGGTCAGGAGCTGAGCTCGGCCCTTCGACTGCGAGCGAGGAGGCGAAGTTGCGTTCCTGTTGCTTGCTGACAGCTTAAGCACCACCCAGCACCCGCAAAAACACAAAAAATAAAGGCAAAGACAGGAAATCAACGTACAAAAGCTTGAGTTGTAGCTTGATAAGTGCGTAACCATATAATATCGCGCAACAATATGAAGGTGAACATCAGCACCGTCGAGCACGGCAGCAACTTTTTCGACTGCTGAGGGGGTATCTGCACACCTTCTCCACCCCATCCTTCCACACGTCTCCAGTCAGTTTATTCTTTTTGAACCGGGTGATCAGCTCAACCATGAAGGCCTCTTGCTTCGGAAGGTTCGGAACATTCACTCGTAGTCAGCCATATCCGTTTGCAACTGTCAGGATTCACACAGCTCTCGGATGCGGATGTACACACGTAGGGCCAGCTGGGCTTCGGGGCTCGGCAGGGGCTCAGCAGGTAACCTTAAACCTTTTGGGTTTAGGGTTCAAATGGTGCGCTCAAGGTGAACATCAAACTCCGGCAGCTTATTTCTTTCCAAACTGCTCCGTAGCTGCCCTGCTGCCGCAGCAGGTCTTGACATAAACCGCAGGAACCTTCGTTAAGTGTTTCGATCCCTGAATACTACTTTGAAGTTGACTCCTTATTCCCGGGAAACCTGCCATCGTTGTCATCTTACGGTTTGATCATGCCCGACCCAGCTTCCTCTCGGGTCCCACGTCCGACACCTCCTTGAACCCTTAACAAAAATTCGTATCGCATCCCCCGAACATCCCCGAATCACACCTCGTCGGTTGCCTGTTTGCTTCCCACCAGACTTAAAAGTCTAACTCGCAAAGTCGGGTAGCGCGTCTCACGCCTTTCGCTGGAATCTCACCTCGCGGTTTAACCTTCCGGAGCACGTACATTGCAACCAGACTTCAGCCCATGATTCGAAAAACCTGATTCCCAGGTCCTGGGCATGTCTAGACATCACTTGGCATGACCGGTCAGGTCTGCACGCGCTGCTGACAACAAGCCTGCAAAGGCTGTCGGCGGTTTCTTGCGATTGTGAGGTTGGCCTTTTCTCCCTATCGCATGCCTCAGGCCTTATTAAAATCCCCAGCAAAATGATCTTTACCCTCTCATGCAGGTCCTGGAAATAGGATGGTTTCCGAGTTCCTCGGAGTCTTGTTATTATGTGAGTGTTCGAGCGCAGCACAAGACATCATGTCCGGCACAATGGTAAGAGACTGGGATGCTCTATAATGCACGAAGGTGCCGATTGGTGACAGCTCTGCGAAAACGTTCAGTGGGTGCCTCAGGCTCTTTGTCGGCAGTCTACTAGGTTGGCTGCAGGTGTTTAACCTTACATAGACACTTCGCCTCAGTCTTGACGGCAGGTCCAGGGTCTGTACCTTACCACGAAATGCTCAAGACTAAAGACTTTCGCAATGCTTGTAGGGTAGACTTAATCTCAAACCCCAATGGTTTTTGGCGCTGGATTGAGGGCGCATGCCGAACAGAAATTGTGATGGATAAGACGGAGAAAGCTTCACCGGCACGGCACACTCGAACCAGCTCCATCCGGCGCAGTGGCAGCTGTGAGGTCGACCCATGCGCGGGTACTCGATCGAAAAGCCTCAACAGCCAACCCTGACCCAGGCTTCGAACGAGTGCCCTGCAGTGCGACCTGGTCAACTGTGAATGGGAAAGAACCCACGGCCGTAGTTCAGCACATCGAAGGCATGGGTGTGGCTGGTTTCTCAGGTGAAGAGGAGATCATACCATCATCTTGTTGTTCAGCATTTGCAATGCCCACAGTACGGCCATTCTTGTCCAGAATGCTTTGAACCGGAAACAGATTCCTCAGAGAGACGGGCACCTTGCCCAATCGCCACGCTGTTCCTACTCCAGCGGCACCAGGAATCCTTTGTTTCCATGGCTTTGTGCAGAATGGTCGTGGGCTGAGCCGTGAAGCTTGCCGTTTGATGGTGTTTGCGGGTTAAGTTTGGAGGTTAGTGTGAACCCGAGAGCTGACGCAGCTGATTACCAACCACTCCTCTTCCATAGGACTTGTTTTCAGAGGTTCACAGTATAGCTTCTGATGGACTTTGCAAAACGGCTTCGAGCCGGGAGTTCTGGCTTTGCGTGCCAGCACTAAGACTTTATATACGTCTCCTGAACCGTTTCGCTTCAGGCGACATTCTCAAGCAGAAGACTGGCTCACTGCGCCGCGCCATGAAGGGCTGCGAGCCTGGTGGCCCGGGGTAGCAGTTGAGTGCGCGTTGCCTTGAAAGACTTCGGTACCGCAAAGACACCGTCTTGGGTACCATTTACTTGTCTTTTGCAACCTTTACGCCCGGAGCAACTGGAAAACAGAATGCCGTTAGGAGGGCGCAGTGTTTCGGTTTAGTTCTGATTGGGTGCCAACTCGCCAGCCTGCCTGCTTTACTCATGTCGCTACTCCATCGCGAACTACTTGTAACTGGTTTCTATCTGGTAATTATTCATGACGAGATCAAAAGCTCTAGCAAGGGACTGGAAAACAAGCCGAAGCTCCAAACCTACTCTCCAAACCTCAACTCTGAAGCATAAAGATTGTAGGCTCTCATAGACCCCAACACACGGCACGCTAAGCATGCCATGAACACCCTGCTGCCTCTGAGGTTCATTTTTTTGGATGCTCCGCACTCTGCCGCCGGCGCTTTCCAGGAGGACCACGTGACACAGAGTTTCAGAGTTTATGGGTCTTGTCAGCACGACAGGCAGGAAGATGATGTGTGTCAGAGTGTTTGAGCGAGCACGGAATAACAGCGACAGCAACTGCCGTGCTTTCACGGTACTGGTAGCAGCTTAGAGACACAGACACTTAAACGTTATGTAGAACAGGCCCAAAAATCCAAAGCCCTTAGCCTGCCATTACGTGCCCTTGTCACTTGCATAGCGCGGCCCTTGAGGCTGGCACGGCAGAGAGAGATAGAGGGAGAAACCCGAAGTCGTAAACGCTAAACCGAAAAACTTTAAAAAACTCACAAATCCCCAAAACCCTTCTGTTGGGACTGCGGACTTACGAAGCTTCGGATCCGTGGAGTTCCGAGGGAGACACCACACTTTCCGAGCCCAAAGATCGTCCGCAAGACCAGGCACCCAGCAAACCAAAAAGCCAGATTTGCTGTTTTCGGACTCATGTCGGGTAAGTATACCCTGAAACCATGTAGACCCAAGACCGGAGACAGAAACCAAATAGCTGGAAAGCAGCCGGCAGGAAACTGCTGCTGAGAAGCAGGAGGTGCTTGCCCAGGTTCAGTGCTCTGCATTGCTCAACACACGACTTGCTGTTGCTTTTCGGGATACATTGTGCATGCATACGCGCAGTCCGTGTTCACAGACAAGCTGATTCGGACGTCGAGTTTGCACTCCGGCTTCCACGATTAAAGATGATAGGCCCAGTTTGAAGTTTCAGGGATCTTTCGGTTGCGGCCCTTTGATATCGGTGTGCTTTAGATGCGAAAGGTCGCGTTGATGCGGGCTTTTGCGAACTCGCGTCAACTGCAATATAGCTTGGTCATTTGCTCCGTATGCTGACGCGGCTAGTGCTAAGCCCTGGCCGTAAGCCGTACACTCCTGTGACTCTTCGAAGACAGGCTTTTCTCCAAGCTCAGAACCGTGCCTTGGCAGACCATGAACATTCGCTAATCTTGAAGCCGAGGCAGCGGCATCCGAAGGCGTCCTTGGGGCTTGCCAAATGTGCTTTGCTGTTTGCCGGCATAGTATCTTCTGGTCTGCTTTGGAAACCCTGGCAAAGAGTCATAATGTATGCTACACTCCCAAACCCTTTGCAATTTTTTCGGGCTCCTGCATGGCTCGCCTTGACGTCTCGGTTACAGTTGACATTAACTACGTGCGAGACACGCAGCTCTGTTTTGTCTGCGGCTTCCACTGTTTGCCATCTTGTTTCTCACATGTTTTGCTTCCCTGATACGACCGCTACCAACCCTCTTTTGCATGATCCGCAGGCGTTGGCCCACGTGGTTGGTGGGTTTCCGGGGAGAATGCCCGGAAGCAGCAGGGCGAGGTGTCCGGGTTTGGGCCTGGAAACCAAAGGGAGTGGGTTTTAAGGGGACAAGGACCTCCTGTCTTTTTGTTCGGGTTCCAGTCGGACTTGCAGTGTTCCTTGCGTCGGCGGGCACGGACGAAGTCGCCGTAAAGAAGCAGGTCAGCAACTGAACGAGCTTATATTTATTCCCTGTGGTTCCGGTGCTGTTTTGCAGCGGCGCCTGAAGACGACTGTAGCGTCAAACTTTTTCGACGACGAGCGCGACCACTACTGTCTCGGGCTGCTACTGACGCTGGAGATCCTGCCGCTGAAGCCTGCCCTTTCGCTGCACTACTTGGAACTGCGGCTGTTGCTACTGCCACCTGCTGCTTCTTTGCCCGCTTGTGACACTGCACATTCTCTGTTTTGTGGGCTATCGGATTCAATCCTGGCAGAGTGTCCAGCGACAAACACCAAGTCGGGACTTACGGCTCAGTTCTGGTTCCTTTCCAGCTGCCCGGGGTTTTCGCACCGAAACCCGGGTGATTTCATTCATCACCACGTGAAGTTTTCCAGCACGTCAATTGACTCCTTTACTCCGAGTGTGCAACCCTTGACTCGCAAAGCTGTGTGCAAGAAACTCTGCAAACCGAACCCGACATCAGACACCCTGATATGGCCCTAAAATCAGAGCCCCAATTCTGTTTGGAAGGCATGGGTGCGTCCTGCTCAGCATGAGCCTCAGCGCAGGTTGAAATAGACTCTGGTAACCATCGCTCGGACTTGCCTCATGCGGGGTTCTGACAGATCTTTGATGTTACGATAGACGTCACCAGTGCAGTTGGAAGGTTCTCTGCGAATCTCCGTGGCTGTAGAGTTGCCATGCGCGGACTGTGACGGAAACACCTGGCAGAATGATTCCATCAGATGCTTTGGTGCTTGGCATCCGAGTTTTGTCGGTAGTTTTTGGCCGCATGCTCCTTTATTTGTGCAGCGCTTCCCGGGAAGACAAGCATCTGAGCACCATGACTTCGGAGATGCGGTTGGTCCACAAACAAGAGGTGCCAAAATTCCGAGGTCCTATGCTTGTGTTGGCTTCGAAGAAGGCGGGTGCTTGATTTTCCGCCTGCCCGATTGCGGAAGTAGAGCTGCTGTTCCTTGCAAGGCGCCCACCGAAGACTGAGGATCTCCCTAAATTGGGAGTTTCCGAAAGTTAGGGTTACCTCAATTTGGGGTTCCATATAATAAGGATCCTACTATTTGGGGTACTATATTAGGGTCCCTTATTTTCGGAAACTCCCAATTGGACTTCTGGAAACCCGTGGCCTGAACATAGACGCACAGTGCCGCAGTATTCACTACAAGGGTCATGAACATGACATGAGGCCCGTCACGGAAGACAAAGCGTCGCCACTATGAAAGGAGGTATTTTATGAATTAGTTAACTTTATAAGCCCGTAGGCCCACCCAACCCTTTACTTCCTGTTATCCCCAGAAGTGCTACAAGCCCAGTGATGAACCATGTAAGCCTGACAAACACTGGGGCCGCAACCCCAAAGCCACGGCCCCAAGACCGAAAGCCTCACCTTCAAGGGATCCTTACAGGAACCCGAAAGGGCTAAACGGCTAAACCCTTACAGAAACCTATTGAAACCCTGGGCTATTTCAAGCTTTGCAGGGCAAGGTTTGATCCGCCCAAAAAGGGATTTGGGGGTTCGTGGTTTACGGAATCGTGGTTTTGGGTTGTTATTGTTGAGCTTTGCGGGGTCTTAGAGTTCAGGTGTTTACTTATCCTGGCAACAAGGGCCATGGCATTGATGTGCTTGAGCGAAGCTGTTGATACCTGAAGCAGTACGTTGTCACTTGCAGCTTTTGCAAAACTGAGCAGCACGTGCAGGCATGGCATGTGCCAGAGAGGCTGCTGTCAGAGCGTGCGAGGCCTCATCTGACGGTCGAAACAGGATTATGGGCTTGATCCAACTGCGAGAGGTTTGCATTGGGAGTTTTCGAAAGTATATGATGACCCTGTCCTGTGGCATCCATGGGCGACCATTTCCTACAAGCCCCAAGAACACAAGAAGTTCTTGGACAGGATGGCCAACAAATTCATGGCGCCGTACACCCAGCATGTCCCCACCAGTGCGCAGCCACAGCATGGATCATCTCCCAGACACTGTTGCCTTGGGCTTTCGGCCTTTCAATCCCGAACTCGATTCTCCGAAGGGAGCTTTGGAATTTGGAGGATACTCTGTGAACGTCTGTGACCTCGCAGTGTTAGGGGTTGAAGCACGTGGGGAGGCCTTGTCGATCATTCTTCTTTAATCCTTACAGAAGACAGAACCTCACATCTAGTTTTCGCGTTTATCTGAAAATACTGGTGACAGTGCTGGTGAAGACGAAGGTGGTGCTGAGAGAGATGAGGGTGTGGTGATGACGGCCTGGCGATGATAACCTTGGTCATGGGGACAACGAAACCACTCATGATTGCAATGGTGGTGCTGATGGCAACGATTGCTGCAACTGCAGCCATATACAACAAGGTCACAGCATGTATGCTGCAGATCCTAGCTCACGCGTCAAAGGTCTTAGCCTTCTCGCAAGGATGCGCGGCCGGGACCCCAGGCTCAGAGCTTTTTTGTTTTGAGCTGTGAGGCATGACAAACTTTTCTTTCCAGTTGCAGTATCGCTGCTTGGTGACTATTATTGTTGTGCCGTTGCTTTTGTGTTGTATACTCCTTCATAGTGTTGTCGCTTCGAACGTCTTTTTGACACGGCTGCGGTTTGGTTCGCTTCTGGCATAAGTGTCTTCTCCTGCTACAGCAACAGCTGCTGCGGCCAGTGTACTGCTGGTACTTGTGGTCAATGTTCCTGATGGTGTTGCTGCGCCATGGTTGAAATGCTGAAATTATTCTTCAGACTGCAACGCGCCAAGAAGCTCCAGATCTTAGCTGCTTCTTTGCAATGGCTTAAGTGGGGATGTGTTTTTCGTTTTCGAACTTTGCCCTCCAAGCCGTTCACACTCAACCAGAAGTCCTACGAATCTAGAGCGTGCCGCAAGCCTTCAGATGCTGAACCCCGGCAAAACGAGCTAGTTGTGATTTGTCGACTCCCAACCGGTTCAGTTCAAGCCGACCCAGGTTGCCACATGCCTTCTCCGGGAAGCGCAACTGGACGAAGGCCAGGTTCTTCGATTGAAATCCGTCATTGAACAGGGGGTGCATGAAAAATTCCAAAGCAACGCCCAGCTGGCCTATCCGTACTCGATAGTACACGGACCCTCTTCTGCGTTCTTGGAGGGCCGAGAAAAGTCCAAGCCTTGGCCATGAGCTCATGACAGGGGTGTTCGACAAGCTCCACCTCTGTTATCCTCTGTTAACATGTTTACATAGCAACTCCATGCGCCAGGTTATCGTTGTTTTCGAGACGAGATGGAACGACAACAGAGCTGCGTCTCGAAGCAAGGAAATTTCTACCCAAGCATGCATTGCAAAGCTTGAGCCCAAACGGAGTCGTCAAAGGTTTTCCATCGAAGCTCTGTGCGTTTGACCAGGACATCCGCTCTCCAGCGTGAATCTGGCAATCCTCGTTGGTGGCTTCGTGCCACGCGATCCGGAAACAGCCAATCCCTGAGCATCATCCCAACTGCGGTGCAGCAACAGCTGGCAGCAGCAGCAGCATCAACAGCAGCAAGGGTGGTGGCCGGAGTAGTACTAGTATAGAAGAGACTATGACAGCCTTTGCTGCCGCAGCTATTCTTGCACTGCTACAAGCACCAATTACTATTTCTCGAGTTGTAACCGCACACGTGTTGGATGAATCTGCCGATATTTTGAGCAGGCAAGACTCGAAACTAGAACAGCGCTATCGATAGCTGCGCGGGTGCAATGCGACCGTTTGGCTCCGCTCAGCATTTGTAGGCACGTTACATGTGTAGTTGCGGCGTGATTGCAGCCGAGAAAACCACACCCCATACAGGCATGCATTCAAGACTCTGCAGCCTTATAACTGCTGTTGCGATTTACAAGAGAGGTGCCATAATACGATTTTGCGGGCACGATCCGTGTGAGGCCCACAAGTGGCAACAGGATCCGTGCCAAGTTTTTAAGCATGGTGCGGCCGAAGCTTGATCCTCAATTGCTTCGGCTTGCAAAGGTGCTTCTTTTAGTGCCAGCAGCGGTTCTGGCTTTCACGTGCTTCACCGGACGTTTTACGAAGCACATTCAATCAGCCGGCCTCTCGGCTGCATTTCGCCTTACAACTCTTGACTCTGGCTCCCTATACCTTGCATGCTCAAGCATGCGGGGAGTTCCTGGCAGTCTTCAGCTAATAACGCATTTTGAGGTCGAGGGTGTTGAGCACTGCGTGCTGCAGCTCTGATGCGACCCAGAAACTAACGCGACCTCCGGGTGGCCTTCAAAACTACCATCAACATGAGTCCATGGTATCAAGATGGTTCGCAGCACGTTCTTAAGAAACCTTGTTTCGCTGTAATGGACCATCATCACCGAATCATCACCTATGATCTCGTCTAGTTTGTCTCGCAAAGAAGAGTTTTTGGGGTGTGCAGCTTACCTACAGACCCGAACAAAATGTGAGACTACCCGCCCAATATTCAGGCGACTGTCGGGAGGGCAGAGTGTGGAGCTTTGCCAGGCCAAGTGCCTTCTGAGATACCGGGGCGGCGTCTGCAGTGGAGTACCGAGGCCTGGGGACTGAAATCCAAGATCCTATGGCAAGGGGGTTTGTGTCAGTTGTTGTTCTGGATTGTGTCAGGGGGGCGAGTTGTAGGGTCGGTCGATTCGTGTCGGTTTGCCGACGTGTTGAAATTGCCTGCGCTGTTCTCCATGATTGGAATGCTAGTGTTCGATAACCTGGGTTTACGAGTGGTCTTGGCTTGTTGGGCCAGGGGCTCGCCGGATGGTGTATGCATTGCCTGGCCCGAGGGATACTAGGGGCAACCCTCTTGGCCTCAGGATTGCGAAGTGGTCCAATGGGATGACCTTTGTGGCCATCAGCTGCCAGTGGGCAGGTGCTTCCGCATTAAGCCGCCCGCACTCAGTTAAGTAAGTTGAGAACTACAAGGGCCCAAGGCCTTGCTCAGACTTGAGACCCTGCCAGGGTCCTAGGCCGGACGAGGCGGTGGTAGCACAAAAGACCCGGACCCCAAACCCTAAAGCCTGCTGCTGAGGCCGCACACTGCCTCTGTTTGCGAGCTTCTGGGGCCTGGCAACAGTGAGGAACCCTCACTGCTCCTTGGCGATGGCCTCGTGACTCTACAGACGGAAGGCAGCTTGCGGATCACCGGGAGCCTACGCGTGAGGTCGGTGCGCTTCGAAGCAGGGCGCCCTGGCCTTGTCATATCGCCAGTCAACATGCACCCAAACGACTCGGGAGCTTCTCCTCATTCTGCTTTTACGTAGGCCCCTAGTTCAAACATCTTACGATTGACATGTCGTAACATCTTCCGTGCTGCAGGCCTCGAGACGGGGTGATCTGGAGCGCCCCCACAAGTGTTAAATCCGAAGCCATCATGTCACAGCGTGTGTTCCCTCCTCTGGCTAGCAGGCCTCGTCGTGCCAGGTGCCTTATAGCCAGTCAGGTAAAGAATCTCAGGAGTGCAGTTGCAGGCAGCAGGGAATGGAATAAATATGCATGCGCGAATGATACGAGGATCACATAAAAATGAGCCAGCAAACGGAAAGCCGAGGAGCATCCTCTTCCAGGACACCCAGGTGGAGACACAGCAGAGTGCGCCAAACAGCTCCATGCAAGGTGGCGGAACATTCCACAGCCGAGGAGCCGACAAAGTTTATACTATTCTTCTAAACCTAGGACTTTAAAGGCCGTCCAGCAACTTGGATGTAGAGAAGGACGTCATGTGAATTTGCACAAGCACACGCGACAGACTGCATGTCCTCCGGCTTGTCTTTCTGCCGGGATCTCCGACAAGCGCCGGCGCTGCAACGAAAGCTTGTTTCCGGAGCTAGCTGTTTGACAAAGACATCGCAGGAGCCATGACGCTCGAAAGGGCGAACGTCACAGCCACTTCGGCACAGTCTTCACAATAAGGTTTAGTTTTGGGGTTTGATACTTTAGGATTTGCAGTTCCTGAGACTGGGCAACCTGGCAGATTGTAGTTGGTCGCTTAGTTCGCGGTTTCGTCTCTAGCTGCCTACTCTTGCACCCTTCTTATCTTTCTAACCTAATCCCTACACCATGCCTGCAACTGCCTTGACTATTACAGTCAGGCCCGAAGATAACAAGTCGAAGTCGTTCTTGCAAGCCAAATATTGCTCCTTCAAAACAGCAATCTTCTGAGTTCCTGGGCGAACTTGGGTGGCCCTGACGTCTTGGCCTTAAATTATGTAACGAAGAGGACGTGTAGTCGCAGCAGTTCCATTCGAAGAGGGGCGCAAAGACATTCAAAGCCAAGGTGACAGGTGGTGGCGCTCGTTGGGGTGGTGGCGTGGCGGTTGGTGGGGACCCTCAGCTGCAACGGCGTTTGGGAAACCGCTAGTCGACGGTCAATTCTCATTTTTCGTCACCCGCACTAACGAGCTGCTTTCGCTTCCTGACCCTTTCTCGCGGAGTGTTGAATATTCTGACGTGGAGTTCTACATGAATCGAACGGCAGCACATGCAGAGCAGAAACGATGGAGAACACAAGTTCAGCATTCTGAACGGCTAACTAGTGCTACGATGGCTCAGAAGATGCGTTTCCATGCCGCCCTAGCAATTGCCGCTGTTTAGTTCTGAAATTGGCGTGGCGAGCATGCCCGAGTCACGAGTATACTGCCACGGCCACAGCAAGAGATCACAAGTACCAGGCACAAGCAAGAACGCTGGAAGTGGTCCCGACATAATCCGCAGACTCGAAATCACTCCATCTTTGATGTGCAAGAGTTGCTCAAGCTTGTAATTTGTGGTAGTCTTTGTTGTTCATCCCTGTCATTGCCTTCGCTTTCCCTGGTTTCGACGTGCCTGTTGGTTTTCGAGCCTGGCGACTTCACAAGGAAATTGGTATCATGGGATGATGGTGGCGAGCAGTTGTGTGTCAGTCTTGTTGCTTCGTGTTCTGGTAATTGTGCACGTTTGTGCATAGAGGGTTGAGTCCTCTGGGTTCGCGATGCATCTCCTTGTGCACGTTCGGCAATGCATGATTTTTGCCGAACGTCTGCGAGCATTGATTATGATCAGACTGCCCGGCGTAGAGTCTGTTCTTGCGAGGACATGATGCTGCTTGAGGCCTCGCTTCTCAAGGTGACTGGAAGTGTGGCAACGCAGGACGCTGAGGGTTTGGTGGTGCATCAAGAATCCACAGGCTCAAAAAGGATAGGGTCTCGGACTCAGGCCCTAGACTTGAAAAGAAATGGTTTGCTGTTTATGAATATGGGGACGATTTTTGTAGCTCTGTGGGCCCTTCCTTAGCTATCGGTCTTGTATGGAGTAGTCGAGGGGTCTCACTTCAGAACTCTGCCGGTGCTGTCACACATGTGTTTGTGGGAATCTGCATCGTTTGAGTTTAGAGGGTGCTGCACCCTGGGCCTTGCATGCTCCATGCCGGTACGATCTTCTTCGGGTTCGATTCCTGGGTCAGCTCACTGCACCTGCCTGTGCGCCTCACACACACGACATGACGGCACGCCACACATGCACACAACCCGACACACCACATGCATACGCCTCAATGCACCTGATTGCAGACGACGTGCGCAGACATCACACGTGCATTCCGCGTGCGCGCACAAGCAAACACGCAGACACATCGCAGCAGACGCACCACCGATGTGCAGGCATGCACGGAAAAGCTGCAAGTCCTGCCAACATTTGCGGCTAGATGGCTGTCATAGATTAGATTTGTTTTCTGGTTTACAATGTTACAAGCAGAAGGGCCTAAGAAGATGACTCATGCCTTACCACAGATATCTGAGGATCCAACTCAAAGCCTAGACCTCGTGATACAGGCATAGGTTGCCCGGGCACGCTGGCACCACACCGCTCGAGGACGGTGGCGGACTCCATATCGCAGGATCAATGTCACTTGCATGAAATGGAAAGAGCAGCCGTAGCGGCCGTGATGCTTCAGATCTCAGGCTTTCCAAAATTCGCTTCCGAGTTCAGACCATTTCATTGCCCAGGCTTTGCGAGTATCACGTCGGCCATATTACACAGCAGCAGCAGGAGCAGCAGCAGTACGATCATCATATATGTTTCCAGGTAAGGTTACGGCGAACAGTATGCACCGAAGTTTGTGAGGCCTTGCCTCGAAGCCAGCCTCCTCGTCCACTCGCCTCGTCCGCAACGATCCCTCGAAGAATGACATCTAAACATAGCTGCATGAAGAGCATCGAATGGCAGGAGGAGGAGCAGGAGTGGCAAAAGTACTAGGAGTTGTGAGGGGAAATGGCACACCCAACTCCACCGTTTTGCCCGCGCTCGTCTTCATGACTTACGATACACTGTGCAGGGCCTGTTGGATCTGGGCAGTACAAACGTACTTCATCAAGACAAGCACCGGCATGTCAGCAAGGAGGAGGGAGTGGAGTGTAGGACGGAGGAGTTTTTCTGGTACCCGCTTGCCGGGCACCCTTTGTGCGAGGCGTCTTCGAGGAGAGTCTGAGATCATGGTAGAGTCAGCGTCGGCAGCGCAGCATGGCGGGGGCTTTTACGTGCATGGCGAGGCCCGGGAAGCACCAGGGATAGCAGGTTCAGGCGGCTAGTCTCCAAATACTGCTTGCTTCAAGATCATTTTCCGGCTCTAATGAAGTGTGTAGGCTTGAAGGCATTCGGACGGTAGTAAACTTCTGGCACCGACCGGCAAGACAAAGAGTTGACCGAAAAACCCCGCTTCCAAGCACAGCAGAGTTTGCGATAAGAGCCCCACATGGCCGCGAGGTGAGATTTCTCCGTTTGGACAACAATGCTGATAAGACATTCAGCTGAGCTGTGCTGAGTACCTGCCCGAATACCCGCACTCCATGGCCTTGACTCGCAGTGGCAAAACTGTAAGACGCATGAGTTGTTGTTGGTGCTTCAGCCTTGAATGCAAAAACCCGATGCAGCAGCACACAAACTCAACCGCAGATGCTATGAATTCGAGTCTTGATGCTCTGCACTTCATACCCTCACTCGTCGGAGGTCATCGTTACGGTGCGGGCCTCATTGCACTCGCCAGTGCACAGGGGAGCCATGGGACGAACGCGACTACCAGGGATGTTCATCAACAAGTATCCACGTGATGGTTTCTCTTGATGTGTACGTATGTACATCGTTTACACGGATGAAAGGTTGTTATGTTGAGTCTGATGAAGTAAGCATTTTTGACAAGGCGATCCCGCAGTGTGTTTTAACCACGCAGTGTCAGGAATCATATTATGAGTATCCTCGTACACCCAGTCGTGGAAGCCTTAGCCCCAAGGTCGCGCCCCAGAGGACGTAAGTGGCAATATGAGGGTCCGCGGGATTACAGCTTCCAGGTTCCTGCTGTTCGGCCGAAGAGAGTAAGGAACTAATGAATGCAAGGCTGAGGTTCTGTCAGCCTGAACCTTTAACTTGACACATGACAATTTTTCGAAAACGGCCAGTTGTTCTGGTGATGGAAAGTCATGCCTACTTCATTTGCTGACTCTGCCCTCCTGGAGAACAGCTACACGGTTCGTCTTTGAAGCCGCTCTAAAGGCATCATTGGAGCCAGGTCAAGAAAGAAGCACTAGAGCCAACTCCATGCTAAAACAAGCTCCCTTTACACCGCCGTTGAAACGTATAGTCAAGCTAAGCCCCTCGAAACTTATCTCTAGACTCCCACCGCTAGAATGGTACAGTGCGAGAGGCTTACGGTTTAAGACCTAGAATTAGCCGAAACCTGTAATCGCAACAACCCCCAACTTCTCAAACCCAAGCCCCGAGCAATGGACCTGGGCAAGGAGAACTCGCTGATTCGAGTCAGGAAATCCCGAGCACTTGGACTAGGAGCGCCATTTCATTTCGGTATGAACACGCCGTGGGTGGTCGAGTTTTGTTTCGGCAGCGAGCCACTATGATTCGGGATTGAACACCACCTCCACAATTTGTCAGATGTGGAGCTGCGTTTGCGTTGTAGCTACCGCTCCCAAATTACCGACACCTCGAGCCCCCAGATTTGTGAGCTGTCAGGCACCCTGAAATCTGGACTCCAAGCCTGAGGGCCGCAAAGCTGATCAGACCAGCGCAGGAGGCGGCTTCATGGCACAGAGCGCACTCACCGTGTCGGCTGGCAGCCTTGACCTCGAGAACACGACTGCCAGATCAGGAGGAGGCACTGTGGTCTGTGGCTTTTGGTTGTTTGGGGTTTGCACTTTCAGGGCTTGAAGTTTTTCTTTAGGAGAGCTTGTGACAGTGGGAGTTTGCGGGGGCGTGACAAATGCAGCTATGGACTGGTGGCAGAGAGGAGAGGAGTGATCGGGTGCTTGAGAGGAGAGCTCGTGATCTGGTTTCCAATGTTGGCACACCTGCAGGCTTTGCAACCAACGGGAGTCTGTTCGCAAGCGATGGAGCAGAGATCCACATTCGCAGCTCCAAAGCCGGAGTTAGTGGAGGAGGCTTCGTCGCCTTGGGGAAATACGTCAGCGTTACCAACAGGTCTTCCGTTGACATGCAGAATGTCAGGGCCGAGCAGTATGGAGGAGGATTCTTAGCCCACACAGGCTCGGTTATCATAGCGGGTATGTCTGAGCTGACGGTTGTAAACGGCCATGCCGCCAAGTTTGATGGAAATGCATTTGCCTGTGCAAAGCAGCTTGAAGCGGATGACGGGTCGACAATCCGGCTTCAGAATGTTTCTGCTGGACGGGCAGGAGGGGGAATCGCAATCCGGAAGTCAAGAGCTCACATTCGGGGTGGTTCTAGAGTTTTAATCTCGGACAGCCATGCCGACGAATTTGGCGGCGGCCTCTATGTAGCAGTTCTCGAGATGTCCGACAACGCAGCTGTCAGCATCCAGAACAGTTCTGCCGAAGTGAGTGGGGGAGGTCTCTACGCTTGTGGTTGCAACTTGACATGGGCAAGGCTTCTTGCAGAAGTTGTGGTCATCAGCAGACGTTCGGTTCTGAGCATTGCCAGCACCAGAGTTCAGCAGCATGGAGGAGGACTCTTTGCCAACGGTGCCATTGCAGTAACTGGGGCTTCCCATGTGCTACTTTCTGACAGCCGTGCACGCAGAGGCGGCGGCGGGGGCCTGCATCTGTCAAAGCGTTTGCAGGTGATTGATGGCTCCACGATTCGATTTCGACATGTTTCCGCCGGCATCATGGGAGGTGCATTCGGGATTGCTTTTGCTTCTGCTGCGAGTGTAGTCGTCACGAACAATTCAGAACTGAGTATTGATGGTGCAACGGCCGGCGTGGGGGCCGGTGGTTTCCACGCAGGGGATGACGATTCCAAGGTTGTGGTTGCAGGCCATTCAAGGCTGGTAATTAATGATAGCTATGCGCAGAAGGGCAACGGTGGAGGCTTCGTCACTTCCAGGCTGCTGGTGACCGACCATGCGGCTGTTTTGATCCGCAATTGCAGGAACAGCGGCACAAACTTCCTTGGAGGAGGGTTTTATGCCATGCACCCCCACCACGAAGAGGTGGAGACTGTTCTTGTTGCCAACAACTCGGTTCTCAGCGTGCATGCTGGCAAGGCAATAGCTGGACTTGGAGGAGGATTTGCATCTGCCGGACAGGTGTTCGTTGCGGACAAATCGAAACTGGAAGCTTTCGACTGCCATTCGCATCTTTCGGGTGGAGGCTTTACTGCATCTGCCCTGCAAGTGACCGATCACTCTTCAGTATCTGTTGCAAATACCACAGCCACGGGGCCCGTCGGGGATTCCGGAGGCTTTTTATCGTCGAGGGGTGTCGTAGTTTCCAATAGCTCGAAGATTAGGGTTCGCAGCACGATGGCCGGGCGGCATAATGGAGGCTTCGCAGTGTTTGGACCGCTTGTCCTTGCCGGGGGGTCTCAGATCTGGATTCGCAACTCTTCCGCAAGTACTGGATGCTGCGGAGGCTTCTTTGCCACTCACCAGCTTTCCGGCAGGCGATCTACTGTACAAGTAACTGGTGGCTCAGCCATCAACATATACAATGCTAAAGCAAGGCTCGATGGTGGAGGTTTCCTGGCAAAACGCGGAGACATGGTGGTTGATCACGGCTCAGCAATCAGAATTCAAAACGCTACCTCTGATTCAGCGGTTGGTGGCTTTGGATTGGACGAGGAGCTGGTGGTGCAGCTCCACTCGAGCATCGTGATTTCCGATGCAACTGCCAGAACAGGACACTCGGGAGGCTTCCATGCAAGAAGCTTACGCGTGACCGGTGGATCGATGGTACGCATTGCGCGCGCCGTAGCAGGTCAGAGCGCGGGAGGTTTCACGGCATACGATGAAGCACTGGTCACTGGACATTCTAAGGTGCTGATTTCGAACAGCCGTGCCATTAAGGGAAACGGCGGAGGCTTGCGCACTTCACGATTGTATGTAGACGGGAACTCCACAGTGGATGTCCGAGCTTCTTCAGCAGGACTGCGGGGAGGAGGCATCTCTGCATGCGGCTGCATTCCCAAGCCTGGATCGGATGTTTTGGTCGTCGCCAATGGCTCCTCTCTCTCTATCGCGAATGCCATGGCTTCTCTTGGCGGAGGACTTTTCGCCGGTGGACAGGTTGTGATTACTGGTCGGTCTATCGTGGCGGCTTCCGCTTGCCACGCAACATCCCACGATGGTGGCGGAGTTGCAGCGGCGGGTATGCTGCTCAATGAAAGCTCAGCTGTCAGCATCCAGGACACCACAGCCGGCCGCAACGGGGGAGGCATGCACGCTGAAGGAAGCATTGTGGTCGGGGCTGCCTCCACACTCACCATCTCCAACAGCTCGGCTGAAGTACATGGAGGAGGTTTACACGTCAATAACGTCGACTACATTGCCGACTCCAGTGACTCAACGAGACGTCGCCTGTCATTCTCGTCAGATCTTCTTCTGAAGTCAAAATAGTAGGGTGCACGCGAAGGCAGTAGGCAAGGCGACAACTTGCCCCGTCAGGTGCTTCCCCGGGCAATCTCGTCTTGGATGGAGGCATGTTGAGCATCAGCGACTCCATGGCGAAGGGGATGGGTGCGGCAGCCTTGGTGCAGGACCGTGTCTTGGTTGGAGCTGATTCCGGCCTGAATGTGTACCATGCAGAGGGCGGCGCTCTTTCGAGCGTGCTAGGTGCAGGCTGCCTGCAGCTCAGCCCTGGTGCAACAGTCTTTTTGGAAGATGTGGTGGCTGGCCATGTCCTGGACTTGCGAAACGTCGATTGCACCGGCGCCTGTGCAAATCGAACGTTCGAGATAGCCTCCAGAGCGTCTTTGACAGCGAGCGGATATGTGAGCTCGGGCTTCTTGTCATTACAAACGTGCCCGCTTGAAGTCGTCCACCTCTCGCACGTGCACCTCCTTTCGTGGACTGGCCCTTTACTGAGCACGCGGCCGAACCAGGTGGTGGTCACAGATGTTAGCATCGGCTATCAGCCGCCGTTGCACGATCTTCTCATCTTGGCAGCAGACGATGACTTCAAGGTGGACTCCTTGAACGTTTCGTGCGAGGACTGTGAGCATGGAGTTGCTTTGAATGCAAGCAGGAGCGAACTGCGTGCCGTAAGCACTCCTTCACTAGTGTGTCCGACAGCAGCATCGGTATCAGAAGGCATGCTGCAGCGGTGCGACTGTGCAAACCATCAGACAACCAGGAAGGCGTATGCTGACCTTCACATGGTGATGCTGCAAGACGTAATGAGCACTTGCACTGTCTGCAAGCCTCACACCTTTTTCATCAATGGGACATGTCGGAAGTGCGCACCATACAATGCTTGGTCTGATGGCAAATCTGACATCTGCCACTTCCTGCCACAGGATGACACAGAGCTCGCTGCAATCGTTGTAGCATCCGGGAGCTGTGTTTTCCTTGCCTTCGTGTTGTATCAGATCCTGCGCGCACCTTTGGTTATCATCGATGCAAAATCGCAGCGGATCCCTCGCAGGTTGCGCAAAGCTGCAGGCAAAGCATTCCCAGAAGGGATGGATCAGAGGTCGTTTTGCATGTCCTTGCAAGGCCCCATTGTCGATCTCCCACAGTTCCTCTCACGGCAGCTCCATCGGCAGCTCTGCTATCGCGTCAAAGGCACAGGCCTGCAATGGTTGGACTTCAGCCCCGAGAATGCCAACGCAGTGAAGATCCAGAGTATCGACCGCAGCAAACTTGAAGTACAAGATGCGCATGTTCCATATGATTGTGCTGCCGCCGTCGGTGCTTTGCATGCTATGAACCTCATGCGCCTGATGCTGCTACTTTGTGCAGCTTTGTTCCTGGTGGTGTTACTGCCGGTCGCTCTTCAAGTTGCAATCATGTCGGGCAACGGCATTGCACACGTTCTTGTCACTTCCGGATACTGTGCACTCCCGTTGTGTTTGGGAGCTCTGATTCTTCACCCGCCTGTTGCATGGCTCATTGAGCAGCACTGCCGCAGAACACCCTTCTCTAAACTCTTGGAGGACTACCGGTGGCGCATCCAGTGCGACCCCCACCCTGGCCCGGATGCGGTGCATCCAAGCAACCACGGTTTCTGGGCTCAGAGCGTGTGCGATCTAGACCTGTAGCCGGTGGAAAAGCCACGTAGGCGCATAGCAACTCACGGTACTTAGCAGCTTCGATTTGCTGCATCTGCATCATTTGCTGAAGCTCAGGTTTGATGGTCCTGACCCTGTGGGAGCTCTGGGGACATTTCGAGAGCTTCATCCTCGATCGCAACATGCATTTTGTGGTCAACCACATAGTCAGGCCTTTGACTCGTGACAGACAGCTGTCCTTCGTGAGCCTCTGGGGCGGAAGACAGGCACGTGGATCGAAACATGTGGGCCCTGTCTATGTATGTATGCATATATGGATACATGTATATGTAGATGCATATGTATATAGTATAAATGAGTACATATATATATATACACACATATTGAGTCTTGGAAGAAAGAGAACAGTTATGGCGCAAACACGGCCGTCAAAAACATGATGTGAGCAACATCAGTTAGCCTGCTGGTCTAAGTAGTGAATAAGCAGTCATACAGCATAATGGATCCAGAGCGTGGGTTTCAAGCGCCTTGAGATCTGTCCGACTGACTGAATTGGTGACGGCAGCCCTCCCAAGGTGGACTACTTCGTGTCCCACTCCTGGGCAACAAGCTTTGCACACTTTGTCCGCTCGATTCACTGTCATGCTCGGTCCAGGGAAGGTCAGCGTTGGCTTCTTGCCGGTATCTGGAGAGTTTGATCCAGCTCGGCCTTCCATTGCACGTTTGGAAAGAGAGCAACATGCGGTTCTACTGTAGAACTGCTACGCTTAAACCTCCGAGTTGCGAGTCTTTCAATGCCCGGACGCTCAATCCTACATCCCTTTAGCTTGGCTTTATCTTCCGTAGTTGGCAGCACCCGTGGGAACAAGAGGTCTGCTCCAAGTGTGAAACTTAGACAACAGAACAGTTGAACATTATTCTGCTCCTTGCAGTAAAGCCTTCGCCTTAGGCCGCAAACCCGAACTCAAGCAAGCGAGGTGGCCAGCAACATCCTCTGAGCTTTAGAGAGCGGATGCAACCAGAGGTCCTGACGGAGCCAAGGAAACTCTACAAACCCAAGTTTGCCAAGCCCCCACCGCCGGACCAAGCAAAGGATGGATGTGAGCTACTGGATTTGCTCTTTTGCGAATAACCAGTGGAACCTCGAAGTGGAGTTCCTTGTGTGCAAGAAGGGTTGTCGCTTAGAGTTTCGGTATGCGTGCATGCATGCAAGTAAGTAAGTATGTATGACTGCAGTGTGTGAGTCGCTGTGGAGCTGAGCCTTTGCAAAGCCTCGTGAGCTGTAGTGGTTTGCGGGTGGCGGGCCTTCAACCCCACCACGAAACCCAAGACAGGCAATACCGACCGTACCCATGGGATTCTGTCCCATCATCGGCTCGTGAGGATTGATGTGGAATGAGGATCGCAGGACTGCTTCAAGAACTCGCACTGTCGGTTATCACGCCTTTCGGTTCAGCAGATTCAGTCCGTCCGTCTCTACCCATTAACCATGGATTATGAACAGGGAAGAACCATCGACGCCTGCACACGAAGAGGACAATTCTCGGACAAGGCTACGCTACAAGTCTTGCATCAAGACCACTCTGAGACCACTCCAAGCCCACAAAATGACAACTCCAGATGCAACCACGCAACTTTTGGTATGCTGAAATGGATGCAAGAGCAGTTTGAGACCACTCCAAGACCACCCTGGGTCCACACAAGCCCGCTGGAAGACGCTCAAAAATCGCTCAGACCACTCTACAGCCTTGAATCTGCACATTGAAAGTTTACATATAGATTTACTATGAGGCTTGACACATAGCAAACAAGTCGTGCCTCACAGAGCTGAAACAATTTGTGCTTCGGTGTTTGGTGATTCCCACCAATACTGTCTGTAGCGTGCTGCCACGCAAGAACCGCAATCATGCGGCTCGACCCGAGGTTGCAATCCCCGCCTTTAATTACAGCTCGCCCCCTCATGGAGCACCTGCCTTGCAATTCTTGCGTGCATCAAAAAAACGGAAAAACTCTCAATGGAAACGGCGTGTGCGAAAGCGGCATGAGACCAACGTCACTGGACACCTTCTAACGCATCGCCGATTTTGGTCCTGCATATGAACCATGCAACGGGATCGTGCGCTGCTGGGTTCGTTTGGGCCCGAGCTGCACTAGTCCGCGCAGGAACCCGACTGTACATGCCGAAAGGGTTTAGGGTTTACGAATTCTTTGCACTATCATTAACATCCTGAAAGAACTACAGCTAGCTGTGAATTTCACAGCTAGCTGTGTATTTAGATATAGTGTGTTTGCCAGCAAACATATGCATACTGCATACACGCCAGCATACATGAATCCCGTACATGCATACATACATACATAAATGCATACATACTATTTTAGCACTCATACTCGACAGAGTCAGGCGAGGTTTCAGGGAGCAACCAACTTCACAGGCAAGACATTAACAGCGACTCCTCCAATGATTGGGGGGGCGTGTCGGGCACGGCATACTCATAAATTCTTCTTGTACTTAGTATTGTTTTCCCGACGGGATCTTCACAAAGATGGTTTCCCAGCCGGTAAGTGCGAGTTTCGTCGTGGTCAGGCTGGGAGAGACCATCATGGACAGTGCTTTTGCCCGGACCCTGCGTGGCGGCATCAAGGGCGTGGCCATGGTGTTGGACCATGAAGTCCAGCCCTTGACCAGAGCCCTGCTTCTTCAGAGGGCTTCTGCACTGAGTTTCTAAGGCTTCAAGAACGGCTTGCGCGGAGTTCGTTTAATTTTGTTTTGGAGGACAAGCAGCACATAGCAGCACCATGCAGTAATGCCAGGAGTGTGGTGCCTGTTCGAGTTCCTGCTCTCCAAGCAACTCGAGTTGGAGCTTGTGTTTGCAACCGATGTTGGCGTAATAGGAGACGACGGCTGCACATCCTTCGACATTGCGCTAGAGCTTGGCAAGAAAATCGAGTCTTTGCAAGTCGCGAACTGCTATGCTTCAAGTGATGGGGACAGGACAGACAACCAGTGCATGACTCCAAAAACACAGTTCACAACAGAATAAGCGCACTCCTGGCAGATGCCTAAGCCTGAGCCAATTGAGCCCACAGAGCAGAAGTAGTTCTGAAGACGACTAACACGTGTTTTTGCAGCAGGACACGTATCTTCGATTTCATCGTTTCGTCGTTGGGCAGCCTAGAGAGCATGGACGACCAAATCAGAGACCTCATGGGGCAGATGCTGGAGAAAAACCTCGCGAACGTGGGCTTTGCCACGAGCAGTCTTTTACAAAGGCTGGGCCAAAATGCCAGGTCTGCAAGCGCTTCTGATACGGTATCTGTTTGATTTTAAGAGAATTCGAATGCAATGCATTTTTACAGTGGGTACTCACTAGAAGTGTTGCTCAAAGAGAGTCCTGCGAGGGGCTCTATCCGCATATCGCCAACTTAATTCGTGTGCAAGTTTTCTTATCGGGCGTGCAGAAGTTGCTGCCCAAGCAGGCGCTCTGAAAGTAGAGCTTGTACAACTATTGCATGCTATCGGAAGCCGGCGCAGTAGCGACAAGGAGCTTGAACACCGAATTTGTCGCAGCACTTGCCCCGGGTCCTCAGCAATACCTACTTGCCTGGCTTGCGTGCATTTTGTCAGAAAAACGCATCGCAGTCCAACAGGAATTTGCCTTTGTTCTCCAATCTTACTCTCTCGATATGTTCGAGAGTTACAGGCAAGTTCAATAGGTCCGAGGTGCTACAAAGACAGTTCGTACGGGTCTGTCGCTAGCTTCCTTCACTGCACTTGCGTTTCGTGCTGATGATCTCGGCTGAGACTCGCACGAGCACATGTGAATGCTTCTGTTTGCCTGTCTGTCTCCCTGTCGCTTTCTCTCTTTGTCTTTTTCCGGTCGATCAACGGTCCTGCGCTTGCGTCTGAGCCCTGAAATCCTAAATCCGTCTCTTGGTGCCTATCAACTGCGTCCCCAAAATCCTTCCTGGTAGCAAGGACGTGAAAAATCGAAAAGCCATCCTGTAGCATTTGGCAAATCAGCCCATACGGCACCGCGAAAGCTTCGTTGACATCTTCTGTGGAGCCTTGGTAAGATGGGTGCAGAACTGTTGGAATGACTGTGTTCAGCGTTCGGGAGTCGACCCGGACTCGAGGCTGCATATCTGCACGGAGATGTGTCAGCGCCCGAGCGTATCTGGCTTTTTGCAAGTCCAGGTCGGAGTTTGGCTTTATAGGAAAAAAAAAAATATATATATATATATATATAACCCTAAACCCTAAACCCTAGGGTTTCGAGAGTGTGCGTGAGTGGCAAATCATCCCCTGATTTCAGAGGTCGCCAGCCGTTCAAAACCATCCTTATGAGCTGTTGCTTAGGGTTTATATGGGGTTTAGGGTTTATATAGGGTTTAGGGTGTAGGGCACATTCATGGCTCCAGCGCAGGGCTGAGGTTCTTTTGCTTTCGTCACCGCCAGCTTGGACGAAGCATCGGCCACTGTCACAGGAAAGCCATAAGCCCAAGCCATGGCCCTGCCTTAAGTGCGCTTCAACCGGCAGCCCCGGAACTTTCAGGACTTACATTTGGTTAGTAGGGAATGGAACTGAACAATGGTAGCAATAGTAGGAATAATTGTACACCATTCCTCCATTCCCTACTACCCAAAGGCAAGAGGATGCATACTCCATGCCTCCAGTGCCCGCAGTTGCATACGGAAAGGCGGCGATAGTTTGTGCACAGATGACAAGCTAACCTACTTTTGCTCTAGTGAAAACACAGCAAAGCACGGCCAGCTCATGTATTAACGTAGGTTAGCTAGCAGCTAGACTAGAACTAGAACCCATATTACCACATAGCAACCACTGCGGCGTAGTGAGGCCAAGACTCTCCCCCATGCCATGTGTGGGTCTGCATTCAGCCAAAAGCAGCTCTTGAATACGTGTGAAGACAAGAAGTTGCCATCGTAAACTTGTCAGTTATATTAATATTAATATTAATATTAATATTAATATTAATATTAATATTAATATTAATATTAATATTAATATTAATATTAATATTAATATTAATATTAATATTAATATTAATATTAATATTAATATATATATATATATATATATATATATGTGTGTGTGTGTGTTTGTGTTATATGCCTATACATTCATTTATCTTATTATTCATTCATAGATATATTAGTTTATGTATTTGGTTCTTGGTTGATTCTGTTCTACAATATGTATGTGTATATACATATACATGCGTACATATAACACAGAACGGCTGACACAGGCTGCAAGTGCATTCACTCCACGTATCCGGCCGAATTCTCGGCTCCCAGGGCTTTTGTGGATGATCCATTTTCTAGGGGGAGGTATTCGAAGCGCACTTCCAAATCCGAGATATCAGAATTGCTTAGAAGATTTGTTCTTCTGGCTCTGGCATGTCAGCCTTTAGAGTTGAGACTTCGCCTTTAGGGTTCGGACTTTCTGGCACACGACAACTGAAAGCTTCTACTGTACCCAGGCTAATCATACTTCGGGCCCAAGCCCTGGGTGTAGGCTTGTGTGGGCCCCCTGCATGCGGGCCCTCCTGTGAACCCGACACCCGAAGCCTAATTTGTCCAGAGCCTGGCCGGCATCCAAAAGACTTCAATGAATGTAGCTTGAACTGCTGCGGGGCTTAAGTGGGCTTCTAGGGTTCCGGGCGCATGAAGCCTGAATTCTTATCGCCAATCCAAACCCTTAAGCCTTAAAGCCTTAAAGCCCTACTCGCATTCCTAAGGCACACAACATCCAAGTTGTGAGAGTCTGAACCGCATAACACTCAAAGCGCCCGGGCCCCTTGGACCGTGGTACCTGCACAGCCCAAGAGCTCTCTCGAACCCGAGTTCTCCCCTAGCTTTAGCTAACCCTTGGTGAGTACGGAATGGAAGAATGGTAGTCATAGTAGTTCTAGTTGTACCCCATTCTTCCATTCCCTACTAACCAAAGGTAAGCCTAGGGGCCAATGATCTCCTGGTGCCGAAGCTCCGGAGCGAAGCCCTCGCCGCCTTGTCCGGAGCTCCGGTTCAGCGTCTTGGAACTTTGGGGATTTCGGTGTCTCAGAGTTCTGTGTGTGTGCGTGCCAATCGATCGCTCGATCGATCTCTCTCTCTCTCTCTCTCTCTCTCTCTCTTTCTCTCTCTGCTTATCCACCTATCGACTTCTCTACTTCTCCGTTTATCTACGTTTCTACCTGTCTGTGCATCTAACTATTTGTCTATCTATCCATCGGCCTATGCATATGTATGTACTTTCCTTTTGTTTGAGCTTATGCATGCATAGGTTTACTCGTGTCCTGCTTCGGATGTCGGAGTTTGGTATTTGATGGTAGGGCTTATTAACGGTGTGTTTTTAAAGGTGTGGTTTTCGGGCACTTTTACAGGCTCTCGCCGGTTGCGACCTCAAGCTTTTGAGTGCTTGTGAGGTTATGGGATTGCTGGGTGTAGTGGAATGGTCTTTTTGCGCAATCAATAAGGCTCAGAGACTTGGCGTTCTAATCCTGCTCTCAAAGCGGGATTGCTCTGTGAGGCAACGCAAGACTTTTTCAGTCAGGATTAGTCTTGTTCTCCGGAGTTGCAGGGTGTTTTCGCAAGAAGGGTGTCACTGTCCAAGGCTGTAGGGTTCTGGCATTCAGGACAAGCTGAGGGTATTGCTGGCATTTGGTACTGCTACTGCTTCTACGTCTACTTCTACCACCGACCACCACCGCCAGCGCGCGACTGCTGCCACCGAAATTGCCAGGACGACGAGACTGCTAACTCAAGAGACTTTGGGCGGTGGAGAGTTGAGGCTTGGGGTTACTGTCTTTGAACTTCGTCTCAATGGTTTTTTTCTCGAACTCTGCCTTTCTCTTGGCCAGCTCTTCACTTCGTCGGTGTTCCTCAGACCTGGGACGGTGCCAACCCATGCAACGATATCAGAATTTCATCAGAATTTCCACAACAAGCCGCAAGATGTAAACTGAGTCCGACATACCATCTATACAGCTACTTCGTTGACTGAAAGATTCTACGCCAACGGCCCTGGACCTCGAGGTTCGACTCTTCCACATCCACGTGGTTTGAGCATCCAGGAGGAGAGAGCCTGAAGCATCTGTTCGTAGTGGCTTTCCAGGTTTCCGTAGATACCTGAGTTTCGAGTCTCGAAGCTCTGATTTAGCTCAAAACATTGGGCAGGGTACGCACGGTGTGGTGTGTAGGCCTAAAGTAGGGTTGCTTCAACGATAACTGCAAGGGCTGAGGGTTTGGGCTACAGTGTTGGGGGGCGGGCGCGTGCTGAGACTCGCGAAGCTTGGTGATTATGTACACTGACATAAACTAGACGCCCGCAAATACTGATGAGAACATATGTTTTTTGTACAGACTCGTAGCGTATGAGACGTCAAAACCTTCCAACAATCCAGAAGCAATGGCACGTGGCGAGGCCATGGCATCCCAACTGGCACCGGCCTCTTCAAACAAGATCTCCAGGCCGTGATTACAATTCAGAGTTTGGAGTTCTGGGTGTAGTCGAGGTTCTGAAGCTCATGAAGCCTATCCTGGTTTATGAGTGTCTCGAAGGATTTCACATCCTTTGCGATCCTTCAGTAGCAGTGGGGGTTTCAATCAATCATACAAGACCGCGATAGAAATACCAGCAGTGGCAGAATCCTGTGATCACGGCCCCGAGCACTGGAGTTCACACCCTATAACCCCTGAACCTTTTTTTCCGAGTCGAGAAGACCAACCTCAACCTACACTATCTTATCTGCCGCGAGCATTTGTATAAGTAACAGCCGAACGTACAACTCGTAGTGAGCCATAAGGGCAGCTATGCGCCGTCTAGCCCTTTGCTTCTTGCTGGGGACCTGCACCGCTTTAAAGCATGAAGCGGATCTGTGTTGAGATGTGTTCACTGTATTGTACGGCTTTACAGTTCAGCAACGAAAGCTTTAGTTGAGTTTAATTCGACCGGCAGACAAACAGAAATCGAAGGCTCCTTGTTGGAGCGCATAGCTGTAGACCTGGGGTGCAGAGTTGGGTTCGTGCAAAGGCTTCGCACGCAGCATGAGAAGGTTTCTCTGGCCGTGGTTGACATGTGACGTTTACGGTTTGTGTTGCGGTCTCGTAGGGCTTGTCACAACATCTTCCGACTTCCAACATAGGTGCCTGAGTCTTGTCGTCGCTCGGAGACCTGTGGCACACTGCTCTGGAGTTGCACGCGGACCTCCCGCACCCGATAGCGACCTTCGCACCGGCAGTCATGGGGGGGTGGGACTGCGGCCTGTGGAACGTCTACTGATTGCGAGATGCATGGCTTAGTGGTGCTTGCAGTGGATTAAACAGCAGCAATCTGTTCTTGATGCTGCCTCTGTCGTATGTCCGTGCTTGGTACTTTCGGCTCCCATCTCACGACACAGTGTTTTGTAGTTAGAGGTTGTCTTGTACTACAAGTCGGCGCACCTGGCTGATAAGCGACATACAACTGCGCATCAAGCATCCTGGTTTATATAGCCTCAGCCGCCCAAACGCCATGTCCGTAGCCAAAGTTCGGAGTCCATAGCTGCAAGCAGCCATGGCAAAGATCCCGCAGAGCAACATCGCCTACAATGCCGACCAGGCCAAGGGACAAAGTGACAAAAAACTGCCTGAAGCTCGCAGAAAGCCTCGCGGGTCTTTTGGTTGCTAGCATGCTAGTGACTCCAGATATTCTCGGAATTTGAGGACAACATGAATGCATGTATTCCACATATCTACCCGCGCGCAGGCACTAAGGCCGGAAGACATCGCATGTAGGCATGCATGCTGCATTCATGTGCAGGCGGCTGCGCCTGCAAATTCGATTGTGCGGACGAAGAGAAGCAACCTGCTATAATGTGACTACAGAAAAGGCTTTACGGAAGGGCACTGGCATGGAGCCGAGAATGCCGGAGACCCCCTCGAATTCGTAGCTCTGCAATTTGAAAATTTAGAAAAACACAACCCGGCAGGAAGCTGGATCTGAAGGTTAAACCCTAAACCCTACATCCCAGCTCTAAATCCTGCTGTGGGTCGCAAACCCGTAAAGCATCTTCATGAAGAGCATGGCGAGGTGGATGCCGAGGAGGGCCAAGTTCTGCTGGAAGAGAAGAACAAGAAGCGAGACTTGGAAGCAAACCAGCAAGTATGGCTCAGGGCACATGGTGTTAGTGTTTGGGGTTCAGTGCCCCGGCATAATGCCGTGCACTGGAGCTTGCAGTCGCTAGCCGATGACATAGAACTTCCGGACAATGTGTTCCTGGTTGCTGGAAGGATTGTGGGCAATATCTTCAGAGTCTTTTCCCTCAAAGGGGTCAAGGCGATTCTAGGGCCTTCTAGGGGTTAATGCCGTTGAGCTTTCAGGCCGTTGGTCATGGCCCCAGGTGTCCGCTACTGGTGGGAAGAAGGCTATGTCCCTGGCAACGAGAAGGCAGAACCGGCAGGGTCCAGAAGAAAGTCCGATTTTTTGCGCTCGGCTGCAAACGAACCTTAGAGTTTGTCAACATTCGGGAGCTGTCTAAAGTCTAGAGGTTGCGGCTACCTATTGAGTTTGTCCCGATGCTGTTCTGGAGTCGCAGTGCTACTGTGTCAACCCTAAGCTATGTTTAGGCTCTGCGCTGCACGCCTTTGGTAGCAGAGTACTCCCAGAAGCACACCACCGAACTACTTTGGCCTGGACATGGTTCTGCTTTGTAACGTGGGAAGACAGCGACACCGGCTGTCGAGAAAACGCGCAGTTCTTGCAACAATCACACGCCAGCGACCGCCAGAGCATACTTGTGGTACCTACAAGTACATACCTGCACACGTACATACATGTATACGTATACATACATATACACATGTTTCTCCATACATGCCTTGTATGTGCGCTCCTTTTCCAAATCTAGCTTCTGACGGATGTGGTGTTGCCTTATAAGCGTAAGGATATCAGATGTTCCATGCCAGGACTCCGATGACGAGTCTTCGGCCAGTGCCAGCGGGGGAGAGACGAAGGACTCCGAATCCTGCAAGCCGCTGCGGCCTCGGCGGGCTTTACCGTCAAGCTCGGTGTTGACATTGCTGCTGCTCGCAACTTGACACTGCTGGTAGTGATAGAGTTGTTGAACCAGCTGAAGATGCATACTGAGGAGGCTGCAGCGGTTGCTACAGTATGCTCGTGCTCATGAATTATGTTTTGCTCGTTTGATTTAGGTGCTTGCTGGAGTGTGTGTGTGTGTGTGTGTGTGTGTGTGTGTGTGTGTGTGTGTGTGTGTGTGTGTGTGTGTGTGTGTGTGTGTGTGTGTGTGTGTGTGTGTGTGTGTGTGTGTGTGTGTGTGTGTGTGTGTGTGTGTGTGTGTGTGTGTTGTGTGTGTGTGTGTGTGTGTGTGTGTGTGTGTGTGTGTGTGTGTGTGTGTGTGTGTGTGTGTGTGTGTGTGTGTGTGTGTGTGTGTGTGTGTGTGTGTGTGTGTGTGTGTGTGTGTGTGTGTGTGTGTGTGTGTGTGTGTGTGTGTGTGTGTGTGTGTGTGTGTGGGTGGTGTGTGTGTGTGTGTGTGCTTACATGTGTCGCTTGTTGTGGTTATATCCATTTGATGCGTTGGAGTCCTTTGTTGCCATTGGTGCTGTTGTTGCTGCTACTGTTGCTTGCCGTGTTGTTGCCACTAGTTGCGTGCCCACTGGAGATAAGGTTTGTTCCTCGTCGCCGTTATTTTTCTGGATCTGATGCATTTGGATTAGTTTAGTTGTTCGTGTTTGTGTTGCGGCACTCCTGCTCAGATCTGAAGACGTTTGAATGTGATGATTCGGAGAGTGATGGGGAAGATCATTGTTGGCGATGATGCTGCTTGTCGTTGCCGCTGCTGCTCTACTTGCGGCTGCTGCGGCTATCGTGGGCGGTGGGAGCAGTCGGGTGTTGGGCCCTTGCAGATCCAAATGGTCAGCTGCATCGTGATTCTGTCCCGATGAGGCCGGAGACGAACACGCTGCCCAGCCTGGACCCGGGGGAGGACAGCGATTATGAGGCCATCAGCGCAGTCTTTGCGAGGTTCAGGTCTCTGGAGCTTTCAGCATCCGGCGTTTGCTAAGGATGCCCTCGTAGCTGTTAGTGCATGCTGCTGCGGCATGTGCTGCTTCCCTGTCAGCGGTTTCGTTTCGCTGCGTCTGTGTGAAGATGACAACCTTGGCTATTTCCCCCTCCTTTGTGGGAGCTGTTCTTACAAGACCCGAAGTTTACGTCAGACATGCAGACGTGAATGTGCATGCGTGCTGCACGAGGCAGTTGTACCAGGCGGCGGAGCGAAAGGCGGTCGCTTCATGAGGCGGCCGGCAGACTGCTACATGCATCGCGAAGTTTGCATTTTACAGCCAAGATCCCTAAACCCCTAAACCCTAAACCCCTAAACCCTAAACAGGTGGGGTGGTCTGCATGGTCGCCTTTGCCTCGCAGATGGTGCCCTGGCCGTGGAGGCGCGGGTTCCAGAGGTCTGTCTGACCCGGTGTTACCAGATCCCAGGCATCGTGATGCAAATGCAGAAAGCGAGATCCAAGCACTGTAAGTAGGTCGTTGATGGTGTGTGTGTGTGTGTGTGCATAAGTCAAGACCAGGAGCGTAAAATTCAGCTGGCAGCTAGGAGAACATTGCATTTCATGCTCTATGCCCGTCCCATCAGCTGCATAAGCCCGCGGTCGGGGTGTTGAAGCTTGGGGCACATAGGGAGCAGCAGAAAGGACACAATGACATGTTCTGCTGCTGGTGGTCTTTCTTCCCAAAGGTGCCTATGAAAATGAAGCCGTCCCATGCCCGACCAAAAGTTCCCCCCCCCCCACTTAGTTTAACAAAGAATCACCCGAAACCAAGAGCTTTTGCATTTAGCTCGGGTTCAGCTTCCCGGGTTTTGTAGGCGCTGAACCGACAGACGATAGGTATTCATGTCTGACGGCGAAGAAGGGCAAAAAATGGCGTCATGTTGTATGGAAAGCTGTTCATGCTGCGAGCTTAGTCGGCAGATGTGCTACAAACTTTCCAGGACGGCGATGCGGGCGAACTGCCGTCTCGGGCGCCTCCACCACTCCAGGAAGTGGGCGTTCGAAACTTTTGAATCTTGAGAAGCACTTGTGAAGGTGGGAGTGCTCACATGGCCCCTTATACCCAATGACACGTTCACAGTTAGGTCGCAGCATCTCCTCCAGCAGGCATTGTCGGGAGCAAAGCCAATGAAAACACTGTCTTCGGAGGTGCACGCGTGATGCAAAATGTTTAGCGTTCTGTTGAACGGAACCGAAGCGCGGGAAGAGGGAGAGAGCGGAGGCCATGTTTCTTGCAAAGGCTGATGGCGGAGATCCCTCCGAGAATAGTTGGATTCAGACGCAGACCCTTCTAGGTGTCATGTTTCGGAATGCCTGTTGGGGCGTCACGGTTTGGGATTCACAGCAGCACTTCACAAGATTGTGGGCGAATCCTCGGAGCATATACTGAAGTGAATTTCTTTGATCGCCGACAACCAGGCGTGGTTATGTAGTACCATCGAACCCTGCATCCTGCAGCAGTATCACCCCTCACCCGAAAAGGCTGAGCCCTCAAACCGTGGTACCAATCATAATGGCAGGATTATTTGGACGAGCTCTTGATGCCAGCTGCAGATGCTGAGGACGAGGTCGGCTCAGTTCAGGCTTCAGATTTCCGATCCTTGCCTCGCAGGAAGGCAGTTGAATAAAGTCGTACACCACGATATAAGACCTCGCTTCTCGTGCTTCTGGGAAACATAGCTGCAAAGTGCATGTCGAGCTGTCTTTTGCAAGGCCTTGCCCTGTAGATGTTGACCTCAGGTAATTCCTGCAGATGGTGTTTCCCACAGCGATTCAGCTGCTATGACTTTAACGGTAGTGGTTACAGATACGATGTTTCGATTCAAACGTCAAAAGCTTAGCTCGTAAGCCCAAACCCAAATCCTTCTAGACCCTAAGTCTCAAACTCGGCCGGGTGCAGGAGGAAGCGCAAGCAAAGGAAGCCAGTCGACTGGCTCTGGAGAATGCACCCTCTGCATCCGCGGCAGAAACGTCGGCCATTGTGCTCTATCAGATTCTCGTTCGCAACTGGGGCCGGGGGTGCAGTGTTGAGGGTTTGTTAGGGGTGGGGGCCCCTCAGGCTAGGATGACATATTCCCCGCAAGCCGCTTTCATGGTTTGGTCCTTTGAGCTGTTTTGGCCGTGTCCGCCCCTTTCCTGCAACCGACACTCGGCAACAAAGGCACCAGCAGAAGCAGTACATAAACCTGGGTTGCTGGTAATTCGGCATTCTCGTGCAGTCAAGCTAGAACTTTGACTCGATACTCCAAACACAGCTGGAAGGCCAGACTGGGCTCAAGCTTTGCTTTTCAGTAAGTGCTGCAGCAGACTGTGTCGCGCAGTTGCCAGACCCGCAGACTACAGATTCAACAGGTTAAAAATTCTTGGCACATTCGCACATTTTGAAGCGACCATAATTTTTCAGGACTCCTGCGCCAAAGCCGCCTCGGCCTAAGCTTTCAGCGCGGTTGCACCATTGCGAGATGCTAATGGTCCAAGGCTCTTGAAGGTTGGCTGGAGGGTTCCCAGGCTTTGGGAAAGAGGCTCTTTGGGGGGGCTGTGTGGTTAGGTGTGCAGGGCTTCAGGGCTCTAGGCCTTTCCTGTTTGGGCTAGAGAGCTGAGCCTCTTTGCAGAGAATGCCCAGGGCTTTTGCTTTACAGGTCTTGTCGTCCTCTGGTCAGAAACATGCATGCCATCGGTGAAGACGCGAGCTGGAAGGATTCTGCAGATTCCTTCCGCGATTATGCGACCACAATAGTCCGCCCGAACGTTCTGTTTTCGGTGGACTACGGTAACATGACCTGAATAAGCCTAACTACACTAACCTCACTCTTGAAAAGCCCGGCATCAGGTCTCTATAGAATCTTTCTTTTGGGTAAAAGCTGGCTGGCTAGTTTATCTAAGCCCAGACGTCGGGAAGGTCCTGCTGCTTGGCCCGTTCTTGGTGTGCACGCGTCACTAGATGCCGTCATGCTCGGCAGTCCTTTATACTACCCAGGGCCTTGGAAGCAGTACCACGGGCCTGAGATTCCAGCCAGAATCAGAAGCCCGTGAAACCTCATAGTGAACCTCCTGCCTCAGACCTGAGAATAATACGACGTTGAGGTGGAGTTTCTGCACATTGACGGATCACTTTTCTGCTGCAGAGGTTGACCAGTCGGAGGCGATCCGGCGGATTCTCACTTGTAAGTTTCCTCGCTACGGGAATTTACAGGAGTGTCCGGACAGGGCCGGTGCCTCTTGAAAAGAAGGTGGCAGGCCTCATACTCCTCAGGGCATGCATTGGATGGCGCCAGGTGTTGCAAAAGTTCCATTAGGGGATAGGTGGTTCACGTCTTGCATTGAGACAGACATTGGACTAGGCATTGGCGGCGATTGTGACTGGACATGAGAGGAATCGTGATTATGATGCGAGCAGCGACGCTGGTGTTGCCTGTCGTGATGATGATGCCGCTTGTGACAATTTTGATGATGATGATGATTGGTCGATCGCCATCGTGCTCCCTGTTTTCGTGATCGCCGTCATGATCACCGCCATCATCGGCTGCAGCGTCGGTAGTAAGGAAGGAGTTAACCGCCCAGCTCCCACGCGCGAGGTGCGGAGGATGTTTGACATCGAGGACAGCAAGCCCAACCATCGCTTGTATACGGAGGAAATGCAAGTTCCCTGTCTCAGCTGGAGCCGGGCGAGTGTCAAGCTTTGGGGTTCCGAGCTGCTGTTAAAGCATGTTGGTCATAGCTTTCGTCGACCCCGTTCTCGTCCTCACTGTCGTCGCATTGTAGTAGAAGTAGGAGCGGCAGCGGGGCTAGCAGTGGAGCAAACTGGTAGAAACAAATGCATTGTGACCGAGATCGTAGCAACATCCATAACAAGCGTTCCAGCTAAATGCGCTTGACGCTTGATTCAGAGTGTCGAAGTAAACTCGCCTGCTCTGAGGCTTTCAAGGCTTCTTCTATGCGTCGAGTGGTTCGAATCTTTCGGTTCCGATATCGCAAGGTTGAAAGTACCTAAGATGGAGCAGGGAGTCGCGAAAACGACAGGCAATCGGAGCAGGAGTAACACCGATGTCGAACTGAGCAACAGACGGGTTGCCAAAAAGAAGCAGCAACCCGACACTGCATCATCAGGGCTTCGGGTCTCGGCCTTGCAGGTATGCAAGTTTGGGTTTTGGATGCAGGGTTTTGGGCTGAGAGTGAGTACTAGTGAGGTCGGCAGGCTCCCAGCACAGCCGTGTGCCCACATGGTACAACAAAAGTCCATTGTGCGGGTTCGTTCCTTGTGAACTCTGGGGCCCCATAGCCGTCAGGATGCAGAAACTCACTCAGGTGCTTTCTCAAGTCGCCATCGGCAACTGAGCTGCAAGACGGGGTTATGAGCACAGGGATGTTTATGGCTTGTGCTCTGGGGTTCGGGGTGGGCCCGGACTCGGCACCCTCAAGCCCCAAGGCTCAAGGAATTTTGGGGGCCCAGCTTGTTCTTGTTTCTGTTGGCAGCGTCTTTCAAGGGAAGGGCGAGGTCGGCCGAAAGCTCCAAACCTCAGCCTGCCTAGGAAACTATCTCCTGCGCCAACAGCAGGGAATGGAGGCCAGACCCCATCCGTTTAGCAATGGCGTTTTGGGCTTTCAGGACGTGGCATTGCTGGGGGATACGTCGGAGTGGTCACGATGTAGCGACATCTTCAGCAACCTGTGGTAATTATGTGGTTCCGAAGACCCGAAGCCCTTCATCCAGAAGCCTATACCGCATCCTAAACTCCACCCTGCCCGACACTCCATAGCCGCAGCCCTGCAGGTGGTGCAGAAGGCCAAAGAGGATGAAGCGATTCGGAAGAGGCGGCAGTATTGAGCAGTGCGGCTTTTCCCGACTCATCTCCGAATGACTTTGAGGGTCAATCTCTCCTGGCATGAATCTCGGCTCTGCTTTGTACACCTATCCGTATGTGGATCCATGCACCCAGACAACCCCTGGCGGTGGCTTGAAAACTGGCCAGGATAGCGGATATCCTGATCTTGGTGATGATGGTGGTGGTGCGAGAGGCCGTTAACGGTGATGGCACCATTTGGCGACAATGACACCCATGGACATGGAGATGACGACGACGAAGGTGCTACAATGATAACGACGGTGGCGATGCTTGTGATGATGTGATGCGACCTGGCAGGGTCAAACTCGGTTTCGGGCATGAACGGCATCAAAGGCATGAGTCGTAAAGGTAGACAAGGCAGAGAAGAGAAGCAGTGGAAGCAGAAGACACAAATCGAAGGAGAAGCCTCAAAGCAACCTGATCACCATGGCAGGCGAGTGACCGAAGGATCGAAGGAACAGCTCCCGGGGACGAAGCTGCGAGCTTGGGATGGTTCTCTTGCTGGCCACCTTCAAAACAGCCGCCAATGAGTAGAGCCTCTACACATTAGGAGTCCTGGCATGGAATACCTGCAGCTGCGAGTGAAGACTCTGCGTTTCCTACCGCACTTGAGGCAACCACTGGCCGTCAGCCAGGCATGGCAGGATCACCTCGGTGACTCGGATGATCTTGACAGTTTGTGTGTTTGTGATTACTTTTTGCTGAACACGATGTTTCAAGCAGTTGATCTCCTGCTCCGATGCCTGAAGACACGAGGTCAGAGACAAACATTGTTCCGGGGCTGATGATACAACAAAAATATGTCGGTGTTCGCTGCCATCACTTGGGGTGACGTATTTGTCTGAGGGTTTTGGAAGGTTGTAGCAGTCTGGCGGGCCCATGCTGTTACACTTCCGGGGTATGGTGTAGTGTAATGCATCTTTGGCGGCTTCCTGTAATGAGAGCGTGATGCAAGCAACCCTGAAGAACACAGCCTGGACCCCACATGCCCTTAGCTGTAAGCCGCATCAAACTTTCAAAACCGCCCTGGACCCTCAACCGCAAACTCTGCTGCTTCACAATCGCAAGGAACAGAGACGATAAATACAGAAAGCGGTACTTAAATACTGACCGAGGCAAGGGCAAAGAAGCCCAGGATGATCCGCCAAAGCCTCGTCAGAGGAGGACCCTCTTACCCGGCAGCCTGTCAGTGCGGATCTCAGACTTTGGAAGTTTCAGCAAACAGCGGTAATGTAGTTAATGTAGCTTTAAAGGAGTGTTCCGAAATGGATCCTAGTTCTGTATGATGTCGGGGATGAACCGAGCCGTAAAACCTGGTGTTGAATGGAAGCAAGCAGGAGGGACCGAGTAGGTTGAAAATGAGCATGAACCGCAACATAGATACCTCTCACCTTCAGTGGCTGAAGCTCTGAAAGCTCAAGGGTCCAACCTCAAAACTCCAACGGCTTGGTGCGATCCGAGCAAATATGGCTGAGGCCCACTGCAATCTACAATCTGACTGTGCTGGTTACTGCATGAGACGTAGCCTCAGCCTACACCCTGAAACGAAAACCAAGCCCAAGCTTTAACCTGCCAAGAAAGTCTGGAGGGCCATGACAGTCCTGAGCTGTTTGTTTCTCCCAAACCCCAGAAAAGCCACCCTAAACCGGCTAAATCGGTCAAGTTTTTTAAGCAAAAACCAGAAACACTGCACTCAGCCGCATCCAGAACACCCCGTAGTGTGGCCCCAGTCATTGTACAGCCTTGCCTGCCTTGCGCGAGTCGGGAGAGTCGCAACCCCACCCTTTTTACACGTAGACAGCAGAAGAGACCAGGGCGCATCCTCGTCTTCCAGCTCACAGCCGCCAACACAGAAAGGTGTCTCCTCCGAACTTTGAAGGGCGGGTCATATGCGGCTTAGCAGTTGGAAAAGGGGTTTTGGGGGTGGGTTGTGATCCGTATACATGTCTGTGGACCACAGTCTATATCTAGTAACACTAGTCGTCAGAGTTCTCTGATATATCTGGAGCATAATGACCCCCAAGCGCTTTTGTGTTTGGGCTTTTGGGGTTGAGAGTCTCGTGGTTGAGGCAATAAGATAAGGCCGCTTAGGCATTATACAGACCGGGCGCGTTAACATACTGCGTTCCGTCCTGTCACTGGCTTTACAAATTGCAGGGTGTTGCCCTTTTTGGAGCCGATGGTTTGGTACTCTTGTCTTGTACCAGAGCGACAAAGTATTCCTTTTGTCTGAGAGCCCCAGAGCCAAAGAGCAGCTTGACGAGTTCGCATCTTCAAAGTTACGGATACTAGTATAGTTGAAAAGCACTGGTGATGAAGCGGACCTTCTTGATTTAGGACTTCCAAATTTGTTGTTGGACATGCTTGACGCTTCAAGGCAGGTTTGGGTTTGGAGGTTCCAGGGGTCTCCCCGCCTTAACGGTTTGCCTTTGACTTGAGAGATCAACTCGTTGAAAACATCGAGCCTAAGGCCCTAAAACCTTCAAAGGCTGGTTCTAGTTGGGCCCATCGCCTGAATGTGTGCCTGCTAAAGTGGCGTGCTACAACGGTTTAATTGGCCCCTCGTTAGGGGGGAGGTTCTAAACACGAACTTTCATCCCTAATGCTTCCTGGAACGACGTAGCGGGGCCTGGTGGCACTGTGCGAAGTTCAGAAGGAGTGGTTCGGTTTTGGTGATGCCCCTTGCGGTACATCTAAACTCTGCTGTGAAGCTTGTTCTCCGCATTTCTCAACAGCATGGACAGCCTTTCGGTTAGAGGTGCAGGACGTACGGGGAGGCTTTTGCGCTTTGCGTCGAAAGTCACGGGGTTCAGGGCTTGGCTAGGAAGTTGAGACTGACGGCTTCTGTCTGCGAAGTTGTCTACAGAGCGGATACGTGGCATCTCATTTCCGGTTCAGCAAACAAACCCCCAAGGGCAAACCCAGAGAATGGCTACCTTTGTTCTAGCCTAGACTCCGTCGACATTGACAATTTCGTCCCTGGACCCGTCAATGTAGGATGTCTAATTGTACATTGGAGCATCCAATCCAAGAAAAGTTTATGTTGGGTTCCTCCTTGTGACCTTGTGAGTATGTAGACGTACAAAGGCCCCCACGTTCTGAAAGAAGTCAAGAGAGGTCAACGGGCCGGCTAGAAATGAGGCATAAGCCTACGTATTGGCGGTTCCGAACATCATTCGCAGCTACCCGATACCCCAGATAAGTGGCCAAAGCTTCAGTCCGGAAACTTCCAAAGCCTTAACCCCTCAAAACATAGCAAAGTATCCACTCTCAAATCTGAACCCCTCGGGACGAAAAAGGATCTTTTAGCAACAAGCCTGTAAAGGACCCAGAGGTATCCCGCAACCCCGACCCAGGTGCACAGAAAGGTCTTCCATCAAGCGGGCGGCCACTCCTCAAAGAGAGCTCTGCTGCATTTCGGGGCCTTAGACTTGGGCGACAGAGCAGCTCCGGCACCGCGGAACCGCTTCCTCCAAAAATGCGAAACTCCGAAGCTCCTAAGCCCACTCTCACACTCCCTAGCCGCCGGGCCAAAAGCAAGCTCGAGCCGTCCGCTTCAATCACCAAACGAAGCCCCGGACTTTTGAAGCTTCAGACCGGTGCAACACTAAACAAAAGCCAAAACGACTCAAACCGATGCTCCAAGGCGGTGCCCATACTTACGTATACCGACAAAGAGGGGCATCTACGTAAAGGGGTCGGTTTTGGAAGTGGGTTTAGGCTGCGGACCCTTCTCCATCTGGAAGTTGTGGTATCTGCAGCTTTGCCATATGGGAGTTTCCGAAAATTGGGGGTACCCTAAATCGGGATCCTTATAATAAGGATCCTACTATTTCGGGTACTATATTAGGGTCCCCTATTTTCGGAAACTCACATATTCGGCCAACGCGCACTATCTGCCTGTGGGGTTTGGCGTGGACTGGGAGATTCAAACACGCGGGCTCCCACAATTATTCGAGCTCCCGGGTCTCCTCAAGAGCAAGAAGCATAATTGGCCGTCAGAACCTGAAACCCGAAGCCGTGAAGCACGAGCAAAGTGCAGCTGAGGAAGCTTCCGGGACCGCGAGGGGCCAGCTCGAAGGTGGGCCTAGACAGCTTGTGCTTTCGGGCGGCAAGAAATGCAGAGTTCAAGATTACCAGACCCTGCTCTTTCACGAAGCAGCATTTACCTACTGACACTTTAAACTTGAAAGAGGAACACGGAATCACGACGGCAACTTTCAATCGAAGTCTTGCTACCCTAGTTGTGTTACGGTTCTGCATATGACAATGACCAGAGCAGCAGGACAGGTCAACCCTTCGTAATGGTGCAAACAAGCCGCACAAATTTAACGAGCCGATGGGAAGAGCCGGAACACCAGTAACAGCAGTAGAGCTTTGCAGATTCGTAGGATGTCTGTCAGTTCTGAGGATGGAGTATACCCTTCAGCGGCAAGCAACGTAGCTTGGGACTGAGGGTTTGAGTAATTGGGGTCCTCCGGCTTGGGGAGGACTCTCGGCTTACGGGCAGCTCACAATCACAAAGCGAACATCACCCAAGTTTGAATTGCGAGTCCTGCAGCTGTAAGTGCTAAGAGCTGTGGAAACGAGAAGTCACCGGTGCAAAAGACAATGACCGTCAACCGTAGAGGGTTTTTGTCATGAGCTCGGGTGGGGGTTGACCTAAGCAGTATTGCGCATTCGCTGCGACTCTGGCACAGAGAAATGAATCGCTACAGCACATAGCAGCATAGCACATAAAAGCCTAGGCCAAGCAGGAGGAGTATTGCACTGGCAGGCCATGGACCCCAAGTATGCGGATGCCTTCGACTTCGAGCCGACCTTTCGCATGCCTGACATGCCGCTTTCTAGACGGGCGTACCGACCAAGCACTTTCGACCAAGCTGGCGATGCTGATAGGTAGAAGCAAAAAGAGTTGTGCGTGCCTGAGTCGGTGTTATCACACCTCAGCGTCCCGGAATCCGACGCCCAAGCCTCGCGCACAATCGCAGGTTACCTTGGAAGTCCTGTATGCTTTGATACTGCATGGGGCAAAGACATGTTTTGGAGTCATCCCGACACCGAAGCGAGGCCGAACAAGACACGCCCCCCAAAACCAAAGCCCCACAAACACACGGGCCGTCAGGCATTACCTCCGAGCCTCCGATTCGCCAAATCCTGAGCCTCACTGCAGGCTCTGCTGCAGCGAGCACTGAGGGATTCCCAGAGCTGACCGCAGAGAGCTTCGGGCTATTATCGAGAGGCGGTGCGTTGCGAAAGGACTGTGACCACGGCTGTTTGAGATTTCTCGAACTTGGAGCTGGAGCTCTGGATAAAAGTTAAGGAATGTCGGGATTAGCGCGAAAGCAGAAAGATCCAAACTACGAACTTTTGCTTACATGAGGGCCCGGGCCCCGATCGCTTAGCAGCTTAGCGGTGACTCGAAGAGCTCCGAAACCGGAAGCTTTCGAAGCCGACTCAAAGCTGGAAAATGGCGTGGACCGCGTAGGTGGGCTAGGGTTGGTGTAGGGTGCGGGCAAGAGCTCAAGAGCTTCGGTTGCGGATTGATGCTTCGGGGTGTAGGAGCTGGGCAAGGGGGCCCCTCAGGCACGGCTCAGGCTTTAGAATCTATTCTTCCCAACGTCTCTCAGCTTGCCTCACGCCGAACCTTGGTCGACCCAGCGTTCCATGTCAGAAGATGGGTGAGGGTATTCCTTGCAATGCTCGGGACGCGGTGCAAGTGCATGTCAGCTTCTTGAATCGTGGCCGAGTGCCCGCATGCAGAAGCTCATCCACTCGGGCCCGAAGGCGGCGATACACTAGGAACACGCCCGTTGAAAACCGCAAGGAGAGGGCTCAAGCTTATGGCAAGCAGGGACGCCTGCCTTGGGAATGTCCGTTTTACGAGCGATGAGCCGTTGACTCAGCTGCTGCTTTCTGGCTGTTCGGACAGGACTTAGGAGAACAAGGTTGGTTAAGTAGCAGTATGTGTGAAGTCCCAAAATATCCGATGCGAAAGGATCAATCACCAACTCCTCAACTGGGACGATTTACCCAACCCAACAGTTGGTGTCTCAGGTGCACAACCAAATTTCCATCCTAAGCTGGAGCTGCCATTTCAAGGTTTCGGATCCAGGCCCTTCCGAGCATGCCTGCAAAGCCTAACCCTGAACGTGTGCGGTTGCTAGCAGAAATGCTACCAATCCTACTGTGATGTCGACAGTCGTTTGGGCTCTGCCTGCTTCCAAGCAGTGTCGCGTAGGCACCGTGACGCTTTTCCAGTCCCCTAGAAGCACAGCATGAATTCAAAGCAGCATCCGCGCGATAGATCCGAGAAGCAGTGGAATATTGGTGACGAGAGCACAGGGCAGGGCGTCCAAGAATTCCAGCTGGAGCGTGCGATAGATTGCTATTTCCCCCACGGCTTGAACTTGCTTGAACCCTCTCGACGGTTCTCATTGTATCGACAAGATCGGCCCCAGAAGTCCAGCTCGGGTAGAGAAGGCTCTAAACCTCGAGTTGCCAAGAACAAGCACGGATGCCGGTGGCTCGAGCCGATTTTGCAAGTCCGAGCTCTTAGTGTTCTTGACTTTTCTAGAGATCATGATGGCTCTCCTCATGGCTTTGGCTGGTTTGGGACTCGTGGCGGCAGAGCCCGCAGCTTTAGGAGTGGTCAACTCCACCCTGCGTGGCAACGAGCCCCGCCACTTGGCCTCTTGCGGTGTGGCTGGGGCTGTCGACTGCGGTGTCTGCAAGTGCACCGACCGCATGGCCTGCCAGTGGTGCGACGGCAACGGGGGCCCCGCGAGCATCGGCAGCAGTGGGTCCAGCAACAGCGCAGCACCGGCGAGCACCCACACCTCCGGCTCCTGTCCATCCAACCTGGTGAGCTGTGGCGTCTGCACCTGCACCACCCGGAGCGCTTGCCAGTACTGCGATGGCTACGGTGGTCCCGCCAGGATCAGCGTCAGCGCAAGCCATCGAGTTTGCGTGCCCTTGGCCGCCCTTCTCGCGCTTCCATTGGCCATGTCTCTTCGAAAGTAGAGTCTGGCACAGAGCTCTGAGTTGATGAGCCCGGGCTAACATGTAGGTGAATTGTTCAAGAGCTAAAGCACGGTTAGGCAGCGCGCTGTTTAGATATTGGATGATGTTGGTGGTCGGACATATAATGAGATCCCAGGCGAGTCGCGACTCCCGCGCACAAAAGCTGCCGGGTCAGTTATAATGATCTTTGAGAATGCAGAGGTTAGGCCAGGCTCCCTTCAGGGAAAGGCTTGTGCACTTGCTTCTCAAGCTTCACATCCACCGCGGCCAATAGAGCTGCACAGTTCGGGCCAAGTGCCCATGAAGCAATCCATCAGCAAAACTTCTTTGGCCTTGCCCGACGTCCATGCAGGGGAGATCAGGGGAGCATGCACAAGGGAAACAATGAAGCATGTACATTGCACATATGCGCGTGTGTGTGTGTGTGTGTGTCTCTGTGTCCATACATGTACGTATGTGATGTATGCATGCATACCTGCATGGATGGGTGTAGGTATGTATCTGCTTCCAAGCAGTGTCGTGTAGGCACCGTGATTCGTTTCCGGTGTCGTAGCCCCCTAAACGCACAGCATGAATTCAAAGCAGCATCCGCGCGATAGATCCGAGAAGCAGTGGAATATTGGTGACGAGAGCACAGGGCAGGGCGTCCAAGAATTGCAGCTGGAGCGTGCGATAGATTGCTATTTCCCCCACGGCTTGAACTTGCTTGAACCCTCTCGACGGTTCTCATTGTATCGACAAGATCGGCCCCAGAAGTCCAGCTCGGGTAGAGAAGGCTCTAAACCTCGAGTTGCCAAGAACAAGCACGGATGCCGGTGGCTCGAGCCGATTTTGCAAGTCCGAGCTCTTAGTGTTCTTGACTTTTCTAGAGATCATGATGGCTCTCCTCATGGCTTTGGCTGGTTTGGGACTCGTGGCGGCAGAGCCCGCAGCTTTAGGAGTGGTCAACTCCACCCTGCGTGGCAACGAGCCCCGCCACTTGGCCTCTTGCGGTGTGGCTGGGGCTGTCGACTGCGGTGTCTGCAAGTGCACCGACCGCATGGCCTGCCAGTGGTGCGACGGCAACGGGGGCCCCGCGAGCATCGGCAGCAGTGGGTCCAGCAACAGCGCAGCACCGGCGAGCACCCACACCTCCGGCTCCTGTCCATCCAACCTGGTGAGCTGTGGCGTCTGCACCTGCACCACCCGGAGCGCTTGCCAGTACTGCGATGGCTACGGTGGTCCCGCCAGGATCAGCGTCAGCGCAAGCCATCGAGTTTGCGTGCCATTGGCCGCCCTTCTCGCACTTCCATTGGCCATGTCTCTTCGAAAGTAGAGTCTGGCACAGAGCTCTGAGTTGATGAGCCCGGGTTAACATGTAGGTGAAATGTTCAAGAGCTAAAGCACGGTTAGGCAGCGCGCTGTTTAGATATTGGATGATGTTGGTGGTCGGACATATGTTGAGATCCCAGGCCAGTCGCGACTCCCGCGCACAAAAGCTGCCGGGTCAGTTATAATTTTCTTTGAGAATGCAGAGGTTAGGCCAGGCTCCCTTCAGGGAAAGGCTTGTGCAGTTGCTTCTCAAGCTTCACTCCACCGCGGCCAATAGAGCTGCACAGTTTCTTGAGTACACTCAGGTCGTCAAACTTGTCCTTGAGAAAAGCATCTCTGAGCATCTTAAGTCCCATGCGGGCTTGTACTCACAAGTACAAACCAGAAAGCAGGCAGCACATGTGTCGGCAGTTTGGTGTATAGTTTATTAGTTACACCCATAAGTCCACACCAGAATGCATAAGGTAGCACTTGAGCGGGGAACTTCAAAGTCCCAAACCTAAACCCTCAAGCCCTGCGCCTCAGCACCGTCACGACGTCAAATCTCGTCTCTATCTCCTAAACTAAACCCCCTGCACTCCAAAACTCTGAACTAGAAACCACTAAGCCTACATCTACATCCCACATCCCAAGAAACTAAGAGACTATATGCCGCAAAGCCCAAACCACCTCGGTTCTGACACCCGGAACTCCACTCTAAACTAACCTCCAAGCTCCACCCTCGCAGTTCGAGGCTCCAGGACGTGGCTCCCGAGCCCTGAAAGAAAAACGAACCCGGTTAGCCCCGTTTTGAATCTATGGGGGGTCTGGGGTTTCGGGCACGTACGGAAAGAACTGCCAGGATTTAGGCTTGGGGTTTCGGCTCTATGGGGCTTGATGGTGCAGGCAAACAAGGTGGAAATCACAAAAGCAAGTTAAGTGAGCTTGCTCAGGCAACGAAGCGCCAACGCTCCCGCAGTATAAGGCCCGCCGGGTCAGGTTGTCCGGGTTTAGGACCGTCAGGGCTCAAGGTTTGGGTTTCTTCCGGGTTTAGGGAGCTCGGGTCTGATGTCCTGCACTGAGAGTTTGGCAATTTGAGGGTTTTGGGCGGTAGGGTCGTGGTCTAGAGCCGAGAGTGTGTTGCATTTTGGGGTTGCCGGTATACCTTTCGCTCGGTGGTTTGATGATATAGTTTTTAGGCTGTACTGCTTGATTACTTGTTTTGCATGCATGGTGTGGAGCTCAAGGGTTTGTGGGTCACTGGTTGGCGGTTAGCGCCAAGCATGCCGTTCGGGCTTGCTTAGTATAAGCTGTGTATGTGCTCTAGTAGCAGAAGCGTCGCGACAGTTCAGGTGCTGATCGCGGAACCTGTTGAGTTCGCCTAGTGGTCGTTGAAGTTCTTTCAGCCGTACAGGTCACCGTAAATAGCCAGTCTACACCTTTGGCGCGGCTACGAGCTCCTGGTTCAGGCGACATTAGCAAGGCATTCCACGGGGAGCCAGCTCAGCTACCATGGACTTCATGCACACAAGAACTAAGAACTCAAGACAAGCCAAAGAAGGATCAAAGCATTGGCCTGGAAGTCGTCACAGCGGCAGACACTCATACGAGGAAAGGTGGGTCAAGGCTTTCTGGAAGTGGGTAGAAGTATAATCCTTCAAATTCTGCCGCTTGCAGTTCAGCATACTCTTGCAATGCGAAACTTCCCCGCTTCTACACCGCTCTGCACGACTCCTCGGCTGACAGCAGGAATCCTGCGACGATGGTAGCAGTCACAGCTATCACTGCTATCACCCAGACTTTCTTCGAATTTGGTAGATAACGCAGTGTAGTGAGTCTAGATGCGAATGACTTATTGGTGATTGATGGCTAAGCAGGAAGGATATACGGAGTGCAATGGTTGTTGACACACTTAGCCATGAGCTTGTGATTTGCACGGAATATTCCAGACAATCTTTGGTGGCGCGAAAGGTGAGGTCACCATTGCCACCCATGGCGAAAGCCGTTGAAAAGACTTTCGACCCGTGTGACTCATTGATGAGGAAGGATATACTGAGTGAGTGCAGTGGTTGTTGCCACACTCCGCCGTCAGCTTGTGACGAACTCTTCCTGATCGCAGGTCAGGGATCGCGTTGCGCGCGTTTCTCGAATCCAAGGCGAAATCCACGCGGTTGCAATTGCGCGCAAGCTATAATTACTCAACCGGATGAAGCCGCTGGCCCTCTTTATAGCCTTGATGCCCGAAGCATGTCGTCAGCACATCCAAAGAAATACCATTGTAGCAGTCCTTCCCGCACATCTCGCCGACATCCCACGACCCCTTTTTGCGACAAGCCCTGAACCCGCCACGCTTCCAAAACAGTCACAACCAGAGTTTAAGTCTCCAGATGCTACCTATAGTCTCCATTGTAGTTCCTTTTTTGGTTAACCGAAATCTCTATTATAGGGTCCTAACCATAAAATTGGATAACCAAAAAAGGAACTACAATGGAGACTATAGGTAAACCCACATCCAGGCTGTACAGTTCTGTTCGTATCTGCGTGCTTCGAGAAAAGGTGAAATTCATCGGGAACACAGCTCAAAACGAAGGAGGGTACACGACGTACATCATCCAGGCCCCCTTTGCCGCTGAACATTTTACTTTGAGTTTGGGGCTTGACGGCCAGGGGTTTGCCATTGCCATTGCGTCCAGAACAGCACTGCCAACAAGTAGAACTGCTGTTACGAGTTGAGGGCGCGCTTTCAGAGGTGCATCGCTTGTGCACTAGTACAGAGCTCGCTCATGCTGTTTCAGGTCTTGCAAATTTTCTTTGCTTTCATCAAGAGATATTTAAAAACGATCAAGGGACTTAAGAAGTGGGTTACAAGTAGCATTCTCAATACATATATATTTGTACTTACATATTATATACTTTCTACATGGTACCCCTAACTTAGCTGCAGATTCCAAGCTGATGATGGCATAGAGACTGGGTTCAATAATGGTACCCCTAACTCTAATATAACCTACTTACTAAGTCTTGAGCAAGTAGCAGCAAGATGCAGCAAGTACCGATACCCGAGACGCTGAGGACTTTCAGGGAGGGGCCAAGATGGTGCCAAAGCTGCGGCAGTTCGCGCAGAGGGCCCAAAGAACACCAAGCCTGGCAAAACCTCGAACAGGTGACCCACGTGGATGGATCTTCCTGGACTTTGCAAAGGCCTCACTGCAAAGTCTGGCTGTGTGCTCGCACTCCGGGCTGCGGGTTCAGAGCCGAAACTTGAGTGGTGCGGAAGCGAAGTAGCATCCGATGTAGAGTTGACGAATTAGTGCGTGGCGTCGGGAAGGCTTGGCATTCAGAAATCGGGGCTGAACCTGCCAGAATCCGGTTTCTTGTTGGGGGAGGTATGTTTCTTGCATTGAACCCCAACTAGTCCACCGCTTCTTGACGGAAGACTGCAGCTGGACACAAAACTTTCACTCGATCTGAAAATCGCTCTGGGACTGTGCGCGCGGAAGGGCTGCGGAAGGCGTTGCTCCGCGGAAGGGCGCGGAAGCAACAAATGCGTTTGAATACGTAAGCCGCCTGGTAGAAGAATACGTCCGTCGATAAGACATACAATATCCCGAAATCCCTAAGCCCAGTTGTGAACCAAGCTGTTGGCGGTTTCATAATACATGTTGCCCGCGCGTGCCGAATGTTAGGGAGATACGTCAAGTGGGGTTTATGCTCTTGCGGAAGGGTTCGCTTGCAAAACGGTCCGCGGAAGGGCACCCGGAAGGGACGACATGCAGTGATTCAAACATGTGCCAACATTTCGAGGCGCGGAAGGCTGCGGAAGCAGTGGCGGAAGGGCTGTGCGGAAGGGGGTTTTGCGTCCTTAGGATTGAAACAGAACAAAAAGCACCGCTCATGTTGCCGAGGGCCAAAATCCTAAAGTCGAGTCAGGATAGCGACAGATTTCGCCCGAATCCCGGAACGCTCTGAACTGCGGCATGCCGGAGCGATGCCATTCTGATGATGACCCTCATCCTGCAGCCCGTAATACTCGAAGAGGCGCTATCGAGCCCTTCGCGAGCTGCACGACGAACTGAAGCTCCGCTACGGGGAGACCCTGCTTCCGCCTCAGGGTTGTGTTTTCCAGGGCTAAAAGGTTCAGGATTACTGCTATAGCCATGTTGTTGGGTGGTTCAAGTGTGCTTTGTTTTTGTATTCGGAGCGCAGTCCGGAATGAAAAGTGTGAAGGTGAGGGCGTGACTTGAGTGCATGTTGGTGTCGGTTTCAGCGGCATTGTTGGAGGGCCACTTTTTTCGAGTTTCCAGGGGCATTTTCTAGTCCCCAGCACGCCCAGCATTAAACCTACGGTGTTCCAAGACAGCGATGGAAGTAGAAATGTTACCAGAATTCTGCAACGGCCGCCGCACTCCGGTTCTCCAATGCTTAAACACCCGGTGACAGGCTGGAAGGTCGAGTAGAACGGACCTGATCACCTGGACAACACTTGGTCACGCATGGCCGTATCTTGCAGCAGGGTGTAGACGCTATTCTACACCCTTCGCCGGAGAGTCGATCACGGTCATGGTGAGAATAAGATCACTTCACACGGCTACCGGTCATAAGAAGTGCACAAGACCCTTTACCGCAGCAAGGGGTCCGAGTTGTATAGTGTAGCCTGGTACGAGACCGTTCGAATCTGAATCTGTCTCCTCCTTGAGCTCTCCACCAGATTTGTGCTTTTTATGGAGTTGTTTTGGGGACTCGTTGCTGCATATGAAGCTATGGTTTCTGCCCTGGGATGTGACGATGAGGTCGCTGCCATGTGGTTCGTGCCCGCCGCAGTTCGTGTCTAGAGATGTAGCACCCTGCACTCTGATTTGCCCGTGTGCAACAGCGGCCCAGACAGATGCCCCTTCTAAAGTTTTCCTGCGGACATCATAGACGCTAAACCTACTTCAGGCCCTCAATCCTCAAACGACCCCATGAAGCCGCGTTTGCCTGTGTGCGAGCGCGCGAGTCAAAATCCTCAAACACGGCAAGGCCTCATTTTCCGGCCAAGCGATTCTTCGGCAACAATGATCCGACATTCATCGCTGCACGGCAGGCAGCACATGGGTTCGAGCTGCGCGGTTCAGGGTTCACGGTTTTCTCTCTTTGAGGTTTAGGGCTGCATTTCGAGATACTTCAACAAGGATTTCAAACGGACGATTTTCTGCACGTTTCGGTATTCTTCGGTTTCGGCGGCCCCCCGAAGCATCAACAATGCAGATTAACCCGCCTCAGTTGAAAAACAACAGGCTACTGATGCTACTCTGTTCACTGCCTTTGTTCTTGTTGCCGGCATATAATCAGGTAGACCCACGCTGACGCGACTTCAAGACTTGTGATGCCTCGGTGTTTTTGGGATTTAGGCAGGGGAACAGATCTACAACTCAGGCTTTGGCTTCGGATGCTTGATATTTGTGTGCTTTTAGCGTGCATTTGCCGAGTTATATGGGCACATGGCTTTATGGCTCAAGGCCCCAGTGCCGAAGGCAACTCCTCCTCATCCTTCTGATTTCTGGATAAGGCTCATAGGTCTGAGAGTCGTGAGCTAGGGCTGTTCAAAGGATGCAACGATCCTGAAGGGGCTTGCAAGAATCGCAACTGCAGGGCCAGGCTGGTGTTGTTGGTCCCTAGTGTTCTTTTGGATGCTGTCGCAAGCCCTGGGTAGGCCCGGCGCTCAACAGCTTCTCGAGCAAAGCCCTCTGCTCTGCAGGGTCTAAAACTAAAAACAACCTTCTCTCCCACGCACGGGTTTTTCTTTCACGTCCCCACGTATCCATGATCAAAAAAAGCCTTCCCGTCAGCGGACAAGGCTTTCAGTTGCCCCTCTGCAGCCCGGATCGAGATTCCTCGGGCCCGACATGTTGAGATAAGAGCCTTCGTAACCCAACGACCAGTTTAGAAGGTCGCCTCGTGTACCCCTTGCCACCTAAAGGTCTTAAAGAACCCTCCGTGCTACAATGGGGTTTCATTGGGCCCTGCAAAGGGCTCCAAATGGTTCCGGGGGCAGAAAACACTTTGACAGGCCACACAAGGCTTGTTTTCACTTCTGGACAAGGCTTCATCCAGACGTGCCGGACTCGCCCGGGTCTTTGCGCTTATGTATCTTTCTGCTCCTTGCTTTCCTCCAAGCAGCGCCCTTCTCCAATTCGCAGAACTATGCAGGGTTCGATCACTGTCACGCCTTACCCGGGCTCGCGCTTCCGCCTTTGGCTGGCTTCCGTTCACGGCCTTCCGCCTTCCTGTTTCGCGAGCTCCCTGCTCTCGGCTCCCTGCCCTTCGCGGGCTTTCGCCCCTTCATGGGCTCCCTCTCCTTCACGGGCTTCCTGCCCTTCGGGGGCATTCTAGTCTCTTTCAAGAGGTGTGCTCCTTGTTCTGAAATTCTCTACGTCCCTTTCGGGTGGGTCTCTTTCGAGCGGCCTGATTTTCGTTCTCAATACTCTAGTCACTAGTCACTCTTTCGAGCGGTGTGCCACTTCTTCTCAAATTGTCCAGTCCTTTTCGAGCGGCTGGCACCGTGTTCTGAAAGTCTCTGGTCTCTTTCGAGCCGTTTGCTCCTTGTTCTCCACTTCTCTAGTCTCTTTCGAGCGGTGTGCTCCTTTGTCTGTTCCTTTGGGGCGGATTGCCCCTTGTTCTCAAAGTCTCTAGTCTGGTTCGAGTGTTGCGCTCCTTGTTCTCAAATTCTCTAGTCTCGTTCGAGCGGTTTGTCCCTTGTTCTGAACTTCTCTAGTCTTCTTCGAGCGGTGTGCTCCTTGTTCTCAAGTTCTCTAGTCTCTTTCGAGCGGGTTGCTCCTTGTTCTTAATTCTTAGAGTCTCTAGTCTTTTTCGAGCAATTACCAAGTCGTTTTCGAACGGTTCGCTCCTTGTTCTCAAAAATTTGTCGTCGGTTTGCTCCCCGTTCACACATTTCCGAGCGGTTTGCTGTTTCCGGCCATATTCTAGTTGGTTTGCCACTTGTTCTCAAATTATCTAAGTCCTTTTTGAACGGTTCGCTTCTTGGAGTCAAAGTATCTAGTCTCTTTCCAGCGGTTCGCTCCTTGTTCTCGATTGCTATATTCTTTTTCGAGCGGTTTGCTCCGCTTTCGTTTTCTCTGGTCGTTTTCGAGCGGTTTGCTTCTTTGCCTCTAATTCTCTGGTCTCTTTTCGAACGGTTTGCTTCTTTTTTTCAAAAACTCTAGCCTCTTTCAAGCGGAATTCCCAGTCTCTTTCGAGCCGTCTGCCCCTTTCTCGCAACTCCTCTTCTACTCTTTCGAGCGGTTTGCCACTTTTTCTCAAATCCTCTATGCCTTTTGAGCGGCTTGCTCCTTGTTCTCAAAATGTCGAGTTCCTTTCAAGGCGCTTGCCCCTTGTTCACAAATTCTCTAGTCCATTTCGAACGGTTTGCTCCGTCTTCTCTAATTCTCTAGTCCCTTTCGAGCGGGTTGCTCCGTGTTTCAAACTCTGTGAGATTTGTCGAACGGTTTGTTCCTTGTTCTCAAATTCTCTAGTCTCTTTCGGGCGGTTTGCTCCTTTTCTCGAGTTTTCCTGTCCTTCTTGGGCGGTTTGCTCCTTGTTGTCAAGCTTTCGAGTCGTTTTCGAGCGGTTTGCTCCTTGTTATTATCTTATCTAGTCGCTTTCGAGTGGCTTGCTCCTTTCTCTCAATTTCCGGTTTGCTCCTTTTTCTGTTCCTTTTGAGCAGCTTAATTCTTGTTCTGAAAGTCTTTAGTCTCTTTCGAGCGGTTCGCTCGTTGTTCTCAGATTCCCTAGTCTCTTTCCAGCGGTTTGCTCCCTGTTCTGAAATTCCACAGTCTTTTCCAAGCGGTTCGCTGCCTGTTTTCAGACTCCCTAGTATCTTTCTAGCGGTTCGCCCCTTGTTCTCAAATTCTCTCGTCCTGTTTGAGCGGTTACTCACATGCTCTAGTCTCTTTCGGGCGGTTTGCCCCTTGTTCTCAAAGTCTCTAGTCTCTGTCGAGAGGCTTGCTTCGAGTTCTGTACATAGTCCCTCTTAAGCGGCTTGCTCCTTGTTACTTGTTCTTTCTCTAGTCTCTTTCGAGCAGTGAGTTGTCTGTTTTCAAATTCCCGAGTTTGTGTTGAGCGGTTTGCTTCTTTTTCTCACATTCTCTGGCTCTCTTCGAGCGGTTTGCTCCTTGTTCACAAAGTCTCTGGTCTCTTTCGAGCGGTCCGTTTTGTTCTTAATTCTTAAACTCTCTAGTCTTTTTGGAGCTGTTTGCTCCCTGTTCACTCCTGGGCCGGCTCCTCTCGCGGGCTTTCTGCCCTTCGGAGGCTCTCGGCTCGGCGGCTTTTGGCAGGCTGCCTCTCTTCACGCTCACGATTTGTCCTTTCTTTCTGCATTTCCCCTCCCCCCCTCCCCTCCAATGTTCTTTCCCTTCCCTTCCTTGCCCGTCCAGTCCTTTCCGCTGCCCTTCCTTCCTGGTTTTCGCTTCCTGTACCCTGACCTTTTCCTGTTTTTTTCTCCGCTTGCCTGCCCTCTCCCTTTTCTTCCTCTCTCCCTGTCTCTTTGTCCCTCTGTCTCTGTGGCTCTTTGTCTCTCTGTCTCTCTGTCACTCTGTCTGTCTGTCGCTCTGCTTCTCTTTCTCTTCTTTGTCTCACCTCTGCTTTCCCTCGTCCCGCTTAGTCTCGCTCTGTCTCTCGTTTTTGTCTCTCTCTCTCTCTCTGTCTTTCCTTGTGTCACCCTCGATTTCTTTCCAGTTATATATGGTCAGGCGTCTGGCGTTCCCAGCCCCCCCCCCCACCCAATGGTATGGTCTGCTACTGGGTGGGCGAGGCATCACAGACAAGGCCAGCATCGTACGCAAGCCCTACGCAAGCCATGAATCCTATAACGTAGGGCAGTAGTGCTTGCTCCTGCTTTTATTAACCTTAAGCTAAACTTCAAACCCTACAACCAACCCTAAACCCCGCCTAAATGCAGGCTCTAAGCCTAAACCAGAGCATAAACTATCAACCCTAGCGAACCTACACCCCAAACCCTCCCTAAGTCCTTGTCGACTCGAAGCCTTATACCGTTTAACCGTAAACCCTAAACCCAAAGCTCACAAGCGTAAGCTAGATCCAAAACCCCCACAACCACCCACAGGGGGAAGAGGGAACCCACACTCCATGCACAGGAGGGCGGGCATCCTGGACCATAGACCGTGGAGGGGGGGAGGGGGGGCGGGGCCGCGGAGCGCGTGACCATATACTTCTGTGTCTATGTCTTTCTGTCTCTCCATCTCTCCGTCGCTTATCATTTTGTTCCTTCGGCTTTAGACCCCCAAACCCAGGGCACGCAAGCAAGCTTGTAGGGCCGATTAGGTTGTTTTTCGTCCCCTTAAAGACCAAACCCAGGGAAAGTGAGCATGAGGAGCTTTTTCGGGGTGTGAGAAGGCTCCGCCCGTTAACCGCGGAGCAAGAGCCGGGTTTGGGCTTCGAAAAACCTGAGCCTGAAACTCCGAATCCAAAAAGCATCCTCTCGGAGACTGTTGGGAACGCATGGAGGGAAGTCTTGCACCGCACAAACGAAAAGGCAGACAGCAGGCCTCCTTCTTCCACGCGCAAACAGCGATCCGGATAAGAGCGAGAGAGATTGGCGCGAGATGTCCAGATATACAAGAGACCCTGCAAACTAGAGCTGAAGCAATGACACCGTGCGCAGGCTGCGCTCGAACAGTACATCACTGGTGTGCTGGCGATAGAGACGGAGGCCAGTGCATATCTGAACAGCCTGAAGTCCGAAATTCTTGCATGCCCACATTGACCTAGAGGGTCCCAGTGGCAGCCCGGTTCCCTCCTTCAGCATTCTGTTGGCGCAAGCCGGGTGAAGTGCATGCAGGACCTGGGCTTCTGAAGTGAGTCGGCTGGCATCATGCACATCGCGGAGATAAGCAATCTAAGCAGATAAAGCCCTAAAGCTGACGAGGAAGATGGCCGGTCGTCTAGTCATGGCACTAATCACCAGCATCACTTTCACGTCAACCAGTCTTCAACCTCACAGCCCGGAACCTCTTTCGGGCTTCATGTTAGTATAGGACAGGGTGACCTCACTCAACCAGGATCGAACTCTGCAACAAGGTTGACACGTCCAACTCGAGAAGCATAAGCTTAGCGGTCTTGTTTGGGTTCTCCAAAGTCCGAGCCAGGTAAAGACGCCCGTCTTGCGAAAGTTTCTTGGAGGCCTCGCTACAAACAGTTTAACGCCGGTTGGTTCAAGGACTTTGTAGCGGCAGATACAGGGAGTTTAGGAATTTGCGGTTGTAAAGAATAGGGGGTCGAGGGTTTCATGTGCTCGGGTTTGAGTCGTCTCTCTAGATACAACTACACTCAGGTGAGTTCTCTGGGAGCCGGGCTACCGGACAGCTTTACAGCCCCGATAAAACCACAAACCCCGCATGCTAAGTCAAGTCCCAAAGCCCTGCAGAAGAGATTTGAAATTTCTTGTAGATTATGCAGCGCAGCTTTCGGGTGCCTGGGCCTGTGCACCCTTTTACCCCTGAAGTCCTGTGATCTTTCAAGAAATTCAGTCGAATCGCTGCTTGACAGGCCCTCTTCCATCACCAGAGCAAAGTCCCACGCGTCAGCAGCAAGAGATCATGGAGGGCTGGGTCCTCAGGGCCTGTCGGAACGCAAAGCGTCTTCGGCAGTGGTCGAGCTTCAGTTTGACAACTTGGCTTTTTGGGATGGTGGGAGTCTTTGCTGGAGTGGAAGGGCACGGAGCTTGTCTGATCCTTGGCCATCTCAACCTGTCAACCTGAATCCACGTCGTCGGAGATTGCAATCCCGAGTGGAGGTCTCTGAGGACCCGGGCCGTGGAAGCTGAGCTTGTTGCTTGTGATTCAGTGATTCGTGGTCCGAGAAGGGAGCCATGTTGGCAGCCATGGCTGTTGCCTCTCGTTATTGTCGCAGTACCGAACTTATCTAGCAGCCAAAGTGCAATGCATCAAGCTCGTTACGGCAGTGTGTGCAGCTCGGGAGGTATCAATCCACTCCATAAGCCCTGGTACATCCTAAACATTCCGAAACCCTAATCCCACTACGACCCCAATCATTATCATACCCACCCCCGAATCCCCAAATCAGAGAAGCTGCGGCTGAGGCCTTGAAGGCAAACTGCTCAACTTCGCCCTTCCGCCGGCGCCGATCGACGAAGCGGAGATGGCCCGGATTGAGTTGCGGATCTGTGGGTAGGCTGCCGGTAGGCTGTGGCACCCTGGAGTTGAGGCTTGAGGGATTGTGGGCTTGGAGCTAAGGAGGTTTCGGACACAGATTTCAGGTTACCAGACAGGAGGGTAAAAATCGTTTGGCATAGTTTGGATTCCAGTCTTTTGGTGCGGCTTGTGCACACGGTTTTTGTTCACTGCGCTGTGTGTGCCGTGCCCCAAACCTCAACCTCCCAAGCTACAAATCAGACGAAGCTCGAAACTCCAAACCGCTAGCCGCTAGTTCAACCCCCAAACCCAAAGCCCCTCAATCATCACCCCCAAACTCAAACCACATGTTGTATCTCAGAGTGTCCAGGCCGAGAGAACGAAAAAGTATACGGACAGTATGAGGCTCAGCGCCGCGGCCTTGGTCTGAGGTAGACTTAGGGCTCCGAAGGTACGTCTCGATTTGTTTAAGGTCATATACGTACGGAGCTCGGGATCTAGCTCGCGTTTGAGACTTGGGACGAGTTCGACTTCCAGCGATTTCAGGTCAAGCGGGAGCCCGATCTCCTACATGACACCGTGGCGATAGCAGGATTCAGGAAGTCGGCGTCACTGGGGGAGGAGGGGCGGTGGCCAGAAAGTGAGTCTGGTCGAGAATGCAATGTCACCACACTGCTGGAGGGACAAGCTTCTCAAAAGCCGTCACACAGACATAATTACATACACAGAGACAGACAGACGGACAGACAGATAAATTTCATATATGATATGTATGTATATATAGAGAGAGAGGGAGACACGGACACACACGAATACACACGTACACAGACAAACCTACCTAAACACCTTCGCACCCGCTGCTCAGAGAATCTGATCCCCCACCAACGCCCAAAAACGTGCACCTCGAGCTTTGTGAGGTAATGGCGCAGCCTGTGGACCCCGTGATTCTCAGAGATTTGGGCATCGACGGAGATCCAGCTACCTGTTCGAGCTTGGGCGTTGAGGGGTTGTAGGGGTCTCGATTCTCGATGCGACTATAGTAAAGAGATGTATTGCCTGTAGATATTTACAGCAATGCTTGTCGGGGTTTGAAATTAAGCGGGTCTTTACGAAGAGCTTCTGGTCAAAAGCTTAGGCTTCAGCTTGAACTTTCGGCTTGGGCCGAGGTTGGGACTGTTTGGCCTCCAAGCAATCCCTCAACCAATCCACATGGGAGAGTCCGAAAATTAGACGTACCTTATTTTGGGGTCCTTGTAAAACGATCCTACTATTTAAGGGTACTATAATGGGTTCCCCTATTTTCGGAAATTCCCACATCGAAACAGAGTATGGGCCGCACACTTTCGGCCCGCAAACGTCGCTTGCGCGTTAAGATTGCAGCTTGCACGAGTGAGCATGGCTGACCCTACCAATGAGGTTCAAAATAGCGCCTGCCTCAGATTTTGTTCGCCGGGTGCTGTTTGCTCGGTCCAGAGAGTGTTGGCCCGTTGGCTTCAGACAGTGCCGGAACTGACAGAGTTGAACAGCGTCATATGTTCAAGACCAAGGCTGTGCAACAAGCGATAATTCTGATATTGCACTCTTTCTTTCTCGCGCACGTGTGAGGGCAGGGGGGGGAACTCTCCCCGTCAATGCAAACATCACGCTCGATTGCAGGTCATGACAACGGCAGCCGTGTCAACCTGCTGAAGGCTTGCATGCGTAGTTGACAAAGACTCGCAGCCTGAGGCCCAGGCTACAAGTTTTTGCCTATTCGGATTTGGGTTGTATGGCTTGTGGGGTTGAGTGCAAAGCCTGCAGCAGCAAGCCTCTTGTATCCGGTTTAAGTTTCGCACCACCTGTTGGTCCCGTCAGACAGTTTGGTTGTCCTTGGATAAAACTAGATAATGCTGCCAGGCGAGTCGCCTTTACAGAAGGGGAGTTCCCGCAGCCAAAACCCTGAACACAGCGACTCGCATGCAGAGTTTGGGATGGAGATACCATAAAGCCATAAAGGATCAGGTTGGTAAATCGGAGGGTGTAGAAAAGCTGGGTCGTGGGATGCACTCACTCATGGACCCAGCCTTAGGGTCAGCATCCCCAGCCAGGACATGCCAACGCCGTTGCCAGGATACATGTGTGAGTTTCCGAGAAATAGGGGGTACCTTATTTTGGGGGTCCTCATAATAGGGATCCTACTATCTAGAATGCTATAATAGGGTCCCCTATTTTCGGAAACTCCCATGTACTGGCAGGAGGTTAGCTCATCAAGTGGCTCCTTGTGCACAGCTGTCCCCCCTGGCCAAGGCCCCCGAAAAGACATCTTTGCAGAACGCTCGAGGGCAAACAAGCTTGCCAACTGCGAGCCATCTGCCGCAATAACTGTGCCCGAATCCTCAGAACTTGAACTAGACACCCCGGCCACCACCAAACCTCGAAGGGGTCTGAAACCTTACGTACTGTTTATATACTTATTTATGTACAACATAGTTCAGAAGCAACTGCATATAGACATTGATATATAAATATGCGCATGATATTGCCATTTTCGGAGGCGCCGAAGCCCGGCCTGAAGGCTTATCCTGCCTGGAGTTTAAGGGAAGTTTAGGATTTAGGGCTGAGCTGAGAGAGGGCTGGACCTGCAGGGTTGGAATGCTTGCAGTTGAATGGAAACTCCTGGATTTATGGAGGCTTGGGGGGGTTCGGATCTGCGCCGACAAGTTGAGAGGCTGTGTGAGTGGGGGTTTCGAGATCCGAAGGTTTAGGGTTACCCGAAACCCTAAACCGTGCTAGGGTTCGGAGTTTGAGGGCCGAAATATCAACAACACTCTCTCTTTGCGTGCGTACATCTAAACGCATGGATGGCTTTTACTGCTCCATGACTGCTGTTTTGACAATTACATGGAAGCTGCTCATACATGCGGCACTTTATACTTTGTTCAGCCGTTAGTGCTGTTTGGGCCTAGCGGCTTAGGATGCGGAGTTGCAGGCAGACCCCTCAGCAAGATGCGAATTTCCAGAGGGCGCGGTGTTACGCTTTATGAGCTTGAGACTCCCTTCATCAATGCCATGACATTCTGATTTTACCATGTCCCCGACACGCCGATCCACTTGAGCACCGAAGCATTTGCCGGCATTCGAGAACATGAGATCCGAACAACGGAATCCAGATTACATTTCCAAATAACGCAGCCAAGAGGCAATACTCTCTTATGGCAGGGTTTAGGGGCGATCCAGTCACCTAAGCAGGAGACCAGCAGCCCCTTACTCGGGTAAATGAAGCCCTGAGGTCAAGCTGATGTTGCAACCCCTGCCCCAGACCTTGATAGTGACTGTCGATGCAGGAGTGGGATGCCCTGCTGACCCAAGCGACAGCTCAGCTGAAAGAGGCGGACGCTAGAAGCTAGCAGGTATCCGAAACCCAAACCCCTAAACCCCACTAAGCTTCGGCCTCTAAACCGAACTCTTAGAGGCCTTTTTGTGACTGTGGCTTGTAGTTCTGACAGGTTTCAGAGGGCTCGTTCCTTGGGGCTTTGCCGTTGAAGTTTAGTTGTTCAAGATCGGGCTTGCAAGTTTCTGTGAACCAGCAGCCCTAAGCCTCTCAATGATGCTCACCTGGAGCATCTGAGACGGTGAGAGACTTCACTCTGGTTCGCGGCCGGTTAGCGACGACATTGCTGCAGTTCGGTTCTTATGGAAACCGACAAGCGGACATGCTCAGCGTGACAGGGCCAGACTCGGTTTAGCACTTTTCCATGGCAATGGAAAATGGTATCCTAAACCCTAAACCCCCTAAACCCTAAACCGAGGGATTTGTGGTTTGGCGGGCTGCCGGCTCTGAGCTCAGAATGATCGTTTCGCGGCAGCTCCGGATGTAAGCAATCAGGATCAGTTACCAAACATCACAAATATCCAAACACAGAGACTAGATGTCTGGCAGGCTCTGCGGCCGCCAGCGCCGTTGGCAGATTCTGCCAAGTTGATTGCAGAGATCTCAGCTTCTCGAGTGTGCCCTCGCTTGAAGATGACTGTTCATGATTCGCGACCACGTTTGCTGTGCGAGTGGCGAGTAGCTCGCGCAGTCTGCTGCTTCAGTCGGTCGTTGAATGCTCAGCAATATGTTGTTTTACTCATGCCAGATCAGTATTTCTGTCAAGTTAACATGTCGGCAGCGGCTCAGTTTGCCCTGGTGAACGAGAGCATCAAAGTTCAAGCACGATGCAATCCTCTTCATCAGATATCGGTAGATGCGGTGCAGTGCAGACAAGGCCACTTTCCCAGCTCTGAAAATCTCAGTGAGGAGCCCAGAAAACAGCGCCAAACTTGACTCGAGTTAAAGGAAGCCTGACCGGTGCCGTCGGACATGACGATTTGGCAGGGTCTTGAGCTCCTGTAGGTACCCCCCATGGGTGGAGATCTGGCTTATCACTAGCCCGAGCCAATGACGATTCTGATTTGCAGGTGTCAAACCCATGTCGATAAGAGGATATTTAGACATACTAGGACCAAAATCCTTTAAAACGAAGCTACCGTGTAGCAGGTTAGGTAGGGTATTCCCTCTGCCTACGGCCCCCACCGGTCAGTTGACAACCAATGCGTGCTCTCAGCTGCAGCAAAATTTCTGCAGCCGTAGAGTTGAATTGGCACGGCATTTCCATCATGCCAACTGCGGCATGGCCATTGCTAGCTCCACGGGTGCACGTCTCGAAAGTCGGAGAGTTTTTAGCAGATCTTGAAATGAACCCCGATAGAGCATTCTTGCACTCGCATGCTGCAACTTCGAGACATGCGTGCGGCCCGTATGCGGCATCTTGGGTGCATTTCCTCGCAGTATCTGCTTCTATTCGTCAGATGTAGAAAACTACTCATGGAGCAGGGTGTGTTGATACCTGGCAACAGCGGAAGGTGCATCTTTGCCCGCGCATGTGACACAGGTTCAGCGGAGCAAAAGAGGTTAATGTGGGGGCCTAGATAATTAATTACCTATACTATCGCGGGGGCTTCTTTATTATGCTTATTGCATAATATACCCCCCAAAACCCTATTCTAACTATTAAAGCCCCCAATATTATGCATGAGGGAGCTGAGCAGAAGCTCTGACACGGCTGTCCCACATGGGCCGAGCGTCAGTGACACGTTTCTCTTGGCTCTGTCACAGGTCCTTCGGTATGCCGTGCCAGGTTTGGGGCTGGAGGTAGTTCCTTCTAGGTTCATCGGTATGACTCAGGAAGCCTTGATCGGATGGTTGCCGAGCCATCGAGGCAAAGTTGCACCGGGGCTTTTAACTAGTTGTGCCCATTGTCGCCCGACTTTCGTCGCTGTGGTCGAGACCCTGCGGCATGGAAATGTGGCGATGGGTCCAGAACTGCCCGGCTGTCCACCTGGTCAGCCGCCGAATCGCGACATCCATGCCGGGCTTCCCGAACGGCCTCATGCTCCGGGACCCGAAAGATTTAGGCAATTTTACTCGCTCTCTCTCTCTCTCTCTCTCTCTCTCTCTCTGTCTCCCTCCCTGGCTATCACCAAGTTACACCAAATAGTTCATGGTATGTTGCGTAAGGTTAGTCCCTGCATTTGGAAGGATTGACAGGGCCGCTTGCATGAAAGTGCCCCGCAAGTCTGTGGTAGCCATTCCGGTCTAAGTCGACTGGTTACCTGAGGCCGCAGGCCACGGCTCTTGTTCTTGAGGTTGTGGGCTTTTTAATTAGCGTAGCTGGTCTTGCATTCAGGGTTTCGCCCCGAGGCTCCATGACGTCGCCATCACCCGGAGCCGGCTACGGGGGCGCTCGGAAGACTTACTCTTTGCCGAGGATCCCGTGCTTCTGCGCCGCTTAAGGCGTGGCTTCCTGGTCGCCCAAAGGAACGAAACTTTTCTGCCAGCTCACATGTCAGTGCACGAGTCGACTCCTGATGTATGCACAAAGAAGCCCTTGCAGAGCGTGCCCCTCACTGAGCCAGACACCGAGGCTTAAGCTTCATCGAGTCGGCGGGCCTTGGTGGTGATGCCACCCTCGTCCGGCGCGGACTGCCCAAGTTCTTCGATTTCGATGCTCAGGCCATGAACTAAAACCGTCCACACCCCGGAGTCGGAGCCCTTGAACCCCTGACGATACACGAAGCAGACACCTTAAAAGAGCAGGGCTTTCAGGGTTTAGCGCTTTCTTACGTTTAGGGGCTTCGTCATCTTCGTCTTCAGCTCCCTTGAAATCCTGGCCCAGGCAATGTCCGACAATGCTGATAGTGATTCTTTCTCGCAGAAGGTGTCTCGATCTCTGGTGGGCTCTGTCAAGGAAGCCATCTCCAGCGGCTCGATCATCGAGCCTTGCCATCCCTCAGCAGCAGTCTAGAGACTTTCGTGCATTGCATACGCCAACCAAGCCTTGAATCGAGAAGAATCGACATCAGCACCAAGCTTTTCAACCCTGATGCTCAATGCGAACTACCTACCCTACACCCTAGACTCATAAACCCTAAAAGCCTTAAGCCTTAACGTGCAACCGTCCTGGACCATCCTAGCCTAAAGCCCGAAACTACAGACTACCAACCCTTAAACCCGAAGCCAAAGCCTCTAAAGCCTACACGCCCCACACGCCCCCAGTCAAGCTACATCCTAGACTGCCTTAGGTCCCAAACAACCGAAGCCCGAAATCCTAAGCCCAGTAAGCCTCACACCCCAAGCCCGAAAGCTCTACACTGTAACTTAGCCGTGCCCCTGGAGCTCGGAGATCGGAGGAGCTGAGCCGACTGGACAAAGCAAATGGTGAGAACGCGCAGGCGGAGCTCATGGCATAGGATTCTGCGTCATAGGGATTTAGACTTTGTTTGGCATTGAGGAGTTTACGATAGAGATAGGGTTCAAGGTTTGAGCCTTTAGATTAGCTAAGGTTGTTTACGGGGCTTCGAAAAGGACATGTTTTCCTGGGAGTGTTCTTGCGGGATGCGGGGCTTGCAATGCCGTAACAAGCACTCGGAAAGGGACTGTCCAAGGTGTCCTACTTCACTGGAACCGGGCAATGGGTGCTCTGCTCGAAAAATGTATCGCTGCTTGCGGCTAATGCCAGCGAAATCGAGCTGCCACAATGGTCAGACCGTCGCTACCGTTTTGCCCGGCATGTGGCAGAGCTGTGGTTTGCGCAGCTGTCTGTTCTGCCGGAAGCATCTCGCAAGCTTCTCGAAGAGATGCTTGCTTCCCGAACTTTAGTGGGCGAGATGATTGGAGGAAGTGGCGCTCACTTGGTGGACTATGGGGCCTTGCGCCGACTGCAGTGGTTTGCAATCGTGCCAAACTATGGAGACGAGCTTTGTTGGCCTCCCTCCAGCAGCATCGCCTTCCTTCAGCAGACTGGACTGCCCACAGTAACTTTGAAGATCGTCGGTCCAGGTCCTTTCAAATCTGTTGACGAGACCCTGTCTGCCCTGCAAGAAACTGTCCTGTCTACAGAGAAGAGCAAACTGCAAGATGTGGGAGAAGGCTATGTGATGTACTTAACATCCAAGTCTCACAAAGATGACACAGGACAGGTTGTCAACTTGGCGAAGATGAAGTCGGCCGACTATCGACTGTTGCGGCGCATGCGAGAGAGAGCCAAGCTTTTCGCTCAACGGGCAGGATCCATGCTAGTGGACGATGCTGTGGAGGAGTACAGGCGCCTGGGGCTTTCTGAGTACGATCTGTTCTACTAATTCTACCAACGTGTACCGGCGGGCTTAGTAGAATCAGTAGAAGATGCACGCCGAGCAGGAAAGAGGCATCATCTGCTGGGCTGAGTCCTGACATCATCAACCAGAGAGCAGACTCCCTGGCAAGGCTCTGCCGAATGATCTTTACTGAGGACTTGGCCTGGAAAGGTTTTGGGGTTAAGGGTCTACTCGCTGACTTCCCACATGCTCAAGGCAAGTCCAAGACCAGGGAGTGTGGCTTCGATTTCTAGCTTCACTGCCGAATCCTGCAGTAGGGAGCGAGGACCTGCCGCCGGAAGTGGTGGACGAGCAATTTTTGCAGCTGCTCCAGCGCGCCGAGAGCTTTGAGGGAACGCGTGCTCCCGGGAGGCTCAGCAAGAGACTCATTCAATGAGCTGTTTGTCTGCTGTGTACAGAAGCAGAGTTCGAACCCGCTCAGCCCATTCCTTGGAGTGCAGAAGTATGAGCTGAAGATTCTCACTGCACCAGCTAGACTTTACCCCCTGCAGTTCCTGCCGACATAAACAAAAGTACAGTTGTTCGACGCGGTGATAGTCATCATCAGAACCATCGTCGGTATCAAGATCGTCGCGCATAATGACTTTGCAGTCGTAATAACCATGAGAAGAGAATAATGGAGATGGGCAGCCTCCATGGTCATATCTCGATGTATACTCGCAGCAAGACCAACTGACACCGATCCCTCAAGCAGGGCCGCTCCAATTCTTTGCGTCATCGCACCGCCTGGGCAGATGACAACCACGACGTGGAAAGGTTTGCAGGACTGAACTTTGACATGTAGGAGCTTGTCAGACTGCGTTGGGATGTAGGGCTTCGGACTTTACATGTCAGAGAATGTTGAACAGGGCTTTCACATGACCACTAGGATCAGCAGGGCTTACGAGTTGTGCAGGTCTTGCTGGTCTGTAGCCCAAAGACGCACGAGGGTGTTTGTGTCTATTTTTTGCTGGTCCCAGCCCCAGAAAGCCCGAGGACTTGGTCCAAAGCACCTCGCTTCGGCTGGAAGAGTTTTCGTTTTCAGGCCTGAGCAGGGGATCCAGGGTTTGGGGTTGAAGGCTTGTATCAGATTGTTTGGAGCCCTTGTGACGAATTCCCTGGGAAGCTGACCGAGGTGAGAAGGAAGGATTGACAGCTGGTTCAGAGCTGGCACAGTCTCCAGAGGCCTTGCAGAAGGGCGCCTCGATCATGGAAGGGCAAATGCTTCCCACGCCTAAGGATGTCTTAAAGCTTCTACACACAGCGCCTTGCATCGATCCGGCCGACGGCACTGGGGATTGTTCGTTAAGTTCGGGCAGTACCGAACATAGGCTTCCCACTCAACTCACATACGAGCTTTACCCCATTGCTCCAGGAGTACAGGGTCTGCGTTCTGGGTTTTAGTGTCGACGGGCAGCCAAGGAAATTTGAGCACTGCCTGGCACGACTCCACGGCTTCGCGGAAGCGGTCCTTCCTCAATGTCAATCCGCAGGAACTGGAGAAGCTCTTTTTCCCTGCGAACCATGGATTGCAGTTTGGGGGCCTAAACACAAAGGCCTGAAATCCACACCTCCTAACCTGCAAATCCTAGAAGCTTCTATAGCACAGTCTGGCTACTTCATGAAAGCAAAACCCGGGGACTCTTGCGTGTTAGCCGCAGAAGACCCCCGAACTTGTGCAAGAAACTCAAAATCTTATCCCTGATGGCTCTTCAAAAGCAGGGATCTTAAGGGGTAGCGTGCCCTCGCCTATAGTTTCTATAGCAAGCTCCCATCACGGAAGGAAGCTCAAAGGGAACTCGAGAGCCTATGCTCCATGGGGATGTAGACCCAGGAAGATGAGGATACAACATGGGGCCTCGCCCGCGAGCCCAAACGTGTAAAAGACAGAACTTGGAAAACCCAACGAGCTTAGGCTATGCCATGTTATACGTCGGGAGGTATGATTTTGGGCGTTCGGGGTGTTCCAGTTTGGGGTCCGGGGTTTGAAGAGTGTAAGGTCGAGAGTTCAGGGCCTAGACAGGTCATAAGCTTCTCGTCAAACCGAAGTTCCGGCAGGTTGAGGGATTGGGGTTTAGTTTACAGTAGAAGCCCAAAAGTTGGAAACCCCATTGCCTCAATCCTTAAGAGATCTTAAGAGTATTGTATAGGGAATCCCAACACTATTTGGCCTTGATCCGGTTTCCAACTTTCTGGGGTTTACTGTAGGGTCGTTGACCGGCAGAGTCTGGGTTCAATCAAAAGGATCGGTCGTCTCATAGCTGGGAGAGCTGCAAGACTAGACCCCCAAAAGCCTTCAGCCCACTTTCGTTTATGGCTTCCAGCACCTGGTAAATATTCTTCCATGGTCGAATTTAACCCTCGACCCTATGCTGACCCTTAGCCACTAGATCCCAAGAAAGTTGAAGCCCAAACCCTCACCATCAAAGTACTTCTAGTTATAGTATAATGTTCCCCAAAGCTTTATTCTAATTATTAAGGCCCCTGCAGTATAGAACCCGACAATAGATCCCTGAAAGATCCCCTTTAAGGAACCCTTTACAAGGAACCCTATTCTAATTATTCAGGCCCCTATAGTATATCCCCTAAACCCTAAACCCTAAACCCTAAACCCAACCCCCAAGGAGATGCATGGAGGAGGCTCCCCGAAAGCGCAGACGCTCTGAGGATGCCTTGGAGGAGAAGCAGCAGCAAGCTTCGACCCGGCTAGCCGAACGGATGAAATGTACTGTAAGATTTTTACGTGTAGAAATCAGTTCTGAGGTATTAGGAAGCAATCGGAATTACGATTTGGAAAAAGGGTTGTAGAGCTTGGGGTGACGGGTTTAGAGGTTGCAGGGTTGCAGGGGCATGGGCATCGCAGCTTTGCCACCGGAGGATTCGGGGTCCGCTGGAAAGTCGTTTGGTCTAGGGCTTCAGTAGTGGTCGCAGCCAAGGCGTCTTCGCTAAGAAAGAGATGCCGTTTCCTTTTCTGGGGCTGGTCTGACGTGCAACAAGACTGCCCAGGCTGGAGCTTGGCAAAATTTAGGGGTGCGTTCTACACGTTTTCCTAAGCCCGTAGAGTCTTGCAGAGAGCTTTTGCTCAGCGACATCCACCCTTAAGCCCTCAAAGCGTCGTCAACCCGGTTAGATCCCTAAACCGTAAGCCGTGAGTCTTCGAGCTTCTAGTCCTGTACCGTCAAGACCTGCAGCCCTACCTTGCCCACCGCCGCCTCCGCACCCCTTCAGGTCAGGAACCTGACCTGGTACCTGCGCGTGCCACCCGCTTCGAGTCTCGCATGCTGGAGCGGCTGAAGCCACGTAGGCCACAGGTCAGGGGCTTGGTCCGAAATCGCGTGGGGTCAGATAGGGTTTCAAGAGCAGTTTCATTTGTTGTTCCTTAAGGCTGCCTCCCGGAGCTACTACGAGTAGCACAAGATGCCCTCCCCCAATCAGGCTTAACGTTTTGGCGCTTGATATTGGGTTGCAGTTTTTGATAATTTTTACATGCAGCATTTCGAGGTGTGATGATAGCTGTTGTTTGTGGCCAACCCAGAGGCAGCGTAAATGTCACACGATAGAGCTTCAATGATCAATGGCAGCACTCCTTGTCGTCGTCCCTCCAGAATTCGACTATGTAGCCTTCAGCCCGGTTCCTCGTTCGGAGGCTACCTAGAGGCTCCAAAATAGCTCCTTTTTTGGCTTTCCTTCTAGGATCCTTAATATACATTTGGTTAAACCAAAAAACGAACTACAATGGAGACTGTTGGTAAGACTCGAAGTCTTCGGACCCTGTGCTTGCGTCAGCCCTTGAGGTTTTGAGCAAGCTTCGGTCCCAAGCCCAACGCCTTTGGACGCTCCTGCCAGCGTCCCAGACATGCTGGTTGCCTACGCTGCCTCACTTGACACAGGCGGGCGAGCTCTGTTTCGCATTTGGGGTTTCAGAAAACTAGAGGTACCCTTCTCCGGGGTCCTGATAATAAGGATCGCACTGTCGGAGGTTCAACATTATGGAGGCGACTACTGTCGAAATTCCCATTTGGGGCTCAGAGTTGGGGATGTGTTTTGGGGGTTCTCCACCTTTCCTGACAGAGGCACGAGCTCTGTCCACGATGGTTGGCAGTTTTGGCACGCCAGCGAAGAAGGAGAGCGCCGAGCTTGAATCTGACCCGAGCTCTAAGACACCCGGGGCCGGGTCGACTGTCATCGTCGTCATCCCTTTAGGTTTGCCAGGGATGGGAAAGAGTTCTCTGCTGGAGCGCCTTTTTCACATGGGCCAGCAGGCTGCTGTGAAAGCATACCGGCAAGGGAAGCTCGAGAAGCCTGGTGACGGAGGAGGGCAGCCACTCAAGAACTTGCACTCCGTTGCCACGCTTTCCAGCGACGAGTTCACGGGCGACGAGCTGAAGATGCTGGGAATCTCGACATCGCAAGCTGGGGGTGGGGGGCTGCAATGCAACAGGCCGAAGTATGGCGCAGCGTGTTTTCTAGTTGGACTAGTCACTAGTCTTTCTGGACCCTAGGCATGGATGCTACAACAAGAACCTCTCAAGACGTGGTACGCTGCCGTCGACTGGCCGCCGGGCAGTACCGGAGAGCAATTGAGGATTTCTTCGAGGAAGCGGCAGCTGCTGAAACTGAGAAGTTGCACTTGCTCCTGTTGGATAAGAACCATCCGCCTTCCGCATTGCGCCGCGAAGCGGAAGTCTTGCAAGAACTAAGCACGAAAGTTGGGTGCCGCCTTTGCCTCAAGGCTCTCGCGATACAGCCAACTGCAGAGCAGCCCTCGGCGCTTTCGAGCGGTCTATTGGAAGAGGAAGAGAAGCACTTTGGGCCATGGGCATACCCCTGGAGCCCAACCGTTCTCGCAGAGTGCGCAAGCCGCTTGCTGCTCCGATCATCACACGATACGCTTTCAGGGAATGAGACATCCTTGTTTGTTCTCCTCAGTTTTCTTCGGCTGCACCACCGTCTGTCCCAGCTGACTGACCTCGGCGACAGCTCGATTGAGGCGAGCCACTGAAGAATCAGAGCGTACCTGCACGCATTTGTCCCCTAAAGCGTGCAGGTTCGCGCAAGCTTATTCACTGCAGAACATACCCTGATTTCCGAAACCCCTGAAGCACATGTCCGAGTGTGAGCGCCGAAATCTGTGCTTGAAGGTGGTTGAGGCACCCTACATCAGCACTGGGACGCTCGCCTCCTGGCAGGGTCATGGCGATGCTCATCCATGGCATCAGCTCGAGCTCCGGGCTCTGTTTCACCAGGCCCTTCTGGTGATGCAAAAGCCCTTTGCCAACGAGGACCCCCCCAGCCCAGATGCACCTCAAAAGCCCTAATCGAAGCTCCGAAGGGACAAACCTTCAGCCCCAGCCAAGTCCCTTAAAGTGCCCTTAAGCACATGTAAGGCAAGAGCTCGAGCCCAATACCTTAACCCTGATTTGTTATTTGGAGTTGAACTTCGCAACCTTCAATTTATCAGGAGTCTGTGCGCCCGCTGCTCTCTGCGATTGCAAGGCTGCTTTTAGCATCTGGTCTTCGCAGCCCGGATGCCGGGAGTCTAGGCCTGCACTTATCTTATCTCAGGAGATAGAAAGGTGTTCAGCTTTGGCAGTTGAAAGCCACAACATTGCTGGAGACATAGCCTGCGGTAGGCCGCTGTGCTGTTGCTTCTTTGCGGCGCCTTCTTGGTGAGGATATGGCCCCCAACCCTAAACACCAAGGCCCCGTGTGCCGAGCCTTAACATGGAATAGGCTCCTCTACAACCAAAAGACACCGCATTTTCCTACAATCACATGTGGAACCTTAAACATGCTGCATGAAGCTCCACAGAACCTGTAGGGCGGCTCAGGAGTCAGTCGCTCCATGCCCGCGAGTGTGCCGAAAATCTTTGGCCCAGTCTCCTTCAACCGCCGGCAGTGTCGGAGTCCGCGGAGCAGCTTGGCTGACTTGATACTTGTTGCAAGGATGACAGCAGGGTTGATGTTCGAGGGGCCAACAGTAAGAATGCCGAATAGTCATCGTGATCAGGACCTTCAGCATCACGTCTGAATCGTCAGGTCATTGCTAAAAGGGACATTTGGAGCTGCCGCTCACACGGTATATCTTCCCGAACAGCATGGGCCCGGCGACATCGAATTATCTTGCACGTGTTCTTATCCGACGGGAGGGCGTGTAGTGATGAACAGAAGAAGAAGCATTGCACAGGCACAGCAGGAGGAGGTCTTAGCACGCGAGCAGTTCAGTAATAGCTGCAGGATTGGTGCCAGCAGCTGCAGTCGCATAGTGATAGTGCGAATAGGGACATACCCTTAGTATATGTGGCAAGAACGGTCCTCTCTGCTTTGTGGCTTGTTTTGCAGTTGTGTTGAACCGCTAGCACTCGTGCCTCAGGTTTGGCAAGCACATGGTGGAGTCAAGTTGCGGATCTAGGAGTTGGGGTTTTCAGGGTTGAGGGTGAGCAGCTGCATGTAGCCTTCCGAACACATGTTTTCGTAGTGGTTTAACAGCAGGCGTGTGGGTACATATGTGTGTGTGTGGGCGTTGTAGGTAGATGCATTATACATATGTGCAAGCATCTTCTAGAGTCGAACTCCGACAAATGTTGTTCGATTGCTACTTGGCAAGCGTACTCGTGTTCAAGCCAGGAGCCTCAACTAGCTTATAAATGCATGCGAAGAGGACCCATTGGTACGCCGGAGACCAAGAACCAGGTAACTCCAAGGCTCCGCAGTAACCCGAACTGTCCTCGGGCCGTACTGCGTTTTGAAGCTACTCAGCTGCTGGTTAGGGCCATCCTCAAACCCCGAGCAGAAAGAAGAAGTTGGTGCGAACCCACCACAACCCAGATAGACTTTGACTGCAGGAGCCCAGCACCACCTGTGAACCGTGAACGTCCCCAACAAGGCACTCAAACTTCCAACAACCGACACTCAACCGAACCCTCACCTTCAGCAAATACAGTGATGCACCCGACCACCAGAAATCATGCCAGGCTGAATTCAGGTTTGTTGGCTCCGGTTATTGGATCCAACCGACATCCTAAGTCCCAAGCTACAAGGCCCTGAAGCCCGCAGTCGGTCCAGGCCTGACGTGATCCCTGCTGTCCGGTACGTGGCGCTGGAAGTGGAGCCTCACCATCGGACTTTGGAGGCTTGGGTTTGCAAAATAGGGGTCTGAGTCCTTACTGAATAGTAGACCGGTATACGTATAGTTTGTTCTGACCCTTCAGCCGTCTAGCTAGTAGACTCTAGTGGATAAGGCCCCTCTTTTTCTGGCTTTAGGTTTGGGGAAGGCTGGGCGTGGGATTGAGTACAGACAGAGGTGTCCCTCCAGCGGCTGTCAGATGCCATGCGCATCCTCTCGGATCCCTCTGAAGAGGCGGATGCATTCCCCGCCCAGTTGCCCCTCGGACCTGGAGCAAAGGGTTGAGTTTGGCAGCTCGGGGTTTGAGGGCTTGCATGTGCGGCGCAGAGTGTAGGGCGTGTAAAGAGTAGGTCATAGTGTCCGTAGGATGTGGGTTTCAGGATTATGGTTCAGGCGTAAGCTGAGATTTGTTGTATCAGGCTTGCAAGGTATTTGCATTTTCGGTGCATTTCCAGCTCTGCGGATCAAAAGCTCGGTGCTCAAGGCTAGAGGCTTACCGTCGGGGATCTGAATCTCCCTATCCACCCGGAATTGGTCGGACATAAAGCCAGGAGGAGTGGAAAAGGTTGTCTACGGGAGACTGTACTTTGAACCCACCTTTTAGACTCAATGCACGAGTCGTACCGGGTCCTGAGTTACAAAGACGAAAGGGGAAGGCTGCTGAATCCAAGGTTAGCATCAAGAACTCTTCGGAATCACCTGAAAGCAAGAGACCAAACTAAGGTTCACGTGGCCGCAGACCCTGCATGTCACTACCTGCTACGTGGGCGGCGGTGCACTTCCAGAGAAGCAGAGGGAGATCCTCACCAAGTCCAAGCACTTGCTCCTAGCCTTGGTCCTTGGTGGTGTCTGCATGGATTTGGGAGTTTCCAAAAATTAGGGGTACCTTATTAGGGCTCCTTATAATAAGGACCTATATTAGGGTCCCCTTTTTTCGGAAACTCCCATTTCGCCCGTAGCTAGGGGTTGTAGCTTGTAGTGCTTTGTTAGGTGTTCGAATTCCGACATTGATTTTCAGATCCGGTGCCGTCAAGTTTAATCAGACCATAAGCCCCGAAACATGCCGACGACTTCGAAGATCCGGGCTTAGTGGAACCTCATGCGCTGCCCCTGCCCTATGTCTGGCGAACCCAGCATCCTTTGGAGCAAACAAAAACGGGAGGGGAGCGGAGCGAAGGCTGCAGGAATTCCTGAAGTTCAAACATTTAAGGGTAAGCTTCCGGGACGGGGGGGGGGGCGGGTTTTCTGGCTTGGCTTTTGTTTGTGCGGAGTGTAATACCGATCCGAGGCTTTTGAAGCCCCAAACTTGGCTCCAGGTTTTGGGAGGCTGCTGCCTTTGACTGCCTTGTGACACATCTCGTGGGGGCTCGAGGCCGGCGGTAGGTACCATGCAACGACGAAGGTTGAGCTGCGAGAGACGCCTGACCCATGCCTTACAGTTTTATGGATCATCATGGTCGCTATCGCAATGGCACCGTATAAACTCGAGAGGTTACCACAATTCCAGTACAAAAGTTTCAGAAGTATCCGTTGAAAACATCTGAAGTCTTCCCTATTTAAAGGGTTGGGTGCAAGGGTTTACAGCTGTGCGGGTGGGAAAAAAGGGTTTGGCATGTGGTTGCCGGTAATACCGTAGATCTATCTGTCAGACCCCCGAACCCAAAACGAAGCGTACACCCTACGGAAGCCCCAACCCCAAGACCCTAATTGCCGACTTCGAGTAAATTCTAGCCCTAAGCCCTAACCCTTCTGCTCCTGGATTCTAAACCCATTCTGACCCCTAAAACCAAACTCGCGGAGGTGCGCTGGCTTTTGCAGTGGTGGACGAGCAAAGGCCTGGAGGATGCCTTTCTTCGGTATAGTAATATACATTCTAAAAAACTAGACATGTTTCGTTTCTACAGTCGGACTGAAGACTACCCGGCTGCAGGATGTAGGGTGCTAGTGGAGGGCCTGCTGCAGGTTTTGGGTTCAGAGGTTTCCGGCCTGGGATTTCCAGGTTCGGTTCGGTTTAGGCTTTAGGATTTCCGGGTTCGGTTTAAGTTTTAGGAGGTCGTGGGTAAAGAGTCTGTGCAAAAAAGGAGCTAAAGGGCTTGGGAACATCGGGTCCTTGCAGACTGCATAGCCTTGCATCACCACCTCCCCAGCTTTGGGTGGAAGCCTTGCGACACCGAATGCGCCCCAAAGGCTGCGAGACTCTGGCTTGCCAATCGCGGATGCCCAGAGGTGGGCTCCCAAGCGCCAGAAGTCGTGTTTGCAGCCTCGGCTTCAAAGTCCAAAGCAGGAGGGAAAAAGTCCAGACGACCCCGTCCCGGTGCTAGCGAGATCAGCAACAGGTTGTGCTAAGTGGGGAAAGCATTCTTATTGGACGGGGCTGCGTGTCAAAGTAGTATGGTTATCATGCTGCTAGGTACCCCCCCCCCGCTCCCCAGTTGTGCAATTGCAGACAAAGTTTAACGGTCATCTGGGGGTTTCCGAAAACAGGGGACCCTAATATAGTACCCTAATTAGTAGGATCCTTACTATAAGGAGCCCCAAAATAAGGTACCCCTAGTTTTCGGAAACCCTCATCTGGAGCCATTGGAGACCAGCGACTATGAGGCCGCACATTACACTGTGCACACGGCAACCATGGCAACCTCGCCATTCGAACGACGTGCTCAAGGCTGGGCAACTGATTTGGGTCCAAAACACGTATCATCCTGACCCTGCAGTCCAAAGGAAGTCATGGCACAATGCTGACGGAGGAGTCGGGATTCAGTGTTTAGAGTTTGCCCCCGTGTCATAATGTTGCCATTGGCATAGCTTCAAACCCCCCACTTCTTAAAGCGAGAGACCATTCCCGCTGCAGAGCGTCTCGGTTGAAGGTTTCGGCAATGGGCTTTCAGTCTCAACTTTGAGAGTCCATCACTACGCTTGAAGCTTGAATGCAACCGAAAGGCTGCGACGCCTTTCCTTGAAGACAGTGTCGGCGCCGGGGCCTTGCCAGTGCTGCCGGGGAGAATGATCAGAAGTCGAAAGGTACTAGAGTTGCACGTAGCCTGCATTGTCGCAGTGCATGAAACAGAAACATTTTCCAAATTTGTCACGCAGTAAGTTTTTAGTAATGACTACACCATGAAGGTTATACATCTATGGAACAGAGATGAACAGAGTACATTCAGCCAGTCCGAGCATGCGCTCGAACACACATACACACTTTAATCGTAACTCTTCGATAAGAGCAGCGCGTGGCTACATAAAAGAATGTATCATAGACTGTGATAGCACTGGTACACGTTCACACGTCAGGTATGAACGAAGTATGACTCATTATGACAAGCATAACTGCTAGAGGCTGATGGATGCATGGATGCACCTTGCACATATTCAATAACGAACACTAAAGGGGCGTTTCCAGTTGCCTAAGCAGCTGCCGATACACGCAATGCCATCACGAAAGCACCGTCACACAGTTGTGTAAGAAAGAGCTGTAGATATTGGCCATGTTACTTTGTGGTATAAAGCGGTACAACTAGACCCTCAGGGCGCATCTCAAAACGTGCAGCACGCAAGGCATACATTTTCGGTTCAAAGGAATGTTGGCTTCCTCCGTACAGAGTAAGATGGCTTCCGAGGCCGGCAACTGGGTGGCCTTCACTCTGGCGCCCCAAATCTCAAAACCCGTGACTGCCCAAAGCAGTGTTTCTTTCTCGCAAAATCGCAAGTAAGAAAATCAGTTCCGAGAGTTGCGATCACGGTCGCAACAGCTGTTGTGCAAGGCGCTCTCTCACATGTACGAACCACAGCTGCCAAAACCGGGTGATACTTGAGTTTTAAGCCGCTGCTGAGGTTTGTGCCTCCGGCAAGTGGAGATCCCAGAGCCAAGTGGGGCTAGCGGGGCTTTAGCGGCTCTGTGCTTGGAGCCGCGAAAGCTTAGCTGTAAAGTGTCGGAAATTCGAGACAAGGTTACCAACGAATTTGCCAAGGCACTGCATTCAGGCTTTGGCATCGGGGCTGCTCGAGGTGCAGCACGGCTTTGTGTGGAGTAGGCGGGGTTGAGGCTATGCATTCAGCGTAAAGAATCAATGACGGTGGCAGGGCAACCGAGTGAAACGAAAGAACGGTAAACGCAGAGCCACACATACCCTGATGTTGCATTCAAATTCGCGTGCCCTGCTTCGCGCACTCTGTGTAGGCATGGTCAGGAATTCCGCTTGAATAGCAGAAGGCCCGTTGTTGAGCCACAAGCATTGGAGAGTGTGAGAATGTCTCAAAACAGATGGCCCCTGTACCTGAGGTGGATACGGAACTTGGCAGTTGGCACTGCGGCCAATGCCTGAGCAATGAAGGCTGCCGATCCTTTGAGACACCACCGAGGACATTGTTGGATTGGGGAGATACGGTCAGCTTGTAAGCTGGGTGTTTTTCGCCGAAGGGCCGGGGCTAAGGACAGAGATGGTTTTGGTGCATGCACATTGGGTTGTGCCATCGGGAGATGGTGTAACAGAGATCACTGCGTTTTTTCTATGGTGGTTGCTGAAATTCTACAACTTTGCTTTTGCGCCCGTTAAACGCCAGAGACAACCGTAAGGTCTTGGACGTCTTTGTGCTCAAACTGGAGAACCCGGTCCTGCTTTCATCCAACGCTGTGTCCTCTTGGCTTGGTTAACTTGCGTTAAGAATTCGATTTATGGTTTGAGACGGAGATAGAAGGTGGAAGCATCGACAAGAATTTGCAGGCCGACCCCGCTTGGTGAAGCATGTTCATGCACTGAAGCGGAAGTGTGAAACAAGTGAATAGAGGCTCATTTCAGATGGTGTTATAATATATGACGCACACCACCCATCAAACATGTAAGATACGTCCCTACACACCGACAGGAAGTTGTGCTGATGACTCCTCGTGTTACTCGAAGATCCAATGTCGCCTAGGCAGAAAAGAGACACTAAATTTGATAGAGTGATTTGGCCACGATCATGACACGACCTATTTAGAAGGGTCTTGTAAGTTGCAGAATAACATTCGAATGTATAAACGTCCGGTTGAAGTCCTGATACCGAACGCATTCAGAAACGAATATGACAGAAACCCCGTTTATGATATCAGTATTTGTCGACAAAATCAAACTAGAAAAATCGAAACGATTGCTTAGTCTTTAATTGGTACATGGATAGGGTTCTTTTTTGGTCATTATTTTGTTAATTTTCTTGAAATACTACCAATTTATAGATTCACTGTATATTTCGAAGTCTAATATAGAGGATTGAAATTGATAAAGAATATTAACAGATTAAGATGGAGCTCCTATTTTTCTATGAAAACGAAATTCACAAAGCGTAATTAATCTTTCGTTTCTATTACGTCAGTAGAGAATCTGGATAGTATTAAAAGTCCGCATTTCTCTGATGATTCAATAAAAAGCCTCCCCCGCGCCGGTTCGGCGGGATATTGGGTTGCTAATGATGGCCAGCAATCGTATGGTCATTCCGGTCAGATTTGGAGGTAAGGTCGTTATTAATTAGGTTCGCTGTAGTGGCATCAATCTGTTCTTCTCCTATTTTTCGAGTTTCCTTCCGCTATCGACGTCTAGGAATCAGTCTATTCCGCCGCTTCCGAGTGCTTATTCTCTTCCTCTTGT
>CAJNDT010000926.1:0-37500 GCA_905221615.1 Symbiodinium sp. CCMP2592
TTTCCTCCGAGCCAAGAGGAAGTGGCAGGGGAACTCGCACCGAACGCATGCAAGGTGTTGATGCAAGCCCTGTGGCTGGGCAGACTGTGGTCAAACCGGTCTGTGACCTCGCGACCAAGGTGCAGAAGTGGTCTAGGAACGATGACAAGAAGCTGCTTCGATCGATCAGCTACATCGATTCCACAAAGACCCATCGGTGTAGGCACCGTGTCGGACGGGCCGAGCTTCGCCGACTTTGCAGGGAAGAAGGGCGGAGGTTTCCTAGTTGTTACGGGCCGTAAGCCTAAGACCATTTGTCCCGTAGCATGGGATTCTAAGCGCCAGACGCCAGTAAGTTGCAGTAGCACTGAGTCAGAGATTGTGTCCCTAGCTCATAGCCTCTTCCAGGAAGCACTTCCTGCATTGCAGCTCTTGCAGACGATCCTCGACTATGCAAGTCGGTTAGTCATCCACGAGGACAACCAGGCTACGGTCTTAGTTGCTCAGAAGAGCTGTTCGCCAAAGCTTAGGCACATAGCGCGCACCCATAAGGTCAACTTGGGTTCTAGTAATAGAAGAGGACGATGTATATTATAGATATTGAATACGTGGAAACCAGCTCGCAAGCTGCCGACATCTTTACGAAGGTGCTCCCACCACGAAAGTGGGACATCGCCCTTCGGTTGTCAGGCATGCGTCAGAACGTCCGGAGAGTGGCCCTACCACGTCCTACATACACCTCAGGTTCTAGTCTAAAGTAAAGGCGTCCACTTACGCACCAGCTCTGTTAGAGGGAGCAGCTTTAAGCGCTGTTCCTGCTCAGGGGGGCTGCCTTAGGCGCCCATGTGTATCGGAGGTTGCCTTTAGCGCCTCATGCATGTACAATTCCAAGTAGCTTGCAATCTCTGTAGCTGTAGCTGACTCTGGCGAGGGGGGAATTAAAAGAACACGACCCCAGAGGCCCAACAGAGAGTGCAGCAGAGACTTTGCAGAGGTACTGTAGTTTAGAGCTTCAGAGGCCAACATGTTTCACACAAAACAGCTTACCGCCAAGAGTAATAGGCTCAAGGGAAAAAGCGGGGCGCTTGATCAGATGCCCTGGTTCTTTAGGGGTTCGGCCGGGGTTAAGTACCTTCCTTCCCGATTGATTTCATGGTCACACATTTCCTGCACCACACAACAAGGTCGTGTCTTCCTGGTGGCAAAAGAACGAAGGCTGATTGGGCGCCGCATGTGGGAACTGAATACTGAAATGACTAATAGTTCAGTCATGAAGGTGTCGGCATGCACATGGTTATTGGCCCACGGCAGCCATGGGCCCACGCAACCAAAGTACGAGCAAAGACAGGTCCAATACGGACTATTCTCCAAGAGGTCATCGTCAGTCAACGCGATATGTCAGAAGAACCCCGATGGCACATTCAGGACAGAGATGTCGAACCACCTTCAAGAAGCGATATGCGTTTGCTTAGCACGTGTATACTCAGCACATGGAAAACGTGGGCTTTGGTTTTGACGAAGTCAACTGACCCTGGTGGTCGGTCTACAAGTAGAGCGGCAACAGCTGCCCAAAGATCTATGTGATTCATGGCAGGCGGTGCGCGTTTGACTTGCAGACCCTCCAATCTGACACGGGCAGCATCGACGCCAAATGCGAACGGACTGCGATGCCTTGTCAAGTTCTAAGGTGTCACTATAAGAGCTGTGAGCAAGACCGTGTAGAGTGCAAGAGAAGGGGGCACGCTACGCGTCCCTCGACTCTAGGAGTGAGCTTGTGGACGTGCTACGCACACCGCATCGCTTCTCCTTACCTTTCTATGTGACCGCCCACGCAACGTTTGGCTCAAGTCAATGCCCATAGCTAAGTGCTATATGTGTCTTCTATCCTGAGCAATCAGAGCTATCCCGTGCACAGACGAACCGCCGCCGGCAGCGAGTGCAAAAGGAACGGCCGCCGGTTCTGCCTGCATAGGATTGCACGTGTGGAAGTGTGAGAGAGACAGGGTCCCAGTCTGTGGAGAGTGCAAGCCAGCCACACCTATATTCATTACAGCTCTGGTGGGGAGAGCAGCAACATAATCGAGATCAAATCCCCACGCAGGTTATCAGCCGTACGCGGCTCTGCCTTTCTGCAGCAACGACTACTTGATCTACTACGACCACAATGAACTCGGGATCAAGCCAAGATACGACAATGACTTTCGGTGCCGATGTGGCAGCGCCAGCCGTTGGTGAGTCAACAGCTGATGACACAGTGGTGCAATCCGTTGATAGCTCCACGGAAGATGACAAAGGTCAATCTTCTGCGCTTGCCATTGCAAAGGCAGTTCCCAAGGGGAAAGCAAAGAGTCTACCAAGAGCATCTACGCCTTCGCGTCCGACATCCACAGGTTCGAGGACGGGCAAGGCTCCAGAACGACGAGCCGAAGCGTCTGGTTTTCAGGCACCTCGGACTACGTCCAGGGCCAAGGACAAGGGAGTGAAGACCTTGGAAAAGAAGTCGAGACCATCATCTTCGAGAAGCTCTTCAGCACGATCAAGGACTTCGGCTACTCGTGGGCGTGACAAGTCCATGACATGGAATCGGATGGTTACCAATCAACCACGCGATGCTGACGATCTGGATATGACTCTGGACACTATTCCTGCACGTGGTGATGCGTCATCGGTGACCACGCCAGCCATAGCCGATGGTCCGAATGCCTATCAGGAACTGACGATTTCGCAACAGTTCGAAGCATCGAACCTTGCGCAGCAGATGTACTATCGCAGTCAGATGCAAGAGTACGAAGGAGTTGTCCAGACCCTGATGGATAAGATCAAGGAGATGCAACAAGAAGATGAAGGATCTGGGATTCGCATCGAAGAATTGGAACGACAACGTGACCATGCATGCTTAGCCATGAGGCACATCAACAATGTCAATCAGGAGATGAAGCGAGACTATGAAGCAGCTTTGTTTCGCATGGATGAACAGAACTCTGCTCAACAACGTCAAGCACACGCCGTTGCCGAGGAATTGGCTCAGCAGCTACATGTGTTTCGCACGGAAGCAGCCACTAACTTTGTGCAGTTGGAGGCAAGAGCGCAAGGCGATGGTGAGCTTATGGCACGTGAGTATGAGCATCTGACTCATGAACTTCATGAACAAGCCAGAGAGAACTTGTTCCTCCGGTCGAACACAGCAAGTTCGGAACAAGCCTTACAAGCAATGCAGGAACGATTCCACCTGGTCAGGAATCAGGAGTTGCGGGCCGTGAACGAGATCCAAGGGCTAGCTGGGAACAGCGCAGCCATTGATCAAGAACGACTTCGGCTTCGCGAACGTCTTGGTGAAGAGGAAGAGTACCGCAAAATGGCTGTGAGAGGATGCAAGATGCAGAGGACCGACTTCATCAGAATGAAGATCATGCAAGGCGCGCATTGCCTACCTTGCACGACGAGCTGAGTGAACTCAGGAAAACACTCAAAGCACAAGAAGATCTTCAAGCGAGGACACGCAGCGAATTGGAGGCAGCACGGAACTCCAACTACCATGGCGGAGTGACACGGCCTTCGAGCATGCCCATGTCTTCGAGGACTACTGAGTCTGGCTGGGAGCACGTAGGAAAGGAAGTAGTGCCTGCATTTTCCGTAGGAGGTGAGGTACGATCCCCTGAAATACGGTCCCCAAGTCAAGTTAGTCCAGTCGCCAAAGAGAAGTTCGCATTCTCGGAATCGGACAAGGACAAGAACCTTGCGATGGATGGAATTCCATTTACCGGTGGAAACTTCTTCACTGGCCGCATCAAAGGTGAGGTGAATAAATCCTATTCAACGCCAATCGTGGCGGATGCAATGCCCGAGCACTACGTGCCAGGTATTAGCAGCCCAGCACATGCGCGTTCCACGCCTAGTGCAGCCACTCTGTTTGGCATACCAAGCGGATTTCATGGGCAAAGTGATGCGGCAGCCGTGCGTGATCGACAGCTACGTGAACTCTTGGAGGATCGCGGGATGTTGGGATCGAAGTCCACAGCATCTGCCAGCTCCTCAAGACCTGTTGGTATCGACGGCATTATCGCATCTACAAAGGGCAACGACCTCATTGGTGCCCCTGTCGCCTATGACGATTCCATCCATGAGGCAAGGAGGCGTCAGATCGAGAAAGAGGTCGCGGAACGGTACGAAGAGAAGATTGCTGATCTGCGAAGCGAAGTACTCAAGGCCCAGAAAGCCGAACAGCGTCTCAGAGCTGATCGTGATGAGTGGAGATTATTTGCTGAAACGATTCAGGAAGACAATGGAGACGATGACGGTGATGAAGCTGGCGACGAGAACGGAGAGGGAGAGCATGATGAAGGAGCCGGCACGGGGTATGACCCTCCAGATCCGCCTGATGATGACGATGATGATAAGAAGAGAAACGGTGGAGGCAAACCTGACCCGGATCCTGACCCTCATGCGCGTGATCCTGATGGAGACGCAGACCCTGAAGTCACAGAGGTGAGAATTTCCAGGAGGGAGGCCGATAAAGTGACCGTTCCTCCATGGCCTACTCTCACTCACCTCAACAACTGGCGATCCGTATGCACGGCGAATGTCTTAGGAGCATCAGCCGACCCAAATCATGAGGACTGGATGTTATGGCTGGCACCAGCGTTCAATCCATTCCCTGATGTCGAAGCACTGAACGATTCGGGACACAAGAAGTTCAAGAGCGTAGACGTCAAATTGGGGATCGCCATGGTCGCAATGCTACGCGCTGGTGGTGACAAATCTGCTGATCTGTACCTGGAGGTGAACCGGAAGGCCAACGATTACATCAGCAGGCCCGAAGGGAAGATCATCAAAGGACGACAAATCATTGCGATGATGTATGAAAGTTTTCGAACGCACGATCGTCTCGACATGATCATCACTCTCGAGTATCTGGTGAAGCTCCAGTACCAAGGCGACAACAAGCTTCATACGTTCAAGCAGACGTGGTTGGAAGTTCTGGGACGGATGAGGCCAGAAGACATACCATCCAAAACAGCTCTCCGTGATTGCTTGTACAGCAAGATCAAGGACTCGCCCGCAATGAAGATGGAGTTGGGCATGCACTACGAACACTTGCCCTACAATCATGAAGACCGATCGTACGACAATCTGATGAAGATCATCGACCGTACCATCATGCGGAGACGAGAACAATCAAATCTCACTCAGACCCAAATTGGTTTGCGCCAGATGCTTGAGGGCAAGGATTTGCTCGCTGCACCGGCCAAGGTACCTGAGAAACCAACGCCTAACGCAGCTCCATCCGCAAAGGTCAAAGCTTCGCCTACCAAGCCGGATAAAGCAACACCTGTACTACCTCAAAGCAAAGCGAAGAGTCATGCGAAGACCAAGCCAAAGCCCAAGAAGAAGACGAGGAGTGAGTCAGCGGACAACAGAGGCGACAAGAGCAAGAAGCAAATCCGCTGCAAGTTCCATTTCACAGATGCAGGGTGTCGAAATGGTGACAAGTGCCCATTCAGTCACTCGAAGAAGACTCCAGAGCGACCCTTTACGCCGAGGACGAGAACTCCAAGTCCGTCTGGAGGAGGAGGAAATAGGATATGCTACTCTTTCAAGAACACAGGCTCGTGCTCAAGAGAGAATTGTCCTTTCAAGCACGAGGCAGCAGCTACCCCAGCTCCGGAACCAAAGGCAAAAGCTAAAGCCAAATCCGAAGCAAAGGCAGCTCCAGCGAAGCCGAATGCCAAGGCCAAGGCACTCCCTGCGGCACCCGCCATCAGATTGTGCCGAAGGTGGAATCCATCAGCCCCGGCGATATGGAAGCGATCTTCAAGACAAGATGAGGAAGAGTCAGATTGTCCATCCGTTGACAGCGACGCTGATTCGGATTGTTCAACTGACGACGAATCCTCGGGACCGACTACGTCGACCCGAAAAGAGATCAAGCGTAACGTGACATTCGCCGACGACGTGAAGTTCATTTCTTCGTGTCCTAGAAGATCGAAGAAGGACAAGGAGCGGAAGGTGAAGTACGTCGACATGGAAGCGCTTGTCAACAACGAGGATCGCGCCGTGAATTTGGAATTCGCTAAGCACAAAGCGAGATTGAGGGCACAGATCATGAGAGACATGGTTGACGACGATGATGATCAATGCGGAGATCGAGTTTCATTCGTACGAATCCCAGGAACGTCTCGGGTGGAAGAAGTTTCCTTCTACGACGGTGAGGATTCCATCGTTGAGCGTGAACTCGATGCTGCGCACAGCAAACGGATCATCAATCAAGGTGTATTCAAATGCATGGTTCAACCAGTCATCCTCAAGAAGAAGATCAAGTTTCTCATGGACACTGGGTGTGGCCATGACCTCATATCTCAGAAGAAGATCGAGAAGCACAGTCTCGAGACACTCGTGACTCCAGAGCCCATATCATTTCAGACAGCAAATGGAATCACCGATACCGATCTCGTGTCGAACTTCCAGACTGAGTCGTTCGAGGAACCGATCAACGCTTATGTGTTGGATGACACACCGTCGGTGCTTTCCATAGGTAAAAGATGCATGAACTTCAACTACGGGTTTGTGTGGCCACCCGGAAGGGAACCATTCATGATCAACCCGCAGGGCAAGAGAATATCTCTGTTCGTGAACGGTGACATTCCGTACATTCGCGCCGGGAGTTCCAAGTCACTGGTTCATGATGATCCGGAGGCCAAAGCGATCACCGAAATCTTCAAGGGTGTGCTAACCGCGGGTGATGTTGACGTCAGTGTCGCAGCTGCCGCTGAAGCTGCACCGAGCGAAATTGAAGCAGAAGAAGAAGGTGACGATCATGAACGACCTCCTGATACTGAACCCCAAGAACCTCCTATAGAAGAAGTACCAGAGTCCGAGGCCGGACGACCTCCGGACGACGAAGGAAAAGGAGTGGGTGAAATTCCATTGGACGGTGACGATGAGGTGATCATTGATGTGGAAGGCGACGGTGCGCCGAGCCGCAAGGCCAGAGTCGGAACACTGAAAGCCGAAGCCAAGACGTTGGCACATCTGTGTACTCATCGCTACCGCAATCCATATTGCGAATCGTGCATACGCGCGAAGATGAAGCACTTGCGGACACAACGAGGTGCGTTTCAACGTGTGATCAAACACTGGGGGGATCTTGTGACGTTCGACTTCCTCGATATGCGCAAGGCCGCCGAAGCAGGTATCGGACTCGATGATGGAGCACGTGAAGTTCTAGTCATCAGAGACATCGCCACCAAAATGATCGCAGCGATTCCCACGGCTTCAAGGAGCACTGACGAGGTCGTCATGGCCATCAGACGCCTAATGGGAAGACGCAAGATTCATATGGCGTATAGTGATGAAGCACCAGAGTTCGATTCAGCTATGGCGCAGTTGAAGATCGTGATAGATCATTCCCTTCCAGGGAAACCCAGTAACAATTCACTCGCTGAACGATCAAATCAAGAAGTGATCAACACAGTCGCAGCATCCATGCTACACGCCGGATTACCCGCCCAATACTGGTCCTTTGCGCTGAATTGCGTGATGCAGAACCTCAACATCGAAGACGTGGAGGGCGATGGTGATTCAGCATGGAAACGAATGACTGGAAAGGACTTCGAGGGAAAAGCCATACCATTTGGGGCCAAAGTCTTCTTCAAGCCGACGGATACAAGGCCGAAGACATATGGCAACAAGTTCGATCCAAAGGGGATCCCAGGCATTTTCGCCGGATACATCATCACTGCTGGTCAAGGATGGTCCAAGAAGTATCGCGTGTGGGACATGAAGGAATTTGCCAATGCGAACTTGTCGATGGACGCATCTGTTCCCAGGAAGTTGATGAGACCGTACGAGACAGAAGTTATCTACTTCCCAGAGGAGATAACGTTTCCCCTGAAAGCCGAGTACGAGAGGATGAACTCAACCATTGAGGGACTCAGGGACAACGTTGACCTCGCTGGCAAGGAGATAAAAGACGTCGATGACGGGGATGACGGTCTGCCTGGAGGAAATGGTGGCAACGGGGATGATGATGATCAAGATGGTCTTCTTCCTCCACCGGATCCCGGAGAAGATCCTGACTTACAGGACATAGATCCATCTGACATAGAGACGGAGCCGTCTGGCGAAGTCTTCAAGTCAGCAGAACATGAAGCTATTGATGCTATAGGAGACAAAAGACTCGAAGAACTAGACGAAGAGCTAGGTCTACGTGCAGCACCGCCTCCTTCTGAACCAAAGGTCACTGGGAAAGATCGGCGATCGCCCCGCGAAGTCGGTCCAACCGGTAGACTCATCCCCGAAGGAGACATCGAAGAACCTGGAGAGATCATTAAGATCTTGAAAGAAAAGAAGTTGGCTCCTGAGGAGATTGAACATTGGAGTACGGGGAAGAAAGGGGACGGCATTGTATATCTCACTGATGATGGTGAAGCCTGCAAGATCGATAAAAGGGGAGTTCCATACAAGATCCGAAGCGACGGTCGACGAACTCTCCCTACACGGCGACCTATCCATTCCTATTCTCCGGAAGCATGGAAGAAAATGAGTGAAGCGGAGAAGAAGGCAGCGTACAAGAAAGAAAAGCGAGACAAAGCTCGAGTTGCCAAGAAGGACCGGAAGAAGGCTGTGATAGGAAAGAAGATAGTCACCAAGATTTTGGACAACATGATCTTTCCCAAGATTGTTCCATGTGAAGAAATTGATCTGCAACTCAACGTGTCCATTGACGACGACGATGGATGGTCCTGGGCACAGTCCTATGTGGATCAATACACACAAGAGCAATTCTTGTCAGACGTCGTGCCGGCCGTTCCGGCGCATATGGTCATGGATGATAACTGGATTCCGTCTATGCCGTGTACGACTTCTCACAGAAACGTACATCGGGAAAAGAATCATGCAGGAGGATCATGCTTCAATGCCATGGTCACTCGACCCGTCACACGCAAGGAGATGGTCAACAACCCCAAGGCCATGGAAGCTTTCATGAAAGAATGGAAGGGATTGTGGGACCAAGAGGTGTTTGATTTCTCAACTACGCGTGAATATGACGACGTCGTCGCTGAGGCAAAGAAGAAAGGTGAGAAAGTACATATGGCGCGAGTACATGGACTGATATATGAGAAAAACTATCAGCTCAAAGAGGACGATCCTGCCAGGAAGTTCAAAGGGCGAGGTGTACTACTCGGTGATCAGGTCAAAGATCAAAATATGGAAGCCGCGTTGTTTCAGGATTTGGGGAATTCCCCGGCTACGTTTGACGCCTCACGGTGGGCAGATTATTACGGATGCCTTCCTGGCAACGATGTCCAGATGGCGGATGCTATCCAAGCATACATTCAGGCGAGACTATCGGGCACTCCATGTTGGGTTGAACTGCCTGATGAAGCCTGGCATCCATCTGCGAAAAGGCATAAATTCCGTAGACCTGTGTGTCGCCTGATCAAAGCCCTATATGGACATCCTGATGCAGGAACCATGTGGGAACAACATTGCCATACCGCGGTACAGAAAGTAGGATTCAAGCCGATTGGCGACGAATGGCCATCATTGTATTTCCACCCGCAGATGAAGCTCTTACTTGTCATCTACGTGGATGATCTCAAGATGGCAGGGCCCAAAGAGAACCTGCCCAAGGGTTGGGACATGCTGCGCCAAGAACTTCGATTGGAAGAAGAAACGCCACTAGGTTTGTATCTGGGTTGTCGCATCTCCAAGGGCGAGGCAACGTTGCATGACAAAACGAAGGTGCAGACCGTTACCTACGACATGGAGACGTACCTGGACATGACAGTCAAGAAGTACTGCGACGTGACTGGGTTCGATCCGACAAAATTCAAGACGGTACCATCGCCGAGTCCGGCTGAGGAGACTAAGAATCACCCAGCTCGCGCTCCGGCGCAGTCAGGTAAAAGCCATCGATGCACGTGGTGTGGACACACCATGCCTGTTGATAAGGATGGTCGGCTTGTTCCGCCTCCACCTATTCCCAAGGCGCCAGAGGAAGAGGAGATCAACGAGGCTAATCGCGGTGCACTTGCTCCGCAGGCAGCAAGCATTCTCATGAAATTGCTTTATGCCGCGCGCATTTGCCGCTTTGATCTTCTGCGCAGTATCAACAATCTCGCACGCAAGATCACGAAATGGACCAAGAAGGAGGATGCTCTTCTTCATCATCTCATGGCCTATGTGCACCAGTCCAAACATCACATGATGATTGGATGGGTCGGGAACTCCTTGGAGGACTCGTCCATCGGGCTGTTTGCAGATGCGGACTATGCAGGTTGTGGAGAAAGTTTGAAATCTACCTCCGGTGCTCACTTGCACATTCAAGGTTCTCACACCAGATTTCCCTTGGCGGGACTTAGCAAAAGGCAGGGGTGCTTGAGTCATTCCACACCTGAGGCCGAGATTGTCGCGGCCGACTTTGCCATGTCACGTCTTGGATTGCCTGCTATCACGTTGTGGCAGCAGCTTGGGGGGCAAGACCCCAACTTCGTCTTCTACGACGACAACCAGACCATGATCGGGGTGATTCGCACGGGCAAGAATCCGACTATGCGTCATTTGGAACGTACCCACGGCATCTGCATTGGATGGATGCATTCTATCTTTCAGGAAGGTTACGTTTCTCTTGCCTATGAGGTCACTGCCAAGATGTCAGCGGACATACACACCAAGTCGTTCAAGGATTCTGTGTCCTGGACACATGCGTGTCAGCTCATCAACATTTTTCCGCCGGCCATCATTGGCTCCCAAGAGATTATGGATCTGATGCGCCCTACTCATACCCAGAGCACGGATGAGAAGGGTCAACAGCACTACTCGTTCAAGAGCGAGGTGCCTTGTTTTCCTTACACGCAGACGCCGATCCTCCCTCAGGTGTTGTATCGCGCTGGATTGTCGAGTAAGGAAGGCTTGCAAGAACATGACAGTGTGGACCCCATCCTGGTTGTCAAGTTCCCGCGCATGCTGCGGGGGCCGCCTTCCGCGTTGCCGCCTGGTCGCTACCTTCGGTCGACTTGGATTCTTCGTGAAGGGCAGTGGCACCAAATGGAGGACCGTGCTGCTATCCTTGATCAACCGGGCAAGTTCGACCGCTATGTGGAGCGTGCTGTGTTTCAGTACCATCCGGTACGGGGGCATTTGCGCCCAGCCGCTATTGCGGACGTCCTTGCGCCGCCGTTTTTGCCTCCTCCTGACCCGCCTTTGGGCCAGTCTTATGTGCGCGCCCTGCCCGCCAAATGGCGAGCGGTGGTTGTCACACTGGCGCGTGCCATCCATGGGGGGTACCAGGGCTTTACATTACCTCTTTGTTTCAACGGCCAGTCCAAAAGTCAAGCCTCCCAATTCGGCTATGACCAATGGTCGTCAGTGTACGAGGATGTATGGCATGATGCGGCTGAACAGAAAAGGGAATATCAAGGGTATGATGGAGCAATTGTGCCTCACGTGGTCAACTTCGCCGAAAACAAACCCAAGGAGGGCCTGGTGATCCAATTCCTCGACCACGATGGAGGGTTGGTCCATACTTACAAAAATCCTTACAGCCGTTGGAAATACCGTATCACTATCAAAGATGCTCCAAAGGCAGTGACGGTGTGGACATTGGTAGGAGTCGATGAGGAGAACTGGTGGAATGAGTATGCTCCTGGCAAGGACTGCATTGCGCAGCATGCTCCCGATTCTCACTACGACCCTGGGTTGCAAGTAAATGTTCTGAGTATGGGGCGAGAAGTTGACGACGCCATGTGTGCCTACCTCTTCGATGTGGTGGAAGCAAGGAAAAACAACCCTAACTCCGTGATCTTCATTGGCGCAGGGGTGTTGGGCAAGAATTCGTGGCTGAGTCGGAAAATCGCTGACAACCCTGAAAGGGCCAAATTGCGGACAGACTACCCATGGGGGGAGGTCGTCCAAAGAATTGCGCGCAGAGCGGCATCGTGGGGGTTCCAAATCATCATCGAAGTACCTCCTCGAGTACAAGTTCAGGAAACCAAGCAGTACAAGGGACTTCAGGAAGATGCCATGTGGAAGAGCATCAAGATCCAAGGATGCACTCACGGGCAACGTTATATCTTTCGGAATCCTGTATCTCCCGGAACCGCCGTTGAGCTCGGCTACTGCAAGGATGAATGGGAGTACATTGCCGCAAACGTCGCGTTGCATCCTAAGTCGTCTGACGTGTGCTTGTCCAAACATTTGCACATGACCGATTCGGACGCTAAGGATCGTTCTGACAAATGCGAGTTGACTAGCCAAATCTCCAGGAGATTGCTTAAAGCCTTGAAATTTCAGGCAACGGGCGGTGGGAGATTGGTAGCAATGCCGTCGAAGGCTGGTGGACGAAAGCCTGACCGCATGATTGTTGACCTCTGTGGCTTGGGCAATGGTTACACCGTGCCTAAGTCCACTAAGGGATGCGCTCGCATAACTTGCAAAGAGCTAATTGGCTCTAAGGCCGATGAGGACAGCCTTATCGGTGCAATGAAGGATTCGTGCCGGAATGACCTGCGCACACCTGTGCTATTCGTGGCATCGCTTTTGCGATCAGGTGTTGGTCCTGGAAGTAGTGAAGGGGCTTGCGTGGGGGGTGAGAAACGTTCCGGTGGGAAGTACAAGGTTTTCAGAAGTGTCTTGAAATCTCTCAAACGCCTGCTGAAGAAGTGTGCGGAATTTTCCGACGTCTATTTTTCGCTTGACATGCCTTCTTCATGTTCATGTTGGTCTTGGCCAGAGTTGCATGCTCTTGTTTCAAGTGGCAAGGTGACGAAGGTTAAGATTGATGACCATGTTGGTGCTGGTGGCGATGGTGGTGGACGCAGGATCATGTTCTCTAACATGCCTGAAGCGGATCGTTTGATGGTGAGAATGGATGATTGCTTGGACCATGAATCGAAGAGCAGTTTGTCGCAGCGCATTGATGTGTCATGGCGGTCGATTGCGAGGAATGTTCGCAGCCTTGTTCGAGCTCATGTCAGTGTCAGTCATGTTGCACATGAATCTGAGGACATTGCATGGCAGCAACGTCAGTGTATAGACGCTGATGAAGGGGCTATAACACAGCCCCAACTAAGGAACAACTAAGGTCTGACCCGACGGATCGGGGAAGGGTGCCTCTTACAGAGCACCCGGAACCGTGAAGTCGCATAGGGGTAGGTACTTCTCTCCTACGGAGGAAGGACCGAATCCCGAGCCATGGGTGAAAGCTACAATGCCTACGAGCTGGCCTTCGAAGGAGTGGACCATGAAGAAGTTTTCCCTTCTGGTGGGATGATGCGGACGTTCCTGAAGTTCCACAAGTTTCTGCAGATGTATTCTGAGGACTCGTCGCAGAGCGTTTCGCTCCCGCCAAAGATTACGAAAGACAAAGTGGTCGACAATGATCTCATTCGCACATGGGCAGCTTTCAAAGCACCTCCTTTGGTCTTGCTGTTCACGTGTGCAAATCTGTCGCCAGGAGGGGATCTTTCCATTCGAGTTCGAGAAATCCTCAAGGCTTGCTTGTTCGCCGCCCCGGAGGAGTACATGAATAAACCTTATGGGGAGGTTCTCGCCATGGTCATCAAGTTTGGTGGAGGTCTCAAGCACGTTGTTGCTGATTACGGAGGGAAGTTTCATGCCATCACAAGATTTATGGTGGATGAGGAAGTGATCCGTGATGATGCAAAGTTGGCTGTGGTTGAACTGGAACAAGAAAGACAACAAGTTCGGTTCGACTTGAACACTGCAACCAGGAACATCGTCAATGCGGACGTGTACTACAATCTCGCCGTTCTCATCAATTCCGTGGAGACGCCCTACCAGGCCGTGACAGACACGAGAATTCAACAATGGTATACGGTGAATCAGGACTACTACCACAAGTTGCCTATGTCAGGCAGAGCACCTGACCAATCCGACCTGTTGGGAGAGCCTACGTTATGTAGGGTGTGCAAGCTGATGTACATGTTCGCAAAGCACACTGGGTATGGGCTTCGGACCTACAACCAGGAATGTGCAGCGGGCAACGATGGCGCTTCGCCAATCAACGTTCACCAGCTGGCTTTAATGATGCGCACATTGCCTCAAGGCATGGGACATCCGCTCGCCTTTGCGATGAATTCACTCCAGGCGTTCAGTGTTTGTCTCTACGTGCTTCATTCCTATGTATCATGGATCGATCCACAAACTGGACTCCCGCACTATCGATGGTCTAATGACGTGCTCCCCGATTCCGACTACACCACGTATGCTTTCCTCAAGTACCATGTGGATGCCGTATGTGCAGCTCAGGACAAGAACGGTTTCCAATTGCCGGATGCGTTCCGTGGCTACACCTGGAATCAATGCGGAGTTGAATCTGGGTACGTGGTCGACTGCTCTACCAAACGCGCCACATTGGGCATATGGGAAGCGGAATTCCAACAGATGAGGGCACCAAATCCGCTTATGCAAGATGATGGCCTATTTCCGCCCAACCTTCAACGGCATCCTAGCTGGGTATACTCAACGGGGAGAGTTGCGATGCCTACGGCAAGCAACCTCGAACCGGAAGGAATCGTGCACCCTGAGCATGGAAGAACGCCGGAACAATCGCAAGGATCCGCTGCCGGACCTCGAGCCACCCCTAGCCACGGACCAAAGAGGGCAAGGACGGACGAGGCAACGGCATCGGCGTCGTCATCTTCTGCGGCACCTCCTCCACAACAACCGCCTTCGCAACCGGAAGAGGAACCATCGCAACCGACATGGGAGGAAGCTCCAATCCCTGCTGGCGCTCAGGAAAGTTGGTATCATTATGTCAACATCAATGAGAAAGGCTGTCGTTCGATCTTGCTGACGACGACCCGTGATCACGACGAGTACCCACCTACCATTGATGAGACGCCAAAGTTTGTGGCCAACCACGACGTGGGGACCACGCCGATTCAGCATTACGTCAGAAGACTGGTGACCTATTTGGCAAGGATTCGTTCCGTCTCACAAAGTGATGACAAGGGTCTCAACCTGAAGGTCTACGTGAAGCTGAGTACAAAGGCGTGGCTTCGGATGTATTCACGGCTGTACCATGCATTGGCATTGGTATCATGCGTGCATCTTCCTTCTCCTCCAATGCTTACCTCGGCAGTGATGATCGAGGCAGATCGCGATCTTGTCGACAACGATGACATTCCGGAAGAAGCAAGGATCAACACCATGAACACGCTGAACGGATTTCGCAATAGTTTGGGTATGGGTGGCAAACCTGATGCCGCGACTATGCGCTCTCAATGCACAATCCTCGTCCAGGACTTTGACATGGTTGCAAGGACCAGGGGATCAACGCACACGTTGAGAGAGAACCTCGGCATGCATGGGTGGAGCGAGATCTACATTGTGAGCCCGTCGATCACCACAGGTGCCAACTACAACTTCCAAGTCACAAAAGGATCGTTGGAATCTGTGAATGCGACATTGGATGGCTTGACTGAAGAGCAGCTTGCAACCGTCACACTGCATTACCATCTGTCTCTCCAGGCAATCCTCATCGAGAACATGTCTTTTCCGATGAGTGAAGTCGGAGACGGAGCAGCGATCCGTACTGACTTGCAGCGACAGCTCAAGATGACGTACGTTGACCCTATCATCGCAGCAGGGAAGCGTACCACGCGCCCTCCAATTGTCAACATCAACCACGACTTACGGTTCGTTGGAGCAGCTAGCAATTACCTTCAGCACAAAGCTTCTCTGTTCAACGGTTTCCACGCGCTGGGAATGTATATTGAACTGGAGTTGCGAGCCCGAGCATGCGTGGTGATTCATGGATCTTCGTTTTGGTCAAGAATGTACAGCCAGATGAAGCATGCGTCATCAGGCGTGCATACACTGTCAGCCGAAAAGGTGCCAGCACCGGACTCTCGGGTCAGGTTCAAATTGGGCTACGCTATCTATGAGAAGCAGCTGTTCTGCGAGAAGATGGTATCCACGTGCTTCGTTGAGGCATCGAGAATCCGCTCATGGGATGAAACTGTCCGCGCCGACACAGTCGCTCACCCGTCGCTTGTCGAGATTTGGGAGGACAAGAGTGAAGTCAAGACGTCCACCAAGATTTCGCAGACATGGTTCACGGGAGAACAACAGCAACAGATCAGGTCGGGTGCCCAGGGTGACACGGTCGCTGAATCGTCCGCAGTCACCTGGCAGGACTTTGACATCGCCATGACCGTTCCCGAAGCCTATTACGACAACAGGCACTACTGGTTCCGGATCGACACCTACGCGACCCCGAACACCGGCTATGTCAAAGGGAGAACGTTCTATTGCCCTGGATGTGACGCAATGAAGTTGGCTGAGTGCTACGCACAGGCCTTCTTCAAGCCGACTGGAAACGGGTATCCTGGACACTGCATTGGGTGCGCGCATACTTCAGCCTTGAAGATGCAGCATCAAGTCAGCTCCTTCAATGACTTAGTCGCGTCCCAGAAATACACCTTGGCTTGCGCAAAGCACCTTTATGACCTGAGGCTTCAATTTGTGGACCCTCGCATGGACATCAAGGAGTTCCTCAAAGCTTGTGCGGAAGTGGTCTACGAAGACATTGGCAAGACGGTTTCTCACTACGGTGGTCTCCGAATCACAGCCAGTCAGGCCATCGAGTACGCGGCATGGGGAAAGGCCAAACAGTTGGCATGGGACAGAGGATACGATTCCGAAGGCAAGACATGCTACATCTGCTACTACGATGCCGGGAACTGCGCTTATGCTGGTTTCATGAGAATGCTTTTGACTCCGGAGGAGCGCCAAGAATGCTACAGAGGGTCAGCCTTGCCCAAGGAGGAACTCCTGGGTGACACGATGGAGCTGGCACTCGGGCTTCTTACAATTGCAATGAGACACCCAAGTCATTTTCCAAATTGGGGTGGCCTTGAGGGGGCAAATGCGTGCGTGAGGGGGATCGAAAGATCATTCTTCCGCTACGCGTCGGCCGAAGCTATCGAGCTGATCACGGTTGACTCCCCGCGCAAGAGGACACCGCCCAAGAAGAATGAACAAGTCGCTGAGATCGTCAACAACATGTCCGCTGACCTCGTGATTGACTTCACAGTGATCGTCGATGGCGATATCTACCCCGTAGAGATTGCAAGGACCGACGAGACACAGGCCGCTGACAACGTCACGGACGATCCAGGGGTCTCTGTTGCTCCACCAATACCTGCACAGGATGTAGATGTGGATGCACAACCCGAAGAAGAACAAGGTGCAGAAGACCCTGATCCCAGGCAGATGATTCGTGAAGGATTTGTCGCGCAGCTTCAGGACTATGTGGGAATACTTGCTCAGGGCGAAATGTCGGTCGGAAGCAATGGCCTCACGTTCTGTATCGCTTGTGGCAGTGATCAACACCATCTGTCCAATTGCACGGAAAGTGCTGCGACCCGGGATCTGATACTTCGAAGCATCCAGATCATCAAGGAAAACCTTCTTCGATATCCACGTCGAATACCTCCACAACAAGCCGAGCCAATGGACGTTGACACCACAGACCATGTGAGTGTTGCATCCTCGGACCGACGACCCAAGGCCAAAGCCCGACCGCGACGCGGAGGCGAAGCCGTACGGGGTGATGTGGTTTTGATCCGTTACGAGAACAAACACAATCTCTGCACGGATGTGGAGAACCGTCGGGGCTTACATGATGCTTGTGGTGTGCCGCTGCAGGACATGGGACCAGAGAACAGTCAGCGGGTGGTGGACCTCATTGAGCAGCTTTCGGACCATCGCGACCGACGCCTACCTCAACGAGGAGACCGTCCTAGCTTTGAATATGATGATACTATTCAGGGCTACACCAATGCAGGCTACGAATCCATCGGCGGCGGAAGGCCAATCCGATGCGGGATTCTCGACCTGATCCCAACCAAGGGTGCAAGCTTCATCCACAATCGATGGGACCTCGTGAACGAAGTTGTCCTTCGCAACATCACCCATCATCGAAGAAGGAACGCGGATTGGGCGCTATCATGCATTCAATCTGACCTGCGTCACAGAATCGCCAGGCGCCCAGGCTCGGAATGGCTTGACAACAGGTGCCAAGTGGCATTCAGCAGCGTCATTCGATGTGATGAAGGAGGGTGGGTGCTGATCGATGATTTGGTGAGGCATGAGCAACTATGGACCCATGACAGCAGACGCATCACCGAAGCGGTCTCAAGGACCGATGATCAACAGAGGAAGAGAGTGTACAATGAAAGACTCCAGCTATTGTTCCAAGGGAACATGCTCGCAGCCACGAGACGCCACAAGGCCAAGATTCGGCTGCAGTTCCTGGGAGTGAGAGTGAAGGACCCCGGCACGGAGACTCTTGGATCCGCAGGCTCGAACATGTTGGTATCGATTCCTGACCAGATCACAGAGATCCAGAACAATGATCGTTGCCGGCACAGCCAGAGGTACCTGAACGTTTGCAACGGCTGGGTGAAACCATGGGCAGTTCGGGCTACGAGTGGTCACTCTGCGCACTCCGATCCCCAGAACAATTTGCTTCAGTTGGACAAGAACAGGTTCGCAATATCTCCATCTATGACCCTCTTGCAACGTCTTGGAGGCGCGTTCCACGCTACGGCATGCCGCAACCTGGATTCCATTGTCACGCAAGGCATCATGCCTGGTTCGGAGGACCCCGACGGGGACTTCGACCATAGGCGCCAATTTCGAGGCAACCAAGGCGGCAGACTCCACAGCTATTGGGGGGTATTCGCACCGTTCGATCACCGGAATGCGACGACCAAGATGCGGGTACATGGACCACAAGCCAAGCACATGCCGCTGGCGGTCCTCCATGTCCCTTCGCAGGACCTTGCACGAGAAGATGGACGTATCACAGACAGCGGCATCATCATCGTTGGCCGAACGATACCGTTCCAGTTCGTCAAGGAGGTATGGTTTTGCGTCCCGAATCCTCAAGATACACACTCTTTCGCTCTGGTGGAAAAGATCTACGATGAACGATTGGAGAAAGAGATGGTGTTGGACTACTATGCATCACCTTTGCTCCCTGAATTCGAGAGATACCGAACACCAAGCAAGATCATGGAATTGCTTTGCGAGATGCCCCCTGGACCCCACGACACCAGCAAGGAGCAGATCATGCGAGACCTTACGACTGTCCTGGAGTCCCACAGGGAGAACACGGTTCGGCATCACTACATGGACAAAGGCATCAAGTTTGTCATCAAGAATTGGCGACCCGAAGACCTACGCAGAGACGAAGATGGAAGGAGAATGAGGGTGTGCCCGGCATGCTACAACATCGTTCCAGCATGCTTCTCCCGATGCACGTCCTGCTGGTCACAATTCGTTTCTTGCGGATACTACCAAGGTACTCCACAACGGGAGACTCCTACGGAGATCCCCAGTGACTTCATTGCTCAGACAATGGAAGCTGCGGCAGCAGCAGTGCCTGAGGCGACCGTCGAGGAGCAGGAAGCCATGGAGACAGAGACCGTTGCGGAACCTGAGGAAATCCCAGAGCCATCTGTCGTCGCGGAGGACGATCCAGAACAGGAACCTGATGAAGAAATGGACACAGAGCCAGGAGAGGACTTTGATGACGCAGTACCAGATGCAGTTGCACAGGAACGACGTCCCGTCCTCATCGCCGGCCAGTCTTTGAACATCGATCCTGAACTACAACTCGCACGTACCGCCATGCAGCCATCCTACTACCCAGGAAAGCGAAATGCCCATTGCATTGACGCCAACATGGCCGCTCTTTCGTATATGGCATTCGTGGTGTGCAGAACCATCTACAAGGCTTGGTCAGGATTCGCGAAGTGGGCGACTATGCCGTTGTTCCAGATGAGGGAGGAGAATTTCGCACTTGGCCAACGCTATGATGTGCTCGGAAAGTGGGGATCTTTGGCTGGAGTGGACAGAGAAACGGGTGTGGGCAGGGATGTGACTGACGAGGAGATCATTCGCTTTGCCAAGGAGCCTGAGAACCTCAAGCAGTACGATCCCAACGGGACTTACACTTTGAAGCGCTTCCGGACGAATCAGATGCTTTCGTTGCTTACACGGGGAGCCAACATGATGGGAATTGGCAGGGACAACTTCAACCCTACTACGTACTTGAAGAGCAACAGGGATGAAGATGTGAAGGCTATGCACTTCTGTTGCCTGAACGTCCTGTGCGAGGTGATTCCGATGGTGACAGGACACCAACAATTCTCAGTGCTACGACCAACGCCAACTGGACCGGTGGACTTCCTGTACATCGACCCCGTCGGTATCCTGCTGACTCATGCCGATCATTCAGTCCAGACCATTGGATTGCTGGTGGACCACAATGTGCAAATGCCTGCGCATTTCATGGACAGATTGGTCAGATCCAAGGCTGAGAGACAGCAAAATCCGACAACCAAACGTACTGAAGCCCTACATCACATCTCGGCCGCTGAGTATCTCCCTCCAGGTGGTACTTCCATCATGGACACGCCTGTCACTACGGAGGAACGTGCAAGCGCTTCTTCGGCCAAGGGACCTTCAAAAGGGCGTGAGAGAACTGGAAATGAGCAGCATGGAGGCTGGAACACCAACACCTACCATGACTACATTGCCAGTAAGGGCCGAAACAAAGGCAAGGACAAAGGAAAGCAAAGGGACCCGTATCCAGAGGAGAACCTCCGGCCATGGGACCGCGATCCTACGTCAACGCGAAGATGGTGGCGAGACAATACTTGAACCACATCATCTTTCAGTACGTGACCTCTGAGCTTCGCCCGTGGAATGCCATCGCGAATGCTTCTTTCTTCGGTGACGCCTGATTCGTTTGCCATTTCAGGGGATCGTTACTGACGTAGATGAGTGTCACAACGTTTCTAATTGGGATGCAAAGCTCTGATTTTCAATGTCAACGTTGCGGCGGAACATTTTCTGTTGTCCTATCGTGCCATCTTCCGGGTGAGCAGCGTCGGAGACGCAACTCATGGGGGGTGCGAACGGACTGCGATGCCTTGTCAAGTTCTAAGGTGTCACTATAAGAGCTGTGAGCAAGACCGTGTAGAGTGCAAGAGAAGGGGGCACGCTACGCGTCCCTCGACTCTAGGAGTGAGCTTGTGGACGTGCTACGCACACCGCATCGCTTCTCCTTACCTTTCTATGTGACCGCCCACGCAACGTTTGGCTCAAGTCAATGCCCATAGCTAAGTGCTATATGTGTCTTCTATCCTGAGCAATCAGAGCTATCCCGTGCACAGACGAACCGCCGCCGGCAGCGAGTGCAAAAGGAACGGCCGCCGGTTCTGCCTGCATAGGATTGCACGTGTGGAAGTGTGAGAGAGACAGGGTCCCAGTCTGTGGAGAGTGCAAGCCAGCCACACCTATATTCATTACAGCTCTGGTGGGGAGAGCAGCAACATAATCGAGATCAAATCCCCACGCACCAAATATCACAATCCGAATAAACTGTGCGTGGCAGTGTCAGCTGCAACGCAAGCAGAATGGTGCACACTTCCGCACGGGTGGGGAAATGCGCAGGTGCGTCCTGGTGATGAGCCCCTCATATTCTGAACCATGGTAAAGAGCTTCGTTGGGCAGGTTTTCCCTCCCTTTCTAGCTTTTGTCATGCCAAAGTTTTGGTTTGAAAATGAGGTCTTCCCCGCATGTTCAGCGGTGACCTCGCGTACACAAAACCCACACCGCACCCACGCCACGGACAGAGACCCACACAAACAGAGAGCACACGTCTGTCCGTCGTGCTTCATCTTTTGGACTCACAAACTGACCGGCGTTGGCCTTCGCGGATGGTTCCCCACTGTGATGAAAAGGACTATTGAAAAAATGTTCGTGTAGATATACTCGTTGCATCCCTGATCTTGGTGTAAGACCTACGAGTAAGCAATAGACGAGAATTTGAGTTTCTAGTCCATTCTGGTACCTCCTGCCTCTCGAATTTCGACAGTCAAGTCCAAGAAGGTAGATTTTTTTCGGGAGGACTTGCAGGAAGAAAGGCCTTGCGACGTGCCAGGCAGGTAATCATGCCGAGGTCATGGCAGGTGTCCGAGAGGCGGGAGTACTGCGAGACAGAATCAGAGCCACCGCTTCAGTCGGCATTTTGATCGGCAGGCTGACCAGCAAGGTGTTGTGCTGGCCCAAAACGTGCGGGACATGATCAGCCAGTGGCTATCAGCTCGCCCGGCCTGTTGTGGGCGTTTGGTCCAGCTCTGCAGTGATCCAAGCCAGTCACAGCGGTTCCATGGAAGGTGAATGCTCCAAAAAACGAGTCCGTGCCTCTTGATGTCACACGGTGCTTGTGTCGCAACGTGTCGCGTCTTGATTCTACACTTTGCAATGGCGTTGCCGTAAGTCCCCCGACTGAATCTTGGCAACACCTCAACCTTATCGCTGACCCCTCGTGCCGCCTGTGACCGGTATTGCACGGCCTCCTCGCATGTGCTGTCAAACGGAGAAGCCGTCGCCTCCTCGTCCCTCCCCAAAGGATGGCTTCTCGTGAATGTAGAAGGATCGGTTGCTGGAGAAGCATGGATCACTCGAGCTGCCTTTGACATCGTGGGATCTCTCTTTGCTTGCTTGTGTGCTTGCTTGTTTTCGTTTTGCTTGGTTTCTTTGTTTGTTTGTGTGCGTGGGTGTGCATGCGTTCTCGGTTGTGTGTGTGTGTGCACGCATGTGTGCAGATGCATGCGCTCGATCTCTCTCTCTCTCTCTCTCTATCTCTCCCTCCCTTTCTCTGTCCGACTCTCCCTCCCACCCTCTTTCTCGCTCGCTCAGTGTCTCGAGAGAGAGTCCGAGAGTCTCCACCCTATACCTTCACAGTGTGACCGTGACAACTCAGGCCTGAGCACCCATCTCCACCTGCTCCACCTGCCTCTGTTCCAGAGCCAGCACCTCCTCCAGGAGCCATATGTGACAAGGTTTCGTCTTCGACCAAAAGAGCCTAATTGCGTCGCGCAGCACAGCTCACTGCGGGCGAAGTGTTGTGCAATTGCTGTGACGAACCATCGGTTGGGTCGTCTGCAGGACCGCAGAGCAAACCGAAGGAACCTGCGGCTCCGGCAACTACTGCCGAGCAGCTTCGCAGTGCCCTGTTGAGGCACTGCTTAGGTTCTGTCGCCTCATGACTCGTAGCTGTTCCCGTTGGAAGTCGTAGCCGCTAGCATGGCTGGAGCACTGTCAGAGATGCTGCTCTCTGTTCTTCTGTGGCGCAGGTTTTTCGAGCTCGCTCCGAAGGGCAGCGATGGAGCTGCTGGGCTGGGGCCAGGTTCTCGACGCTCGGGGTCAGCTTCTGCTTGTTTCCTCGCCAGAGAAACACCACAAGGATTATAGAAGGAGATGACGGCCGCAGGCTGCTTCAATCTGCTTGGTCTGCACCTTCGTTTCAAAGGCCGTTTGCTGAGAGGTATCTGCCATTGCCAATGCTGGGCCGGGCAGTCGGCATCACTGGGGAGGACTTTGAGGTTGCCATGAAAGCATGGAACGTAGTCAATGAGGCCTGGTCATGCGCTCATGCCCAAAATCAAAAACATACCTCGCCCTGCCTCAGACACCGCCGGGCACCTTCATGATGACGGAGGATGCAAGAGCAGTTGGTGGAATCCTCGGCTGGAGATTGCATAGACTACGCGGTGCTCGGTTGCATCCCTCGAGGATTGGTTGAGTGGGCAGGATGGGAGGACCTTTTCCTCTTGAGCCGTGTCATATCGAGTCACCGAGAGATCAAGATGAGTCCGAGCCAGGAGAAAGTACGGGTAGGCCGTAGGCTGCGGGAACTTCGCCAGAATGGGTCCTCTGTCGGCGCTTCTCATGCGAGCTCGACCAAGTGGAGCGCTCATCAGAGCACTCCAAAGTATACCTAAGTATGCTACTCAACTACTCCATACTCCACCTGCTATCTGGTCTTTGCTGTCCCAGCCATGTCCAGATACATAGTGGAAACACGAAGTTGGCCGGCGGGGGCCTCTTGATATAAATTACCAGTAGCGTTAGCGTGGCTCACGCTTTGTTCACAGGGCATGTTTTTCTCCTCGATAGGTGGGTGAGGCATCGCACTTGCTCCCGGCTCTTGTTTCAGACTGCTTTGTAAAGCAATCCATGGATCGCTGGACGGTCTTCACGTGCTCCTTGCGAAGGAATTTGCAAGCTCCCTGGATGTCATCGTGAAAGGGACTCGGGATCCGGCTTTCGAGCCGCGGCCGGCAACTCTTGCGCCAGAAGTGTCAGAGCATGTCAGACTTACTGCGTGATCTGTCAAGGTCCATTCAGGGGCATGTGGCTCGAGCTGCTCGTGGAGCTGTGCGGTCAGGGCCACTGCGACAACCAGATGTGCTGCGAAGACTTCAGGAGGGGGGTGTCCTATGTTATATACCCTTGAGAGGGCAGGTAAGGCATGAGATTGTGCCTCCAACATGCTTTGAGGAGCTCTCATCCGAGAATCTTCCTGAGGAGAGCGGTGGCGATGAGTGCAGCGACACAGTGAGCACTCAAAGCCATGGAAGGATGCAGCTCCCGCTCTGAGAAGCGCAATTCTTCGAAGAGCTCGACTTGCCCTTGCGTGAGGAGCTGAAGCAACAAAACAGTAGACTCCCGAAATGCTGGAAATCGACGGTGCTTGCATTGGTATCCCGCTGAGGTGCCTGGTCGATGCTATCGCTTCGCAAGGTCTTGGACCTCAGGCCTTTCCCTGGATTTTGATCAAGTTCTGTCCGACGGACGAGACCTCACAGGCAGGCGTGGACTCCATGGGATTAGTGGGACAGCTTCCCAGGCCGAGCTAGGAGTTTCTGTTGCACTCTGTGCACGTTCCTGCTGTCCGACCCTGGTTCAGGACTTTGTTCGGTATCATTTTCGACGTGAGCCACCTCGTTTGAAGTGCAGCAAGTTCATGCTTGTGAAAACCTTCGAAATGACTGTGCTGTCGCTGTCCTGACCAGAACTAGTTAACTGATTGCAGCAGCTGGTGCTTGCATGACAGAACATTGACGATCGAGATCGTGGAGCTTGTGCTTTCTTGGGAGAGGCGCATGAGTTGATGCATGTGTTCGTTCTCGGCATCTCAGTACAAGGTTTGCTCACGAAAGTGTGTTGTGGACTTCGGCTCATGTCACACCATGATGAATTAAATTGCTGTAGCCGGCAAGGCTTAAGCACGTTCCGGTACCGGTACCATGCTTGCAGGCGGTTGGGTCCAGGTCTACAATGTCTACAGTCATGAAAGGCTCAGCTTGTTCCATCACCCAAGCAACGCGCTCAGCCAGGAAGCACACATGAGGGCCTCAGGCGAAAAGTAATTTTAACGCTACGCCGCCCGCCTCGGCTGTGTAGCGGCAGGGCGAGGGGGCAGTCGATGTTTTTTAATGCTAGGGCGGCCTGTCAAACCCCAACCTTTACACGGTTGTTGATACGAGGAGAACGGGTACGAGCGGGTGGGGTGAGGGGGGGGAGGGGGGGGGGGGGGGGGGGAGGGGGGGGGGGGGGGGGGGGGGGGGGGGGGGAGGGGGGGGGGGGGGGGGGGGGGGGGAGGGGGAGGAACCGACAACCGACAAATCAGGTAAAATGAGGCGGGGGAGGGGTGGGAGGGGGGGGGGAGGCCGACAAATCAGGTAAAATGAAGGGAAGCCGGGCAAGGGGGTGGCAAACGAACGCAAAAAACGGGTGTCCCCAAACATTTAAACCGCAAAAAAAGATTAGGTGGAGGGTACCTGAGCTAACCCCCAAGACGCCTGGGCCTGTGGCCTCGGCGGATTTAAGTGCCAGGTGGCCAGGCGGCTTCGGGCCTGAGTCCAAATGGAGCGCACGTCACGTCTCCTTCGTCAAATGAAGCGCTTGGGAACCGCTTTTTCCAAAAGTCCTGGATTTTGAGTGCTGTCGCAAGTACGGCCTGGCCGATTGCCGATGCCCAGCCCAATGCCCCGAGCGGTCATCCAAAGCGCATTTGGATATGCCTGTGGGCCTGTGTTTGGAGATTAGCTCTCAGCAAAACGCAGGCATGGCGTGAAACGTGGCTGGGCGCAGGCTGCTGGTATCCCACCGATGCCCCAACGGATACAGTATCCAAACCCTTACGTTTTGCAACAATTGAAGCCATGCCCCCTTCAGCCGTATATCCGCAAGCTTATGCTCCAATATCGCGTTCTGATGTATTCCGTCGATAACGCCGTTGAGGCTCCAAGGAGGAGCTGCAGGGAAGTTCTGGGGCTTCGGATTTAAGTCGAAATCTTGGGTGCTGGGTATGTAGTTCATTATGTGTGTAATAACGTATCATATTCACATACACGCACGTACACATACGCCTTTTTTGTTGTCTTTATGCACGCCGCCCTCAGGTTTAATAGGTGATGCTGGACGAGATAGCGCCAAACCGGGGTTTTGACTTGACTGCGGCTCCCCTGGTCCTGGCAGATTCTTCAGTCCTGGGATCGTCGGCGGTGCTTCTCAAAGCGCTGGCTGCAGGACTGCTGATAGAAGACTTGCAGCCTGAAAATCCTCGTATCTGACAAATCTGATGAGAGTACTTGACAATGAGACTCACCCGCCTTGCCAGGATGCGGCAGGAAAGTTCTCTATGCCAAAAGGGGCAAACTCCGAGCGGGACGAGAGACGCGGCTGGTGCGACAATCTCCGAAAGCGAAGCACCTTGCGTTCCCATGGTTGCAGACTGTGGTGCTTTTCTCGGACAACGACAGGTACGCGTTGACTTCGGAAAACCTGCACAAAAAGCCTGCCGAAGAGGTCCGAGGGGGGTCTGGAACTTGCTGCCCTGGACTTCAACGGGTCTTAGTCACAAAAGTTCCAACCGACCAGCAATAAACAAAAGATTTCCAGTAACGCAGGCTCCGCGACAAATGCTGAGCAAATCTGGTTTCTCATAGCTTGGAAACATACTCTCGAGTTCAATTTCTTGAATTCCAGATTGCTGTTTACATCTTTCGCCATGTATTGCTATGCTACGAGAATCGCTACCCAAACATAAGTAGTGATCTTCTGCAGGACGGAGGTGCTGCAGGAAATGCTCAAACATTCTTAAGCATTGAGCTCAGACTGTGCACCGCTGCTTGTCTGTCCTTATGCGCTTCATCGGCATGAGGCACGGATGATGCACCGCGCCCGGAGGCGCACATGGACGGACTGCTGCGACCGTTTAGTGGCCGGCTTGCTGACATTTCTGCAGGCTGTGCCACCGGAACCTACGAAGAAGGATTCGAGGAGGACGCACGTTATAGCTAGCTTTGTCAGTCGTCCTGCGCATGTGCATGGCGAGCTCTAGGACGGAGACGCGGTCACGGAAGAGTCGGGGCCCCAAGCACGCGAAAAGATGCAGAATCGACAAGTAAACATCCTAAAATGTGGGAAGCGACAGGCCGCAGTCGGAGCCGTCGGAGAAGTCGCAGCCGGAGTCGTCGGAGCCGGAGTCGTCGGAGCCGGAGTCGTCGGAGCCCACGCAGAAGTCCAAAAAGCCCTCGCAAAGAAAAAGAGAGCAAAGAGAAAGAAGCAAAGCCTCCGAAAGAGACTCCGAAAGAGACTCCGAAAGATGAGGTTGGGAGAGCTTTCTGAGCACGCTGAAGTTTAAGTTTGGCAAAGTGCATGCAGCACGCAAGGCTCCAGCGACGCAAGCCGAAGCAGGTGTTCCATGTTGCACATGCCGGCTGCAGATGCGTAGAACAGTGCGATATGACGAAATTGCACGGCATAGCAGACCTCGAGGTGCCACAGAAGGAGCCCCTCCGGCGCGTGTTAACCAAAGAAGGGCCGTGTTGCGAAGAGCACAGCTTCAGTTCATCGACACAAGTCATGACATTGGCACCCATCCTGTGAAGGCTGACAGTGAAGCAAAGAAGAAGAGACGAGTCTTGCAACAGGTGCGAAGCTTAGGGGCATGGCATCTTGGACGTTGGGGCATTCTCTGCTTCTGGTACCACTGTTCCATCATGAGTGCAATGAGCAGGACGATGATGATGATGAGACGGTAGCGAAGCGTTTGGAGGTTGCTTTGGACGGCGTATCAAAAGGCTGCTTGTTCTCTGCCCCGTAGCAGGAAAGCCGACGACGACGAGCCGCCTTGCTGGCCAAGAAACTTGTTTGCAACACCTAGATTTGTGTGTTCCCATATCCTAAATGTTGCCTGCCCCTGCAGTACTTGCCTGTGCCCAGGTACCAGGAGGGCAAGGATTAGGGTTCAGAGTGCGGTGCCAAGCTGTTGGAAGCCTCTCGGAACGGCTTAGCTGCATGGATTCAAGGCCAGGAGAGCAAGTTCCAGCGTATTTCTGAGCAGAGAGTGGCAGGGCCGAGCTGCGAAAACCGGGAAGCCAGCGAAGAGACGGAGACTTGATAGACAATAGCTTGTTTGCTCGTATCTGATGCCGGCGTCAAGCTGAGCTGTTCGGCGCAAGGCCACGAGACCATGGTATCGCCTTGCGAACAAACAGTTCAATTTTTGGTATAGGATAGCTAGATCCTTCCACCAGATTGGTGCACGCACTCGGCGCATACGCTAGACACCACAGCGCCGGAGGATAGCTTGAAACTGCACGGCCAGCACCCAGGCCCCAGACTGTGCAAGGCTTACATTCACACACACAAAAGACAATGATAGACGCAATAAATGCTGCTGTTGCCTCCGAGGCTGGGCTTGTCGTTGTGTTGGTCTGCAGAATTTCGCAGCATGGTGCTTGCAGTGTGCGCTCTTTTAGCTTGCACGGGATCGTCATCTCCAGAAGCTGCCGTGGATTGTGGTTCCGAAGACTCCCTCTGCCGCCCCGGTCCAGCAGATTCTAGCAGTGCTAAGTCTCACAGAAGAGCTGCTGACAGGCGAAGCCGACAGATGCGTCCGAGCCTGCCAGCGGCTGAACGTGCCCTGGGGCTGAGCTCTCAGTGTTTGCCGTGTTTCGACCAGGTGGTTGAGGAGATCTATGCCAAGCTCAAAGAAAGTGGTTTTGATTCTAAGCAGGCCTTATTTTTAGCCCGCAATGCCTGCAATGCTTACAAACCTTTCAGCTGGTCCCATCTGACACCTACGAAGCACTTGATTGCAGCCGCAGGTGACTACCCTGGAGTTCAATTCTTTCCTGGAGCGGAAGCTCTGGCCAGGTTTTGAGGCGGAAAAGGCAAGTCTTGCGCACTTGATAACCATCGCGCTTCTCATCAACGAGAAGGCGGACCTGGACGGGCTGTGAAGCGTCGGTGACCGGACTTTGAATGCTCGATGTCGTTGTTCGAGAAGGTCCGAGATGGAAGTGTTTCTGCATGGGACTCCGTGGCTGCCCGCAAAGAGAAGCAGCTTGGCAGAGCGTTGAGACCTCATCCTGCCCTTTGGACCTGTGGAGCGTCAGGTTTTCGGGCTACTTCGAGAGTATGCTGGAGCTGTGGAAGTCTGGGCGGTTGACACTTCGGGAAAAGCCGGAAGCCTGGCCGTTTGCAAGTGCGCATAATTATGGCTTGACTTCTTGAAGAGTCAGTTTGATTGGCTCACGGTTTGTGCAGCGAGGTCTCACGTCCTTCAGTTCCTTATCAACTGCTTCCAGAGCTTGGAGCAAGACTTCGTCCGCGAGTGTTGCCTAAGGCAGCCGGGCCGAGATGGATTGAGATGGCTGAGTAAGATTGCTCGCATTTGCAGCTGTGATGGCACCAGGCTCACAGGCCTGCAGTCTTGGTTTCACTTGAATGACCTCCACCGCGAGACACTGGACTGCAATGGGTCGTTCGACTGCTGCTGTCAGTAGCATGCTTACATGGGCATTCCATGTTTTCCGATCGCCAAGGAAGCTGCTGTCTTTGAACAAGAAGTTGCCCGCATTTTGGAAGAAAGTTCAGAAGAAGTATGTCGCCGGACTGCAGTGGACTCCCAATGCACAGTGTCAGACGGATGCTAACATAATCAGCACGGAGTAGCTGTAGTTGTGCGAGACGGTGAGTGCGAGACCCAGTTCAGGCTGATCCCAAGACGTTGGGCGCCCAAGACAAGACGCAGAGACGCACTGGCTGAGCTCCCGTGCTGCTGTTGAGGCCCCAGGCTAAGCACGAGCGCAATTTTATGTCCGAACTGCTCGATGAGTTCTTGGCTTCGCTGGAGAAGTTTGGAGAGCTTACTGACTTGGGAATAGAGGACCGTGCAGCAAAACATCGCCGTTTGCTTCAGTTCCGCCCGCAGAAGATGTGCTGGGGCACAAGCAGGCTTGTATGCGAAGTCACTTCCTGCTTTGCAGGCTTGCCCAGCAAGCACAGTATCAGAGCGGAAAATGCAACTACCTGCATCTGTATGTTCTCATGACGTTTCTGCCGAAGGTGAAGAGGTTTCAATTTGCGATGTCCAAATCAACACTCCATATTCTAAAGATTTCTTTTGTGTGCTGCGTGACTGCAGCTCTCTCACAACTCGCTCTGACCGGAAGGCATCCGATAGCAGTGATTGCACAGTATTTCAGAAAAAACACGTTTGGTGTGGCAGCGAGGTTTGAAGTGCATCCGAATGTGAGCTTGGACCATTTTGTTCAGGAGCTTTCCTACCTAGAGCGTCGCTGGACTGCACAAGCTGACTGTGTTTCATGCGCATGCTCGTAGAGTGGATGTGGCATGGTGCCTCTGTGCCTGCTTCGGCAAAGTTTCTCCCCAGGCTGCATCGAGCTGATGATCGATTTGTTGGACCAGCTGCCTACGCGGCGCTTCTTCCGACCGCTGTTGGTGGACAAGCACGTTGTGGTGCCACGCTGAGACGGGATCAGTAGTTACTGGAGGTGTGTAACTGAAGTGTGTCGGCTATGTCTCGAGCTTGCACCCACATCAACATGCATTTCAACTGATCAGCGCGTCATGGAACAACGGATAGCGCCGGTCTTTGTTAACGATCTGTCCTTGCATTGCATCATTGCCGAGCATCGCCGGGAATGGTTTGTAATGTCCTTCGACGCAACACGCGCAAGTTGTGGGCAAGTTGCGGGTGAATGTTGTTTCTTACTGGCAGGTGCGTTGCAGAGGATCCAAAGTGGCGCAGCTGCCACAAGCTCGTCTAGTTAATCAGCTGCTTGGAATTCTCAGGCGGGCATGGCATGGCTGGGTCACCCAGTCAGATTTCATCAGAAGGAACTTTTGCCGCCAGATACTATGAGAATTTCGAGATAGACGACACGACTGGGAAGCCACTCTCACGCCGTGAAGTCACAGATCTCCACTACGAGCGCTTGCAGCTCCTGCAGAGAGCGACCTGGCACGGAAGCCGTGAGAGTCACAGAGTGGCTTGTGTATGCAGCTTGAACATGTAAGGTATGCTTTCAGGAGTTTTCAGACAATCCCAGCCTGAAGCAGATCATGCTGGTGCATGTCGCGAAGCTAGACACCAGGCGTGGGTCAATTTCAGTTGCCAGAAGCAGTTCCTGGTCCCTCCACGCGCTCCGAGGGAAGCCCTGCTGGAACACTTCGAGCCTTTGCCGTTCGAAGTCCTGAAGGTACTCTGTGCCAAAGTCTGCTATCTTGATGTCGGAGTCCCAGAACTTGACGTGCATGGGCGCTGGCTACAGCCATGAAAACTTTTCGCGGGCAATGTTCGCACCACATGTCTCATCTTCGTACTAACCATTTCCTGTTCCCGACGTTTCACAGCCACAAAGCATTTGCGACACAATATCCAACTTCCATTAAGTCTGTTGTTGTTGCTGTTGTGGTTGTGGTTGTGACACACACTGAGGGTGACGGAGGTAGAACTTTCTGAGTTAAGTCGTGTGCTGGTAGTCACAGTCACAGCTTAGGTGCTTTTCACTCAGACAACGGTTTACTAGATTTGATGTCCGTCTCAGCTTTGCGGAATGTTTCACATGAGTGTCGGACAAGCACAGCGCCCGCCAAGCGCAGAGAACGCTTGTGCAGCGTTCATTGAACAACTGTAGTAGTAGTTGTTGTTGTTGTTGGTGGTGGTGTTGTTGTTGTTGTCTTATGTTGTTCTGCCTCATACCTAAATACTGCTTGCCAGAGAATATGCAGTGTTGAGTAATATCCAGGAAGGTTTGATCTTAATCGAAACCGAAACAGCCATCGGTGCAGTAGTACAAAAGAGACAGATAATCATTCACAACGTCGGTGCTCACTCGTTCGTAGGTGGTGACTACCAGTTATTCCGTTGCGACGGAGAAAGTCGCAAAAAGACACGTAAATGCACACCAAGTATGTACTAGCGAGTAAGTCATGAAATGCGAATGCCATATGCATAGCTGGAGTAGTACATACTCGAACAATATTCACATATGGGTAAATTGTTCAGAAGAGAAAATATCCATTGGCCATTGGGTTAGATATCAAGGAAATACTGTGCCGTTTTACAAGAAAAAACAATGGTGAAAACTCAGCTCTAGTGCTTTAGCCTTTATTTGTTCTCGAGAACTATTGAACAACCTTGTAACATCATGTATGTCAGGTCCATATACTAATGGAATATTGCTTGAGGTGTATGGGCACGTCACAGGTTCGAAGAGAATTGGCCGAAGGCTTACAGATTTCCGTTTTTGCTAGCATGGTAACTGTACTTACATTTCAGGAGAACTCTCGATGCTGAACATCAGGTAGGTATCAAGCGAGTTCGCAGATGAGCTTTCACAACTGTACCAGGCAATCAAAGTGAAGCACAGCCGCAATACTATGTACATAACTGCGTTTCGGTTGCCATGAACGACATACCCGTACTCAGATACCACTCGAGTCTTTCACATGCTGCATGACTCAAACAGCATACGAATATCTCATGAACATGGGTTTAATGCTCAACAAGTATGCTTGAACTAGTACTTAACAAAAGAGTATTTGGACAGTGTTACGTGCGGTTGATACGACATTCAAACCACGTATTGGTAAAGCGCTGGCTAACTATCCGTTGCATGTGACAGAGTACTGGCTACATGGGCATCTCAAGCAAGTTGTTCCAGCATTTAATTGTGCTGGAATTGAACAATGACAATATGTTAAATATCAGAAGCTGTTCAGCTTCATGGGAAAAGGAAGCATTGCTTAAGGTTCAGAACAAACTTAAAATGTGGTTATGTGAACATCCACCACTGAATGAGTATTATGCGAATGTCAACCCGAAGCTATCACCATTCGGGTTTGTTAAAACAGTACCTGGGCATGGTTGGGTATCAAACGGAGCCTGTCATGTGTTTGTGTTTTTGGGAGTGCGGAAGTGTCGAGAGGTCCCAATGTTTCCCAAGGCCATGGAAGGTCCCAATGAGACCAATAAAACTAACGTTTGAGAGTCTCCGAGCAGCGCGGGCCCGGAGGCTCCAAAACATCGGTTGAATTGGTTTTGTTGGAACCTTCCACGATTTCAGGCTCCTGGACCCCTGAAGCATCGGGACTTCTCATGGCTTTGGGGCTCTTGGGGCGCAACCGTGCTGAGCGGTCTCAATGTTTTGGGAACCTCTCATAGTTTTGCGACTCTACGTCCCAATGTTTCTTAATGTTTCGGGGGTCCAGGAGCCCAAAGCCATGGAAGGTCCCAACAAAACAAGAAGGCCAACGTCCATCCATGCATCCATCCATCCAGCCAGCCAGCCCGCGAGCAAGCGAGCGAGCCAGCGAGTTAGCCAGCCAGCCATGCATCTGCATGCAAGCAGTGGCAATCCATTGATCCGCCTTTCTCCGCTTGACGAATCATGTTCACTATCTCTTCCTCATCTTCACTCGCACAATCCTTTGAATCATCTTTTCTGCGAGTGCGAACATGACCCACATGACCGCACAACATAATCAACACAAGTTTTAGTCTGAGTTGACCGACATGTTGAACATTGGAGATTTCTAGCAAGCACCGAGCAGCGCATTGGCTTAGGCTAAGCACTGCAAAATCAAGCAAGTGAGTGAACTTTTGTGTAAGGCTTTCAGTGGATGGGATTTAAGGCATGCGGCTGCGAGAGGTCAGGGTTTTCCCGGTAAATTTGTAAGTTTGTGGGGTGTTTCTTCTGGTTGAAAGTCTTCGACTGCGGTGGCTTTAGGGTTGAGGGAGCCCACGTTTAAGGTTGCTTGTGGATTAAAGGTATGCGAGTTCCTTAGGGGTCTAGACTTTCTTGCAGCATGAAGGCTTTCAAGGTTCATGATGTTCTGGTGATTCTTCACGTGCCCTGTCCGCTGCCTCTTCGTGCAGAACGAAACCCAGAGGTGCTATGCGACACTTTTTAAACATCGGTGCTGAAGGCTCGACAGGTGGAAACGCATTGGTAGTAGTTACAAGACTTCCGGTGTCTGTGCGGCCCTCGTGAACAAAGGGCATAAGAACCTCTCGCCTCTCGCCAGTCGTTTGTGCAGAAGGCAAAGACTGATCCTTCGTCATGTCTTAATTATACAGGAAATAAGGCAGCTTGCGTATTTCTCAATAGGAACAAAGGAAGTGCTTTTTCGAATCTCAGAATTCCACGATGAAGATCGAGTATAAGATTTCAGCTTCCATCTTGGGTAGTCGCGCTCCTGTAACAGTGCTGCGCACATTTTGGGTGCGACTCGTCTTTCCGCCACAATCCTGAGCCACCTGGTACCATCTCTTCTCTCCTAATCTGAGATGTGTAACCACGCTGTTCGCGGATTCTAGCACATGTATGAGAGGCAAGTCCTGCAACGTGTTTCACCTTCGAAAGCTTCTGGCGCTGTCCTTCCTGTTCACTCCTTGGCGCGTGTCCGTCATGTCGAAGAAAAGTTTCAAGTACGTCCGTTGCCACTTCGACCTGCACCTCGCAGCAGCAGCAAGGAGCACATCAGTGGATGCTCAGTTCGGATTCCGAAAGCATGTCGCTGTGGCACAGCACTGGCTTAGGTCTCCCGGGATACCACGCTGGCAGCCATGGAGCAGAAGGTCCATGTTCCGTGCAATGAGCCTGTCAAGTCTGTGCTTTTCTGCGAGGTGCGCGATGCCATTGCAGCACAGGAGGCTCAGGAGGCCGAGAAAGATGCGGCAGCAGAGCCCAAAAAGAAGAAGCGGAAAAAGAAGGCAGCTGTGCAAAGCTCTCTTCGTCTTGGATTGAGTCTTATGCAGTTACGTTGTAGCATTGAGTTGTTGCAAGCCTAGGTGAAAACAGAGGAAGAAGAGCGGATCTGCAAGCTTCTCGTGGAAATTCTTGTCAACAGACTGGAACGCCCCGTGATGCAGCTGCGTAGTTGCAGTAGCTCATGCTGAGAGCCGACACATCTTTGAGTCTCGATGACATATTTGCGAGGCAAGATGACGTGATGAAGATGCCTTTGTACCCGACGGAGGACCTGATTTGGGATCCGAATCTTGTCCCAGAAGAACACTACTCAGGCCAGCGTCCATGCAGAGGTGAGCTACCAGAGCCTCTTGACTTGGACACAGGTGACTACACCCTGGCACTTCCCAAGCTCAACCTGCAGTTCCTCACGATACACGACGCACAGCATCACACAGGTTGAGTCTGGAAGGGTGCAATGAGAGTACGTTCATCGCCGGTCACATCATGGCTAAGGACTACCTGCTGCGAAACTTCAATTTGTTCAGATTGGAGTCCACGCATGAGATACGAGATGACCTTCAAGATCAAATTCCCAGGTGCAGTCAAGATTGCCGCGCATGCATGAAGCCAGCTTCTCTTTCTCCAAACTGCAGGATGAAAGCTTCCGCCGACCAAGACGGTGGCACGCATTTCTCCGGGTCCGGACGGATGATGGTGCCTTTGGGCGGGCTGGAAGTCATGAACGCCCCATGCCAGCACCGTACTATGACAAGCACTTATCCATTTGGCGAGCAGCTGCTGAGGTGAAAAGACCAAAAGTAGGAGAGGAGGTTCCATCGGAAGTCCGGGCAGAAGTCCGCTGGTCTTTGACGGGAGTTCTGCCGTCAGGGCCTCAAGTCCGTGCACAAGCGAGGACCTAGCTGATATCTGTTGCTTAAGGTTTCCGAAGGGTGGGGGGAGGAAACACACAGACAGCTGTCTACTAACGACAAAGCAAAGTCCACGAGGAAAGATTCAGCTCCTTGCGGGAGGGGCTCGGCCTCGCAGGCTTCCGGCATCAACTCACACTTACGACACTCACTCTCACATTCGTCTATCCACCAGGTTTCGAGGCTCTTTGAAGGTTTGCATATCGCCGTGCCAAAGGCTGTTCTCCTTCTGGCTGCACCGGCCATGCGACATTCCGACTTTCCCATCAGATTGTAGTTTAGACGCGCACTGTTGATAGTTCTAGAAGAGTTGAGGTGCCTCCCGTAGAAAGAAGGCCCGTGAAGTTTCTATGCAACTTTTTGGCTGCTTCCCACACGAGGCAGATCCGAGAAGAATGGGACACGCTCAGAGAGCACGATGTGATATTCCTGATCAGGCACCCGGTCGCAGCTTAAGGCACCGGCAGAAAGCCCTTTGAATTTGCTGCGACAGGATCAAAGCACCAGAGGAGCCTTACGATGGCAAGGTGGCCGACCTCACAGTGGCGGAGTTTCCTGAGAAGTTCGGCCTGCAACTCAGCCTCTGCGATCAGATCGTGTAAGGTCGGTCACCATGGCACGATCCGAGGTGTCGTGAGCGTGCGTGGAGCAGTCTCGGCCTCGCTGAGTGCAGGGCGAGTTGTGTTACGCTCCGGCGAGAGCCCAGGAGATCACAGAGCTGCTTGACGACGAAGGTGTGAGAGTCGACCTTCGTTCTTAAGCTGCGTCTGCAAAGCTGCCAGGCAATGTCATCAGCGATCCGAACCCTGCAGAGCGCAAGACTCCCGTTGGAGACGGACGAGTAGCACGCGTGATTTTGGACCCTGCGCAGTACCATCAGGACTCATGTTTGAGTTCGCAGGTCCTTGAATGGCTAGTTCAGACACGCGTAGGAAGCAATGACAATTCCGAGTATGATCTCGCAGTCGCAGTGCCCAAGAGACTCCCATGGCTCTTTACGAAACACATCCACCAGCGGCTCTCTCAGAGTATCTCAGAGTGGACCTTGTAGCAGAAAGGCGCTTTTGATTCCAGAGGAGAAGAAGGGACTTTAATTGAGTGCACGCAAAGGCACTGGCGGAAATGAGATGCCTTTGCTGTGCTCATGCAATTTCTAGTTTAGACACGAGGTCAGCTGCACAGGTTGGCACGCCACTGTTATTGGAACCACCTTGCCCCATCAGTGCTTCAGGTCCATTGCGATTCTGTACGCTCTATGTCATGCCTTCTTTCGTGCAACTTACCACGCTGTGCTTGCCTTCCCGGCTTTCGTGGTGACCTGGATGTGGGAGCGCATCGACCTCCTCTTGCCTACGTATTGTAAGCGCAAGCGCGGGGCCGAGCACTGAGACTCATTAGGACTACTTCAGAGATGCCATTGCTTTTCAGCGAAAGCAACCCCGCACGCTGGCTTGGTGTATGCATTGACATGTATGTGTATAGAATTGTATATATATATATATATATATATATATCATATATATATATATATATATATATACACACACATGTAGTGTGTTGCTTCGTGCTGGAAGCACCTGAATGCGCAGGACTTGGAGGCCATGGCGTCTGGGAAGACCGAGATCTACAGCAACTTGAACCTCGTCCTGCGCCGCAAGCCGAGTCGTGCCCGCAAGAAGCGGCAG
>CAJNDT010000926.1:42500-113155 GCA_905221615.1 Symbiodinium sp. CCMP2592
AGTGCAGAACACTTGTTCGGTTCATTCGTTCCAAGCAGCACTCCCAGCATGTGAACTTTTGGCTGCAACCAAACAAGGAGTCTGTTTGTCTGATCTAGGAACAAACGACGCATGCACACCCACCTCACATCGTGTAAATGCCTGAACAGACGGCGTGTGCATGTGCTAAAGCCGCAGCAGCCCGGGCACAAGCGGGTTCAGCATGTTCAGCAACTTTTCCAATCTTGTCGAGAAGGGGGCGAAGGAGTCCCTTCAGGGTGTTGATTCGATGCAGCTTGAACATAATCCTCGAATCTGACGAAGTCCATTGGATGCAGCTTTCACATTGATTTCGCAGGGCGGGTGCCGCTAGAATGCCATTTCGTGGTGTCTGAGGACGTGGCCTACACTTGCGAGAACGCGCAGCATTTCTTTCTGCACCATGTGCGGTACCGTTGGGAAGAGTTCCACAAGAAGCTGGGCATGGTTGGAAAGAACGGTGCCAACATCCACAAGGCTCGGAGCTCTGATATGCGGATATGGATGTGGGATTATGCTGTTCTGACGACGGCACATACGGATACAAGCGGAGCCTTGCACATCTTGCAGCTTGGGCCCTTCCTGTTTGGAGGTTCTGGGAAAGACCGGGACGAAGAAGCGCCGCCTCGACGAAGAGGCCGCCACCATGACAATCCCCTGCTCTTTGCACACCTTTTCGCATCTTTGCACCTGTGCTGCGCTGCGTGCGCTTCACCTCGCGTTTTCGGCGCTAGGCAGCGGAGGCAGATGGCAGGCACGAAGAGAGTCTGTGCCACTGAAGTTTCTGTGGGGTTCTACTGGCTGAGGCAAAACGAAGACGAGAACAGCGAGGAGTTGAAAAAGATACGTGAGCAGTGACTTGATCGCCTTATAACATTTCATGTTGGTGATTACGAGGCTTCTTTCTTCAACTTCCAACCCTGAGCTGAGGCTGTTGAGTGGCCAGAAGACCGTCATCAGTGTCTTATTTCCTTTCACAAAGTTCTTTGCGGATGCTCCTCAGCCACTTTTCCCGTCAGAGTCCCACGAAGCAGACTTGGAAATTGCCGAAGGCTGCTTCCGGCCTGCTGGCGGCACTGGCTAGACAAGAGTGAGTTCTTCTAGGCGATCCAACATTCGGGCTTGGGATCTGCCCCCGCCCAGTAACAGTGGGAAACTACTTTCCTTATATATACACCCCCAGAAAAAGCACAACTGTTTGGAGGCCTCTGGAGTTCCCAGTTTTGGGGGGCCCCAACTGTTCAGCAGGTTTGGGAGTTTCGGGAGCCCTCGCTTTAGATTCCAAAGGTTGGCATTTGGAGTTTCCAGATTTTGGGGGCCCCAACTGTTGACCAGGTTTGGGCATTTGGAGTATCCAGTATCCAAAACTTGGGGGCCCCAACTGTTCAGCAGGTTTTTGATTTCGGGAACTGAGAGTTCCAATTCGGTAATTAGCCCAAAGGCAAATAGTGGAGGATTGAAGAATTGATGCTTGGTGCTTTCGGAGGGTTTAGGATTTCTGCAGAAAATCGACGAGAGTTTCGGAATGCGCCCGGCCCCAGGCCAGCAGGGCCAGGGTGCTATCTGGCCAGGCCAAATCTGCAAACTAGATTGTAAAAGGGAGCACAAGAAAAGCACAACTACTTTGCTTGAAATTTGGATCAGGCCAGCAGTTTGCCCAAAATCTCCAAACTAGAACGCAAACGTGAGCACAAGAAACGCACAACTGTTTTGCTAAACTGGAGCACAAACCCGACCACAAACTCCAAAATCCAGCACAAGAAAAAGCACAAACTAGAGCACAAGAAAAAGCACAAGAAACGCACAACTGTTTTGCAACCCAGAGCACAAGCCCGACCACAAACTCCAAAATCCAGCACAAGAAACGCACAACTGTTTTGCGATTTGGAGCACAAGAAACAGCACAAACTAGACGAAAACTTCCAATTTACAGCAGAACCCAGGATTGCCTTTTAAATTGGTCAAAAGGTGCCAGGCCTGGGGAGGCCCTGGGAGGCCCTGGACGGCCCTGCCAGGTCTTAGGAGCTGCATCAGTCGTTCTCCCTCCCGCCCTCACCACCCAGAATCGCCCCATCCCCTGGGTCCACGTCCGATCCATCCACCCAGGCCCCCCCGCCATCCCTGGCTGCGCGTAGAGGGAATGGAACGAAATGTTTCGGTTGAGGGTTGCAGCCCAGTGACTAATTGGAAACGAAAATTGTTCTGGGCCTTGCGTTCGGCAGATTTCGATTTTGCTGGGAGGGGAAGCATGGTTTCGGGGCTTGTTTTGTCAAAGATTTAGGTTTCACACTCAGCTCTCCTGGCTGTCCATTTTTCATATTTGGAAAACCGGTGAACCCACTAGATTTTCTTGTGCTTTTCGTTGTGCTTCAAATTGTGACAACTGTTAGTGGGCGGGGGCAGATCCCAAATTCGGGCATTTGAGAGTCGAAGCTGAACGTATCAAGTGCTGACCTAGTGGCTAAGTGACTCAAGACGACCAAGTCTAAGTGCCAACCCAGCTGACACACTGTCCTTTGAGATTGTTGAGAGAACAGCTACTAGAATCGGGTCGGATGCCGAGGTACTTTGAGAACATGTTCAGGGAGATTGAGGAATGCCGTGCATTCGAGCTTTTGCGGAATGGCTCCCCTGCAGCAAGAATTCCTTGTCTGCCTGCTTTGTGCAAGTGGCCGCTTCTTTCAGTAGTTGTGAGGCCATGATCGTGGTGACTACCTGATCACAACGCACGCTCGAATCATTGCGATGACTTGCACCCACGCTGCTCTTACAAGGCACAGCTACTGGCTGCTCTGCATTCCGAGTCCGAGCGGGCATGTTGCATTGCAGCGCATTGAGTTAGCTCATGATCATGGACGTTTGCGCAGCAAGACATCCGATAAAGTAGCGAATGAGACGGCTGGGAGTTTCCTGAAACTGCCGTACTGTACCCCTTCGCGAAAGATGCTCGCCTTTTCGCAAGAGGTCAACATTGGTGAATTTGTCCTTCAAGTACGATGCTCGATTGCAAGCAGTCCTGTCGTGGGATGGCTGTTTCACTTGCATGAACTGCTGACTGCGGCTTGCACATCACACTGCATGCTGAGGCGCTGTATCTGATGCGAAACTAGGCAGCTCATTCCCGCAAAGAAACCTTTCAGAAGCCTTGCGAGGACAACCTGCTGATGGAAGAATCTGCTCAAATCCTGGAAGTGGAGACGTTCATACCGATGCTGCTGCAGAATGCGGAGAGCGGTGTCAGCAGGACCCGGAGAGCGTTGCGATGTGTTTGTACAACTGGGTTAGTTGGGGTGTTGCTCCTCAAATCTGAACTCTCGAAGTTCTGCACCGGATCTCCTGCAGAATTGCGTGGCAGCAGATGAGCACGGCACTTGCGGAGAGGTTGAAAAGGGTGATGCTAATCGGGGACCACCACCAGCTGCCTCCGGTCGTCAAGAACCGGGCATTCCAGCCGATTGGCTCCAACCTGTACCCTTGTTGCGGTCGTTATCACAACCTGGATGGGGTTTGCTGTTATCAAATCTTTGTGAACTTCTGGTCTGGGACCTGTAGAGTCCTGTAGAGCCCAGGGAGCTTTGACGTCGCTGAAAGATAGGGTCCTTCGCTGAAGACTTGCTGATGTAGGTCGCTGTACGTGCACAAGCAAACCAGACACCTTTTGCCCCAGACCTGCAGCTCAGGAAGTATGGGCACCTGGACCAGTCTTTGTATGCGCGATTCGTGCGCCTGAAGACGCCGACTGTAGACCTGAATCTACAGGGTCGAGCGAGGCAGCTCGTGCCAGCTTTCATCGGCTTTCAGCTAGGGAGAGAGACCAAAATGGGAGCATATTGGAAGGCCCAACATCGCCGAGCTCTACAGTTGGCGTTACAAAGACCTTGGCAATCTGCCGAATGTCCTAACGGACGACAGGTGCGCACAGGGCTGATGAACCACGGTTGAAGAGATTTGCTTCTGCGCGCAATGGCTGCAGCAACGGGGCGGCCACCAGGTACCGGTATGCGAACCCGGGACTAACTTATGTGTGCCACGGCGACATTATAGAATGGTACTGGCAGCCTGTATCACCGTGCTTTGCTGTCCAGCTTGGGAGCAGCCGTAGCTAGATTGCCATGCGTCTCGAACGTGTTGAAGCACGAATCGGAAACTCTTTCGACAACAGAAGATGTTCATTTTCCTTTTGACAGTGCTATGTAGGCTATGCGTTTGATTGACGTAGATGTCTGAAACAAGAGACAAATTACAGAACCAGCGCGGGACAAGTTCGTGATTGGGATAATCAATGCGCTGGCGATGGATGGTGCACAAATATGTGTATTAATTATTTTACCTAAGGGTTGGGTTGCCATAGCGTGAGGCATGTTCGTTTTCTGAGCACATGTTGGGGTACAGACCGGTACAGACATGACTTGTACTTCGTCGCATGCTCGGACAGAGGCATTAGGCCGAACGACGGCAACGGCTAGCATTTCAGGGCAAAACCATGTCGCCTGTGTTCTCTACAAGTCTATGCAAAGAGAATTGCGGAATGGAATGGACCCTGTCGCAAGAACTGCTCTGATGCAAAATGCGCGCCACGCCACTGTCTTGAGGAACGTCCACGAACATCACCGGATTGTGGCTAGCAGAAAAGCGACGTAGGTCGAAAGGCAGCGCCATGCCACGGCCAGAGCTCCTAAAGGCCAGCTTAAAGCAGAGAGTAAGAAGAGACGGAACCCTTTGTCAGACCATCGCAGTTGGAGCAGATGCGGCGCCGCGCATTGCCCTTGTGGAGATCCGACGGCTGAAGGAACGGGGTAGCAGAGGCTGACCTGACCACACAAAGTGACTGCTTCCACGCCGCACTTTGCAGCTCCGTGCTGGCTCATGCCATGCGAACTTCCAGCCTGAAACGGGTTTCAGGATGTTTCAGGCACGGTGCTTGGCTTTCGCTGCATCGAGCTGCACTTGCTCGGCCAAGGTATCAGTTCGTCAACGTTGAAGACTTCGAAGGCCGCGGAGAATCACAACCAACGCCGTACTTCTTTCAAAATTTGGGAGAAGCTGAGTATTGCGTAGCGCTCTTTATGTATATGCCGGCGCCTCAGTCAGTTCTTTGCTGCGACTAGTTATGAAGAGAGTGAAAGGCAAGGCACTCGTCCTCCGAGCTGAGCTGGAGGCGCCTTTGTGGAATCCCCGCTCAGAAGATCTCCATCCTCTCGACCTACAATGGCCAGAAGGCAGAGTCGGCAGATTAGGGTCCGTTCCGGCAGTGATGGCGCCCGTCCGAGGCCTTGCTGAGAGATGTGGTCAGGACACGGTGCTCATGGAATCCGCTGTTTGGAGAGCCTGCCGTTTGGCCAAGAAAAGCACCACTCACATGTGCCCTTTGTCGAGAACTGCGGCCCGCCGAGGCCAAAATTACGACGGTGGACAAGTTTCAGGGACAGCAAAATGATTTCATCATAGCAACTTGGACGTTGAATTCAGCTGAGAGCATTTGGCTTGAGCTTTGCCATGCGGCGCTTGACAGCACGGTCCAGAACCAGTCCACAGCGTGGTGTTCGGAATCGACTTTTCACTCCGACGGCGATGTTGAGTGATGCACATGATGCAAGCAACGCTATGCACTCGAAAGCATGGCGAACGTATTCGATAATCACAAGGTGGATAAGCCATTCCGCTTCACTGAGCAAGCTGCATACCCTTTCAGGAGCCAGCCTCCGTAGCACGAAGCGACACGTTCCAAGATGGCCTCAAAGGCCCAACTTCGTTGAGTATGCACTACATACGAAACGCCAGAGCTCATAGCCGGTAGGGCCGTGTCACGCTGCTTTCTCTGGCCCCGACTGCTCAAGGCTGCCAACTGCACACAATAAGCATATCATCGCGGGGACATGACCCCAGACCGTCCACCTCGGGGTTCGTGCCGAGGTCTCGTTGGTGCGAACAAAGCACGTGGGGCACCTCCGCGATGTCAGACGGCTGATCGTCACGATGAGTAGAGCTCGCTTCGGGCTCTACGTGTTTGGCAGGCAGTCCCAGTGAACCGCTTTGAGTTGTTCCAAGAAGTGGTCGCTTGAGCAGTGGAGCGCTTGCAGGTTTTCGCTCTTCGAGAACTGCTTCGAACTCACTCCGGTATTCAGCCGATTTGCGAGACTACCTCGCGACTTGAGTTTGGAGCTGCTTGGCTGCAGAGCGTTGAAGCCATTACTGACACTCGGAGACACAGATGCTTGAAGCAGTGCCCGGTGGCATCCCCCGACATGTGTCCACCTCGTCGCACGGTGCTCAGCCTTGCGTCCCCACGTCGCTCCCCACGTCCCCGGCGGGGTGTCCCGCGCGGCGCTGCCATGAGGCCCGTGGCATTTCTTTAACGTCATGCGACTCCTCAGACCCGACCGCTTTTTGCTTTCGTGTTCCGACACCGACATCACAGCATCGACCGGCTCTGAAGCTGCAGTCTCCGGTAGACCGCCGCTTGGAATCTGTAGCGGCGGCATGTCACGTCCATGTCCGCAGATTTTCCGACAGGACTCAAGCGTCCATCTTCGCCGTACCAGCACAATAGATGACGATAGGCTTTGTAAGCACAGCTGACCGTGGGCTCCCGGAATGACCCCGTGACCTAGCTCCGTCAAGCGGACGTGCGGCCTTCGCTCCCGGCGCCTTGACGGTCAGCATGCTGTACCGAAATTAGAGAGGAAGTTCTTCGAGTTCTATTCTTGGCGGACTATCACTCCTTCAATAGTTTAGGATCTGCACTAGTCGTGTTCTCACAGGTCTCTTCAAAGCGAGATGCGCACTATGACATGAATCATGACTGGAAATCCAAAGCCGAAAGGGCTGGCAGATGTTCCGCCAGAACACTTTGGCTTACTAGAGTTCCAAGTTGTCTACACCTGCTCAGTGGATGTCGCGTTCGAGAAGTGCCGTCAGAGACCCATCAGAATTATGGTTTACCGTAGGCCACATCAGAATATGAAGTAGATTTGGCCTTTGTCAATCTAAGCCAAGAATGTCATCGCGTGAATCTGGCCCCCGAGTTGCAAACGGCCGTGATAGTTTTAAGTTTTGTCAGCAATATGTGTAGCTATGTCGTCGAAAAAGCTTGCCGCCGTCTATTTGTCGTGCCTTTCTTGACAGGAAGTCGTTTTGTGAGTTTTGTCTATACTTTCGGGATAGCCGGGCCATTTAAAAAAACACTCGACTCTCCATCCAGCTCTTGGCACGGGGCGGCCGAAGGGTCGCGGACCGAAACTGATTGTATGAACCGCCATAAAAATCCCTTCCTCTGGCTGGCACACGCCCTTGACACGGTCCGATCACGTGTCCACAAGTGAGAAATTTGGGGGTGCTTCGCCTCGGTAAACTGCAGCGCACAGGCCCAAGTGTGACCCTTCTCCCGACACGGAGACCAGAGTCACCCAGAGACCACGGTTTGGCCAGCGACTACCAGTAGTGATGTCCATGTGGTCCACACCCTGTCGACAGTAGGCGCCAGCAGCCAAAGGCTGACACGGAACCAACCCCGGCTGTATGTTGGCTGACACATGGTTCTGTGACGAACAGGAGTCGCATGAATCGTCAACTTTGGTTGAATACCTCGGAGTTGCCAGGCAAGCATCATGTACCTCACCTAACCTCTTACTCTAATCCCCTTCGGTTACCTGCTGGTTAGAGGTTAGAGGTTTCCGACCGTCAGATACTATCTATCTCCGTCAGATACCCTCGAGTTAGAGGTTTCCGTCCAACCTCGCCCGTCAGCCACCCACCCTCCGCCCGTCAGCAACCTCCACCCGTCAGCTACCCACCCTCCGCGAGTCAGCAACCTCTGCGCGTCAGCAACCTCCGCCCGTCAGTAACCTCCGCCCGTCAGCTACCCACCCTCCGCGCGTCAGCAACCTCCGCCCGTGAGCAACCTCCGCCCGTCAGCTATCCTCCCTCCGCGCGTCAGCTACCTCCGCCCGTCAGCAACCTCCGCCCGTCAGCTACCCACCCTCCGCGCGTCAGCAACCTCCGCCCGTGAGCAACCTCCGCCCGTCAGCTATCCTCCCTCCGCGCGTCAGCTCCGCCCGTCAGCAATCTCTGCCCGTCAGCTACCCGTCCAACCTCTGTACCCACGGGTTAGAGGTTAGAGGTTTCCGCCCGTCAGATACTACAGTATCTATCTCCGTCAGGTAGCCACGGGATAGAGGTTAGAGGTTTCCGCCGGCAGGTTGCAGGTTTCCGCCCGTCAGATACTAACTATCTATCTAATAACCCCCCCCCCCCGTCGGATACTCTCTGTTTAGAGGTTGGAGGTTTGCGCCCGTCAGATACTATCTATCTCCGTCAGGTACCCACAGGTTAGAGGTTTGAGGTTTCCGCCGGCAGGTTGCAGGTTTCCGCCCGTCAGATACTATCTATTTAACTACCCCCCCTCTGGTCGGGTCCGCCCCTCCTCCCGTCAACAACCCGCCCGTCAGCAACCCCACCGGGGGGGATAGGGGTTACCCGGCGTACGCTCTGCAGGCAAGGTAGAGTTCTTTGAGGGTGTGAAGAAAGGAATCTGAAGCCTCACTCTCACTCACGACGTTCTTTAGCTCCAGGTTGCACGAGCAGCCTGGCTCACTGCGGCTGCTTGATGCAGATCCATGGCTGCCTTGGCCGCGGAAATCGCTGCAGACCCGACGAGCCGAGCTCCACTGAGGAACCTCAGTCCACGATAGTCCAGGACTTGCATCAGATGCGAGTGCCTCAGGTCACGACAGCCAGAATCTCACTTCAAGCTTCTAAAACTTTGCGACCAAGGTGGACGTTGCTCCAGGTCAAGATGAAAGCCCAATTTCAGGACCGCCTCCAGCCGATGTGCTGCAAGTTCGGGGGAGAGGTTTCAGCTTGCGGCCTGGGGATCGGCACTGCGTTGTCCAGGACCTCTCATCTCAGGCTCCGTGCATCTCGCAGTTCAGATCGAGTCGTGATTGAGGGACGAACAGTGTCTGCTTTCAGGCTTTCGCGTGAAATGACGAATCCGGCGCAGAGCTGAGCCTTGAGACTGGGCTCAAGATGTCTTGGCCAGCCAGGAGGAGCAAAATGTCGCAAGCTGTGCCGCTATGCCAGCGATCGGGGCTTCCCAGAACAGGTCAGTATCCATGGCCGAGAATCCTTCCTCCCACTCTGTGTGCTCTCGGCGAACGAAATTGTGTGAGTTCTCAGTTCCACAACCTTGTATGCTGGAAATGGAAAAGTGATCAGCTGCATATATCCTCACCCACACACACGCGTGTTGCACTCACGCGTGCGACGAAGTTTCTTGCATCATCCCAACATGCGAGTTTCGACGGCAGATCCGAAAGAGAAACTGCGCAAGCAGACTCACAGACGCACACAAACAAACACAAAAACAACACACATGCACACACATTTTTCTTGTCGCTTCGCCCGGGATCGGAATGCACAGTGTCACGTCCCATTCAAGCCCAAGCTCGAAAGATGGAGAGGGTGCACGACTATGGTCACGGTTTAGCTGCATCTCTCTGTCTTTCTCTCTTTCGCTCTCTCTCTCTCTCCCCCTCTCTGTCTGTCTCTCTCTCTCTCTCTCTATCATCGACTCGTTGTGCTATTGCCATACGCTTGGCTTGCTTGGATGGCGGTCTCAGGCGAACAGCCCATGTGCGGAGATGCCACAAAGAGCGGACAATGAGAGAGCAAACCAAAGGAGGAACCGGACATCTTCATTCTGGGGATAAGTCGGAATTCTCCCTGCAAGTAGACGAAAATCCCTATGTGGCTCTGCAACGCGTTTTACGCCTGGCGCCGGTGCCAGCGGTCCAGGCCAAGCGCCAGCCCTGGGCGTCATCTCTGCCCATCGGCCGCTTTGGCTCCGCTCTGCGCACTCTTGGAGCCCGAGGGCTTCACAGAGATGCCGGAGCTAATTGACGGCTCAAGCGTGAACTATAGCTTCGGAAACCTGAACTCGACACCTACCTAAGCACATAAGCAAACTGGTTAAGAGCATCTCGGGAACAATGCATGAACAGTATTTGTAGAACAATGCTCCGTTATTGTGCATTTTTCGTAGTACCTGCACGCTGCAAGCATGGGCACCTAAAGTTTGCACAGGCTCCTACTGATTCAAGTCTCGCTGCAATCAACCAGGACGAATCTGACCCGGCTCAGGGCCTGCGGCATGCCATGGTTAGTGACTTATGCCAGCTGTTGATCGCCACCAGGCCAGCTGCTACAGTGCAGGCTACAATGTTTCTTCTGTGGTTGGAAAGGAGTTTGCTCCACCACGCCGTGTGCTTGCAAGCTCCGGACAAGGACGGCAAGAGATCACGCAAACTCCCATGATGCAGCTCTCACACTTTGTTTGCTTCAGGACCAACAACAGTGACCACAGGCCGCAGAGATGCGTCTTGTTTGGGTGTGCCATAGGATGAAAATTGAGGATTCCAGTCCTAGCACCGCTCGCTTTCGCGCTAGTGTTTCTTGCGCTTTTCTAAGCGTCTGGTGTTGGAGGTGTGGCTCCAGCAAGTCTTCTTTATGGATCGCGAGTGGGCATAAGGCACAGCTGCCAACTGCTGGCACAAGTGGTTTCGTCTGGCGCATTCGTGATGGGCCTGTAGATCTTGCGCGGAGCAACGCTATGTGGCAGCCTATGCAGCGGAAGGCGGATTGAAATGTTGCTGAGTCTGCATGAGTCAGAAGTCAAGAACAGACACGCAGTTCTTTGGTCCTTGGTTTTAATTGGTCTTCTGTCATGCAAGCCCCTTGTCTCCAGCGGCTCCAGGCGCAAAGTGCACTAAGTCGCTAAGTTCCACGTATCGCAAAGCTGTACTTTTCAAGTACAAAGTCTTTCTGTCTCAAACTATTTACGTTGTGTCGTCAGCTTAAAGAAGCAGGGTTAGCGCATGAGGAGTCCCGCTGAGGCTTCATCAAGTTTCACTCATGTAACACAGTCAATGTCTTGGCCAGGTGGCTTTGATCTGGATGTGCCCAGCTTACACCTGGCAAGTGAGCAATGAATCAGTCAGATCCCGGTTTCGTTGGACTTCTCGCCCTCAAGCTTGCCCAGGTTTCGGGATTCCACCCACTGCGACAGGCAACCTTCAGATGAGAGCGCAACGACCGAGACACTCTTTGCATTGGAGTTGAAGCGCCAAGGGTGATGCATCCGATCGTGGGGCCGACTGCCCATCAGAGTGGGTACTACTGCAGCCACCCACCTGCACGATTTTCAGATAGCTGTCCTGTTTTTGCGCTGAAGCTACACGTGCCACTTCCAGGTTTAGCAGCCAGAAGCACCGCGGAATCGTTTACCTGGGGGATGAAGTATGCTTCGCACGAGAGCTGCGAATTGAAAAGCGGAAGGACCTGTGACCGTTGCTTGGAGAGTTGTTCCTCAGACTCGATTCTCCATCAAGCCTTTCACCTGCACAGGACCGCTTTGCATACTTAGCTTTGGAGCCGAACTTGAACAGCGACATGGAGCCAGTAATTCGAAGGGTGACACCGGGGGAGGTGGTCACAACTGCGACAGAGCCTCGCTTGGCATGAGCATGTTCTTCCTGGAGGTCACGGATGCATGCAAATGGACCCTCGTCCATGCCGACGGAGAGATGTCGGGCAAGCCAGTACAGCCATGATCCCAAAGAGAAGCCACATCCTGCAGCACGGCTGCGACGTCTGACAGCCCCCAGGTGCGACATGCCGCTGCTTCTCCGTGGCAAATACCACGATTGTCTTGCTGCGGGCCGCTCGCTTTGGGGTGCCCCGTTGCAGACACGGTAATCTTCCGAGTGCCGAGACACAAAAATATTCGCCAGGTACTGCGGTGTCCCCAGCACGGAGATCTGGAAAAGCCTTGGTTTGCAAGGTCCCATCCGTCACATGCTTCCAGCATCCTATATAAGGAGCAGGCAGCCCAGAAGAAGCATGATTAGTGGAAGTAACAGTGGCTGTGTAGAGAGCTCGCTGCTCGAGCTCGCCTAGGAAATGCCATGATGTTGCGTAGCCGTGCCAAGTGCAATGCCGCGATGCGTGTGCCGCACCGGGTGGTGTTAATCAGGGGCGAGATGCTCGTGTGCCGGATCTTCGCTTTCGTATTGCGGGGCTCTCAGCCGTTTAGACTCATCGTGGACGCTTCGTCTCGTGCCTGAGCTGAGGTGAGGGCCGGAATCCCTTTCAGCCCGGAACTTGCGAGTCTTTCGCAGCCTTCGCCACCGCCACCGCTACTGGGGCCTGAAGCAGAGGGCGAGCTTTTCAGTCAAAAGACTTTCGAAGAGCAGGCCTGAGCCCAAGAACGCCCCAGCACCAGCCAGAACAGAAATGCAGGCCCCCATCTTGGCCGCAGGAGCACTTGCTGTTGGATGACTTGCTCTATTCTTTACAAGGCCGATTTTCATGATCGACGTCGCATCTAGACCGAGCAGATGTAGTGGTCGTCGCCCAGGCTTCGAAGGCACATTCATTCGACAGAGCTCCAGCTCCACGGAGCCCATCTTTGAGGTGGAGGTGCCCGCAGGCGCGTAAGAGCCCACGATGCCTCAGGATTGCCGATTGCCACACCGTGAAAGCTGATGTACTGACCACATCGCGCAGGTGCCGATACTTCCACTGCCCAGTTCGTTCAGCAGCTATTGCCTCTGTGCAATCACCATGCGTGCGTACAACAATTCGTTCGTCAGCACAGCAAGTATGAGTACGGCATCTTGCTCGCAGACATGCTTGTTTGGCTTGTCCTCGCACGTAAATCGCCTTGTGCATCCTTGCTGTCCAGCCCGTGTGCGTGTGTCTTCTGGTTCTTAGGCACGGTCAACCACGCATTGTGCGCAGCACTGCGAGATCTGCTGAAAGAGTTTGCCAGCAAGGTGGAGCCGGCATGTGGGCCTCACGACATGCCACAGCTGTTATGCCGCGTGACCTCACAGAAACCGGAAGCAAAAACATGACACTCCGGCCCCGAACAACCGATGATTCAGAAACTGGCGCTTGATTCAGAAACTGCGCTTCAGAAACTGCGCTTCAGCAACTGGTCGTGCTTCAGAAACTGGGCCCGAAACTGCGCTTCAGAAACTGCCGCGCTTCAGAAACTGCGCTTCAGAAACCGCGCTTCAGAAACTACCGCACTTCAGAAACTGCTCTTCGGCAACTGCGTAATTTGGGAACAGAGCATCCATGTCCAAAGCCTAATGACGTCCATGGTCTACTGCGATTTGGGAACAGAGCATCCATGTCCAAGCCTAATGACGTCCATGGTCTACTGCGATTTGGGAAAAGAGCATCCATGTCCGAAGCCTGATGACGTCCATGGTCTACTGCGATTTGGGAAAAGAGCATCCATGCCCAAAGCCTAATGATGTCCATGGTCTACTGCGATTTGGGAAAACAGCATCCATGTCCAAAGCCTTATGACGTCCATGGTCCACTGCGATTTGGGACAAGAGCATCCATGTCCGAAGCCTAATGACGTCCATGGTCTACTGCGATTGGGAAAAGAGAATGCATGTCCAAAACCTGATGACGTCCATGGTCTACTGCGATTTGGGAAAAGAGCATCCATGTCCAAAGCATGATGACGTCCATGGTCTTCTGTGATTTGGGAGCAGAGCATCCATGCCCAAAGCCTAATGACGTCCATGGTTTAAAAAAGCATCCATGTCCAAAGAATGATGACGTCCATGGTCTATTGCGATTTGGGAGCAGAGCATTCATGCCCAAAGCCTAATGACGTCCATGGTCTACTGCGATTTGGGAAAAGAGCATCCATGTCCAAAGCCTAATGACGTCCATGGTCTACTGCGATTTGGGAAAACAGCATCCATGTCCAAAGCTTAATGACGTCCATGGTCTCCTGCGATTTGGGAAAAGAGCATCCATGTCCAAAGCCTAATGACGTCCATGGTCTACTGCGATTTGGGACAAGAGCATCCATGTCCGAAGCCTAATGACGTCCCTGGTCAACGGCGGCATCCATGCCCAAGACCTAATGACGTCCATGGTCTACCGCGATTTGCGAAAAGAGCATCCATGTCCAAAACCTAATGACGTCCATGGTCTACTGCGATTTGGGAAAAGAGCATCCATGTCCAAAGCCTAATGATGTCCATGGTCTACGGCGGCATCCATGCCCAAGACCTAATGACGTCCATGGTCTACTGCGAATTGGGAAAAGAGCTTCCATGTCCAAAACCTAATGACGTCCATGGGAAAAGAGCATCCATGTCCAAAGCCTAATGACGTCCATGGTCTCCTGCGATTTGGGAAAAGAGCATCCATGTCCAAAGCCTAATGACGTCCATGGTCTACTGCGATTTGGGAACAGATCATCCATGTCCAAAGCCTGATGACGTCCATGGTCTACTGCGATTTGGAAAAAAAGCATCCATGTCGAAAACCTAGTGATGTCCATGGTCTACTGCGATTTGGGAAAAGAGCATTCATGTCCGAAACCTAATGACGTCCATGGCCTACTGCGATTTGGGAAAAGAGCATCCATGTCCAATACCTAATGACGTCCATGGTCTACTGCGATTTGGGACAAGAGCATCCATGTCCAACACTTAATGACGCCCATGGTCTACTGCGATTTGGGAAGAGAGCATCCATGTCCAAAGCCTGATGACGTCCATGGCCTACTGCGATTTGGGAAAAGAGCATCCATGCCCAAAGCCTAATGATGTCCATGGTCTACTGCGAATTGGGAAAACAGCATCCATGTCCAAAGCCTAATGACGTCCATGGTCTACTGCGATTTGGGAAAAGAGCATCCATGTCCAAAGCCTTATGACGTCCATGGTCCACTGCGATTTGGGACAAGAGCATCCATGTCCGAAGCCTAATGACGTCCATGGTCTACTGCGATTTGCAAAAAAAAAATGCATGTCCAAAACCTGATGACGTCCATGGTCTACTGCGATTTGGGAAAAGAGCATCCATGTCCAAAGCATGATGACGTCCATGGTCTTCTGTGATTTGGGAGCAGAGCATCCATGCCCAAAGCCTAATGACGTCCATGGTTTAAAAAAGCATCCATGTCCAAAGAATGATGACGTCCATGGTCTATTGCGATTTGGGAGCAGAGCATTCATGCCCAAAGCCTAATGACGTCCATGGTCTACTGCGATTTGGGAAAAGAGCATCCATGTCCGAAGCCTAATGATGTCCATGGTCAACGGCGGCATCCATGCCCAAGACCTAATGACGTCCATGGTCTACCGCGATTTGGGAAAAGAGCATCCATGTCCAAAACCTAATGACGTCCATGGTCTACTGCGATTTGGGAAAAGAGCATCCATGTCCAAAGCCTAATGATGTCCATGGTCTACGGCGGCATCCATGCCCAAGACCTAATGACGTCCATGGTCTACTGCGAATTGGGAAAAGAGCTTCCATGTCCAAAACCTAATGACGTCCATGGGAAAAGAGCATCCATGTCCAAAGCCTAATGACGTCCATGGTCTCCTGCGATTTGGGAAAAGAGCATCCAGGTCCAAAGCCTAATGACGTCCATGGTCTACTGCGATTTGGGAACAGATCATCCATGTCAAAAGCCTGATGACGTCCATGGTCTACTGCGATTTGGGAAAAGAGCATCCATGTCGAAAACCTAGTGATGTCCATGGTCTACTGCGATTTGGGAAAAGAGCATTCATGTCCGAAGCCTAATGACGTCCATGGCTTACTGCGATTTGGGAAAAGAGCATCCATGTCCAAAACCTAATGACGTCCATGCTCTACTGCGATTTGGGACAAGAGCATCCATGTCCAAAACTTAATGACGCCCATGGTCTACTGCGATTTGGGAAGAGAGCATCCATGTCCAAAGCCTGATGACGTCCATCGTCTACTGCGATTTGGGAACACAGCATCCATGCCCAAAGCCCAATGACGTTCATGGTCCACAGGGCAATTATGGCATTGTCGTCCTATCCGACCATGTTGAGCTAGTAAGGCCTAAGTGTAAGCGTCTGGTTTCCGGCCATCGTTGCTGAATCAGTCCTTTTGGTTTCCGAATCAAGGTCTAGTTTCCGAATCAGGCTTTCCAGTTTCCGAATCAGGTTTTCCGGTTTCCGAATTTTCCGTTTCCAGTTTCTGAATCATGGCTGGTTCCTAAATCATGGCTGGTTTCTGAATCAGCCGTTCTGGTTACCGAATTTTCCGGCGACCAGCAGCCCCCCTCTGACCACCGCGTGCGGACAGGGTTTGGGATTTCTATTTGTGGGCAAGTGGTTTTTGGGTGTCGGTGTCCTACAAGGGTCGAGCAATCCCCCCTACGGACGGGTGGGTTTGTGCTGTGAGCATGTCCTTTTGGCTTCAAGTCCCCTTCCCCCTGTGGATATGCGTGGGCTGGGTTCTCTGCTCCCGCGGCAATATAAAGATCCATAAAACGACGATGGTCGCGAGGATCGCGACCCTAAGCGATCAATGCCTGTGACTGATTGCACAGTCGTGATGTCGTGATCATCATCGTCATCATCATTCATTCATGTTTCATCATCATCATCATCATCGCCATTATCACCATCATCATTATCATCATCATCATCCTCATCATCATCATCATCATCACCATCCCTCCCTCTTATTACCCCTCCTCCCCTGCTCCCCCAAAACCTTGAAACCGATATCCCGATGATAGAAACATTATATATGAAGGTCTTGTGTAGCTACTCTAAGCCCTTCTTTTGGCAGGCCGCAGACCCTGCAGTCCTCCGTTCAGCCTGCAGTTCCCGGGCAGTGCCTGCAGTCCAACGTCCAGCGGCCCTTGCTAGCTGCGTTTGTTGCAGCCAACTTAAACTCACACGTTCTAGTACACACTCGCTCTTGCCATCGTCAAGAGTCGGATGCTGGGATAATCCCAAAATGTACACTCTGAGAGGGAAAGGACCGCACCTTCGAGTACATCCACTCGTTCTTGCAATCGAGTACATCCACTCGTTCTTGCAATCGTAAGGTCGTAAGGTTGCGGATGCTGAGATGGCCGTACGCACACTAAAAATAAACTCTGCGAGACAGATCGAGTCGAGAGAGAGACAGAAAGAAAGAAAGAAGGAAGAGAGAGAGAAAGAGAAAGAGAAGAGAGAGTGAAGCTTCGATGTATTTAGTTTGCAAGTGGGGTCATGAGCCCTGCAAACCGGGGGAGGCTGTGTAGTCGTTGCCGAGTGCATTGAGACCCCAAAGCCGTCCTCTCCATGATATAGCAGGGGGTGGGCGGGCCGAAGACTTCAGGATCGCGCAGACGACCACTAAGCCCAACAGGAAGAAGAGGAAGGAAGGAAGAAAGAGGAGAGAGAGAGAGAGAGAGAGCTTCGATCCAGGTGAAGTCGGTAGTTATTATTATACATCCCAACTCTCTGCCCTGGGGCGATCCCTAAAGGTCTCCGTAATTGCGCCTGATTAGACTAGTGTCTTCAAAGCTCCTCTTCACTGCATCTGACGGGATATTGTGGGGCTGTGGGGCTTCTGACATGAAACAATCGGTGGCCTGGCGAGTGAGTTTTCCGGGAATGTAAGTTTCGGGCCAGCGAGCCCTCGGAACAGGCAGCTGTGCTTCACATTCGGCACTGCACCTGTGACAGGTGGCTCGGTGGGAAGCGGCCTTTCGCGCTGGCGAACTGAGCTTGGCAGAGTTGTGGTACCAATCCCAGGCTTCCATGGACACCTTTGCCCTCTTGCAGCTTGGTGGAGTGGGAGGGTGCAGGCGTGGTGCGTTTGCAGGATGTTGTTAATGCGAAATCCCCTCAGAGCGGTTTACTGTTGATCAGTACAGTACAGGGCCTCCCGGGGCTAAAACTCCAGCAGAAGCTTGTTTGGGCCCTTGTGAAGCATCGTCACAGCTGGGCAGGGGAGACCAGATCCCCGGCTGGGGCTTGGGTGAAAGACTGCCTTTTGACAAAAAGACAGCTTGGAGCGAATTGTCGAACACCGAGCTGAACTGCAAAGTGCTCACTCAGTGTCGGTGAGGCGAAGCCTAGTTGGCGTCAACTGATGCTAGTTCGGAACAGGCACTCTGACGAAAGCGATGCCGCTGCCGACCCAAACAGAGATCGCTCACACTCAATGTCTCAAACTGGAAAACGGCGCCGGCTATTGAAGCTTAGAGGAACGGCGAAATGCTCGCTTGCCCGCAATATGGCAAGCCTGCAAACAACTGCAAGGCCTTTGCCGTCCAGTGGTGTTTGGGCTTCCTGTGGACAAATCTTGGCCTCGCCTCACCCATCCCCAGACTGCAAGCACACGCAGCAGATCGCTCCTCAAGCGCCCCAGGCTGTAAATTGAAATCCGGTAGAGTCTCGTGAAACCGCTGTCCAAGAAATTCGTTTCGACACAACGACGAGACTTTTCTACACAACCACCCGGCCTTGTTTGCGGCAATGCTGTAAGCGGACCTTTTGGAAGTCTCGGCTGGGTTTTCGCCATGGGTTTGTCTTCTAACTTCTAAGGCATCGAATTACAGCACATGTGTTTGGCCAACTGGGTGGAGCTGTCTTGAATGGCAGCTGCGAGGCAGTTAATTTGTTGTGGGTGCATCAAGAGTCCTCCGAATTAGGGCATGTTCCCATGATGTCGTCTGACTGAGGAATCGAAGAAGTGATGACGAAGACCGGTCTTGCTACAGCTCAAGATCTATGTGAACACTTGCTGCAGCAGGCAGCTGGGTCTCCTAGTGCCCTAGTTTCGAGTCCGTCTGATCTGACATGGCCATGTCAAATTGCTGCCACCTCCAGATGCTCCCTGTGCACTGGAGGCTTCACGGCCATACTTTGATATGGTGTCGCTGTGGGTCTATGAGGGCCAGCTACAAGATCCGTATGGTGAGTTCTTCGTGCGGCTTGCCCCAGAAGCGAAAAATCGCCACATCTATGTTGTCATTATCTCGATTCAGCGGCCGAGGTCTGAAAGCTCTCGAATCCGCGATGAACGAACTGGCGGTCCAGCAGCGGACTTCTGGCAGAAGCACTTTACCTTGGATGAGAGGCTGCGCTCAAATGCACAGTTCATAAGAGGAAGCGAAACGATTTGCAACGAAGGGCAATACCACAACAAGGGGTCGAGAGACGGAGAAAGAGACAGCAACCCCGTGGCATCCTGTAGCAAGCTCGGCTTAGGAGACAGTAAGCGAAAGAGAGAGAGAGAGAGAGAGAGAGAGAGAGAGAGAGAGACCCCAACAATGCACCAAAGTCTAGGGCCACAGCACGTCATCCACAACGACATCGGCAAGAAATTGCAGCCGTGGATTTTAAGGCTTTAAGTGGGCACACTGAGAAAAGGGCGACCCTTGCCCCAACCATGCGCGCCTGACTATAACTCCTGCCGGTCCGTGGATTACTTGGAATCCTGGTTGTTTTATAAGTGGTTAACATAATTATGTTAGTTAGCTAAAAAGTTAGGTGGAGTTAGCTTATGTTATAGACATCAAAATTGTAGAAGTAACTTGTGTGTTTTGGCATTGAGGTTTAGGCTAGGGACTCTGATATGAGAAGACACTTCATGGAGCATAAACACTGGTATCGGAAATGAAATATATAAAACATGTAGCTTGTCAAACAAATTTAAAGCAAAAATACATGTCAATGGCCTGCATGGACAGGCTGTCGTGCATGGCCTATAGGGCTAAAAATGTCATGTGCATGTGGTACAGCCTTGTGGCGGATTGAGAAGCACTGTTTTTCAAAGCCTGTGGTACAGCTGGCACAGTGGCCTCCCTCTCTGTGGTCTTGCTGTACACCATTGGGTACAGCAAGGAGTCCATGGACACGAAGCCTTGCTCGTTGGTGATGGAGCACTTGGCGAACTGCTTTGTCTTCTGTGTCTCTGTTGGCCTCCAACGTTGGACGAGTGTGGCTTTGTCGCCTCCAAGCTCCAAATGGAAAAGCACTTGGCCCATGTCCCATCTTCCGTCTTCCTGGTGGAACACCACGACGTCGTTGGCATGGATGGCACCACCCCTTGCGAGCCTCGCGATAGAGGCAACCATGGCTTCAGTTGCTGAGCAATCCACAAACTGGTTGAGGAATTGCAGCTGGTGCTTGTTGGGCTTCTTTGGCTTCACCAACTGGCAGGAGTCTGGAAACAGCCCGGCCTGTGTCAAAGTGGTGATCTCGGTGGCGAGCACCTGGTTGAGCAAGTGGATCTCGAAGGCGGCTGTTTTCTGGAGCCTTGTGGCGAAAGCAGATATGGTTTTGTGCTTTCGTTCGCTCGTAAATGTCGATGGCAGGCACCCATGCCGTTGGAGAATATCAGGCAAGTGGAGCAGCCAGTGCCACTTCCGCATCAGTGGCACGTCGAAGTTGGCCTGTTGGAAGGTCTCGATGGATTCTTCCGCAGCCCTGAGAAGGCTGGCTCTGGTGGTGGCTCCATACATGACCCCTTGGTGAACCTGGTCGATCAAGCAGGCCTGGCTCAAGAAAGCTTGGCAAGCCTCTGGGCAGATTCCGCTTGACACAACAACAGAATGCAAAAAATGGCGAATGATTGGATAAAGCCCTAGGAGGTCCGAAGCTTGGCAACTGAACTTCTGGCTGCTCTTGTACTTGGCGACCTTGCTTGTGTCGAACAAACCAGCCAAGTGACCGGCCTTGGAAGCACCTGGAAAGTTCCACATCCTTATGTATGGGCCCATGGCCTCCCAAATGTTGTAGTGCTCGGAGATGGCTTGGAAGCTCTGGAACAGCACGACTGGGGCCGTTCCTTGCAGAATGCCGTGCATCCAGTCATGGCAGAACTGGCTGACTGGCTTCACTTGGTTCTTCGCCAACAAAGTCTGGTTCAGGAGCAAGGCCTGGGGATTCCAGGTCCAACCGGTGGCTTGTTGCCATTGCGAGAATTCTGCTTTGGTCCTGCACGTGGCTCGCCTTTCGTCTAATCTGCGGTAGGACTGGATGACGTCTTCATCAGTGGTCAAAACCAATTGGCTGTATTTGGTCGTGCGGTGGTCCATGATGTCGTGGTTGTCGCCTGTGGGTGGTCCTGAGTGGATGTTGGCGCATAATATGCAAAATTTGGTACCAGAATCACCTTTGGAAGACCAAATCTGCTTATGGGCACCGCCGTCTGCCAGACATATGGCCCACCGGAAATGGAGCCGGACATCGGAACCTGGGCCATGTGGGGATTTCAACACAAACCCTGCCAATGGTTCCACGTGGGCATTGGCGAAAATGGTTTCCAAGATCTTGGACATGATCTGGCAGATGCCGCCCTGGACATGGCTCACGAAGTTGGACCTTTCAAGAGAGATGGTCAGCCAGAGGTCCTCGTGGTGGAGGAATTGGTCCATCTCCCTGAAGCTGGCATAAATGGCCCAAAATTTACGTTGGGCAGGTCCTAAGACGTTTCCTGGTATCACCTCATCTGCATAAAGTATAAGTTGCCATGGCTTGGAGACGGATGATGGGTTGGCTCGGTGCTTCCTTTGGATCAGATCATGGAAGCTTCCACCCATCTGGAAAAGACTGGCCAGGTAAACCAAGAGGTTGGCAAAGTACATGGTGACTTTGGCACCAGCATCGGTGGTGACCTCTGCTTCTTGGATCAAAGGACCCAGTAGCCCACCATGGCAGCTCTGTAGAAGCTCCTCCCTGGCTTTCCGCTGGTCATTGGAAGAGCTCTTCTCTGGGAGGCCTTGTTCCTTGGCGACTTCCACAAAAGCAGCCAGTGCACTTTGGGAGTGACCTGGCAAAGCAGCTTTGAAGGTCAGCAGCTGCTGCAGTTTGCTCTTCTTCTGTGGAGGTTCCATGGCCAAAAATGGCTGAGAGTGGGTTTGGGGGCAAGGGCAGTGGCAATGTGCTTTGCTTCACATGGGAATCAATGGTATGTGTGCTATATGGATGAAGGCTGCATCCCTGTCTATATAGGCTGTGGATGTCAGACTCACATGCATGGACCTCTTCGTGGGAGAAGTCTGGAACCTTCGTTGCTGAAGCGATGGCGGGCACAGTGCGTCAACAAAGACCTCGGAAGTGCATATATACACAGAAACAGCATGCTGCAGGATGGCCACGGCATGGCTTCAAAGAATCACTTTGTCCAAAGACATGCAGGCGGTCTTTTTGCTCGTGTCGGCACGGTGCACCCTGCCTGGGCTGTTGTGGCTTCTTGCTACCCTGCACCTGGGCCCCTTGGTGCTGCCCTGCAAGAAAACAAACTGCCTGGAACCATGCCTGGCACTACTTCTTGGGAGCCTTCTTCATGGCCTTGTTGGCTTTGTGGGCCTCGATGTACTCCCTCCAAGCTTGGCGGCCGTGGAGACGGGTGCCCCGAAAGTTTGGGTCCCAACAACTGGAGCATCCCTTAACATTACCACGACAGCGGATACATCCGTAGAGGATCTTTGTGCTGCCGCCTTTGGCGGCGGTGGCACCTTTGCCAGCCTCATGGCCGTTGCAGGTGGTGCCCTGGTTCGCCGAGCTTTGTCGGGTAGACATGGCTGCTGCTGGCCGCTTCATATGCTGTTTCTTGGGCTTCTGGTCGGCCTGGCCGTCCTCCTTGGCCTTCTTCTTCTTGTCGGCCTTGGCATCCAGCAGCTTCTGGAACTGCTCCTGCTCGTACTCCTGCAATGTCTTGGCGTCCTTGCAGGGTGAAATGCTGCAGAACAACCCCGAAGAAGCAGTATGGAAGGAAACTAAACAAAAATATACACGTGTCCTGCTTGGCATTGTCTTCCTTGGCAGTCGTCTCCGTGGGAGCTGCTTCGACTCTGGTCGTGGCTTCAGGAGGCGGGCTTGCCGGAGGAAGTGGCAAAGCAGCGGCAGATGCTGTGCTCTGGCCAAAGACCTGGCCAGGGGCAGTTGTGCTGGCAGCACTCTGGCTGTGGGACTGGACCATGCTTCGCGGCGACAGCCAAGGCAACACTGCTGTTGCTGCGGCGGTGGGCCCTTGGCTTCCCTGCAGAGTGGCTGTGCCTTGTGTGGCTGCTTGGGCTTGGATGCCATGCCGCAGCTTCAGCATTTCCAGCTCCTGGTCGAAGCTTAAGGTGGAGCCCTGAGGTGTCGCTGGAGGCCGCTTGGACCTGCACCTGGTGCCGCCGGCCAATGAAGCATGGGTGCTTCGAAGAGGCACCTCGGGGACGAAGACGTAGAAATGTCTACATGCATGCAAGAAACAAATGCAACACGGAACAGATCCAAGTTATGCAACCAAGGGGCTTTCTTCAAAAATGGAGCCAGGCATGGGTCCTGCAGATCTGGCTGGTCGCCTGGACCATAGGCCTTGGAGAGCCAAAGCTGGCCCATCTCTGATGGATGGTCTGGATATCTGCTGGCGCCGGGGCAATTGCTGCTTGGCAGGGACTGGAAGATGATTCCGAAGTCCTGGACTGCCGAGTTGATGGCAGCTGCCGAAAGGCTTGGCTTGCCTTGCGAAGCTTGCACCATCAAGACAATGGCGACCGCTTGGCCCTTGGTGCATTCTTTTAAAGAATGCAGTCCCATGGCTCGGAGTCTTTTGGCTAAGAGCTCCAGCTGGTCCGTTTGGCTCGTGAGGGTGGACAAAGCGACCCAGTCTGGCCTGGTCAAGTATGGACACAGCCGCTGGACGGACTGGCCAGTGTTCACCAACTTGAGCTGGGAGCCGGTGTTCATGGACAAATTCTGGATGGTGTCCAGAATCTTTGCTTTCATGGCCTCTGGCAGTTTGGAAGCTTCGTCGGCCTTGGCAAGCATTTGGCAGATGCTCTCCGAGGACCAGGACTGGAATCCCTGGATCTTAGCCATGAAGGTGTTGGCCATGCTCTCGGTGACTGGTGAGTCTGGCAGCATCTCGGCCAGCTTCTGGAGATGAGCAATCTCCTCGACGAAGTCTTGGCACCCGTACCGCTGCATGGCCCTGAGAAGCACTGGCTGCTCACACTGGCCTGGTCGGGCTGAATGGCCTAAAAGGCTGCAATGAAGAAAGCATGGGAAACAAACACAAAGGAATGCGACTTGAAATGAAGTTCAGAGAGAGATATATATATATATAGTATAAATATGTGTTCATGGCCAGTTGGCTGCTTCGAAAAATAGGGTGCTGGCCACATGGCTCGCAAAGCATGGTATGGCCGATTGGCTTGCATGCAGATCATGGCAGAGCACTGAAAGCTTTCTTTTTGGCAGCGACCACTGTGGCAGCTGTGGTTTCACGTGGTTTGTCTGGAAGAAGCCATGGTCGTCCTTGGTCCTGGCAGGAGCAAACTGCATGGGTCATCTTTGTGAATGGACACACTGGCCTTGTGGTCACTGGAGACTTCTGTAGCGATCTGGCATGGCCGTTGGAGTGGTGGCCCCAGATCTCTCCATCTGGTCCAGTTGGTCCTGGACCCAGGCCCCGAACTTGGGCTCCCCCATGTACCTTGGGCCAAGTGGTTGGCAGGCTTTACCACTGAATGGCTTAAATGGCAACAAAAAAGATTGGGAGGTTTCCGGATCAAGCCTATGCTGCATGCTGTTATTGTTATTGTAGAATGAAAACTATGGAATCTATATCTGGTCGAGCTGCCACTGGATTTGTCTCTGGGCTCGTCCATGGTCGTCCTTGGCAATGGCTGTGGAAAGCCAAAGGCACTTCTGGCACCATGTTGGCGAACCACTGGCAGTCTCCAGTTGGGTTGCCCCGGTGGCGACTTGCTCGTTGGCCTCTTGGATGAAAACACTGGCCAGCTCTTGGGCCCTGGTCCATCTCTGGTTGTGGAGCAAGATGGCTAGCCAGCCAACCTTATGTTTCCAGCCCGTGCTCTTGGTCTTGCTGTGGCTGGTTCCTGAAATGCCTTGGCTCCACGGAACTGGCTCTGCTGGTGGTGGCCCCGGTGGTGGACAGGCCCACTTTGCTCGCAGCATGAGAGGTTTGGCTTTTGGTGCACTGGAGCTGGACCTGGCCTCTGATTGTGGCGGTGATCCTGGTGGGGTTTGGGCTCGTTGGAGCAGGTTGATCCCTCCCACTGGTGGGGTTGTTGGCGGCGGTGGTGTGGGTGGTGTCTTGGGTTGTGGGATTGGGGTTGGAGGGGTGCTGAAAGGGGTGGAAATGGTGGACTTGGCTGGGGGTGGTGTCATTGGAACCTCCTCATGCACTGTCTGTGGCCTTCGGGTGGGTGGGTATTTGAGCTTGGGTTTGGGTGTGATGGTGGTGCTGCCTGCTGGCGGTGTGATGGGTGTGGTGCCGTCTGGCGGCGGTGTGCCGGGTGTGGTGCCGTCTGGTGCCGGTGTGTTGGGTGTGGTGCTGCCTGGTGGCGGTGTCATGGCCGTGGTGCGGTGGAGTGTGTGGGAGGGGCTCTGCTGGTGTGTGGGTGGCGCTTTGGACGGCAGCTTGGGGCCCATGTCTGGGCCACTGACAGGGGCTTTGGGCTGGATGGTTTGGATGTATTGGGCGGTTGGTTGAAGCTGCTGTGGGGCAAAGGACACTGGGAGGCCACTGCTGGCGGGACACTGGACTGGTGGTTTGGGTGCTGTGGGTGCGGTGGCAGCATGGCAAGCGGGGATTGGCCATGTTGCGGGCGAAGTGGCGGGGGGGTGGAAGGGGATCCTTGGTAGGAGTGGATTGGTGGTGGGGAGAAGAGGCATGCACATGGGAGCTGGTGTTGGCCAGGTGCATGGTGCTATGGGTGCTGTGGATGCCATGGGCAGTGTGGCGGTGGCCTCAAAGCAGGTGTGTGCCAGTGCTGGCACAAGTGGCCTGGGCCGAGCATAGCCAGTGCATGGGTTGGGGATTGGGCATGGGTTGGGGATTGGGACGTGGAAGGGCCATGGCATTGGGGGGACGGGTTGGGTCATGGGGGGTTTGAGTTTGGGCGGAGGTTGGGCTGTGGTCTGCTCGTCGAGTGGTGTGACGGGTGATGGCGGGGCTCCTGGCTGTGTGGGGCTGGCTTCGGTGGGAGCTACCGGGGATGGGCATCGCAGGGGGATCTGGACCGTTGGTTGCCCTGGTGGGCCTTCTTCTGGCAAGGTTGGGTCGGCCAGCTCCTCTTGGGCACCTCGGTGGGGTGCTCGCTGGGGCTCGTTGGCACCTCCGTCGGCGACGTGGCCATGGCTGGCACTCTGGAGGACGACTGAGTTTATGTGGAAATATTTGATGATGTTTATATGGTGGCTGTTATGTATGTAAAATGGCTAGATTCAGAATTTGAATCTAAATGCGGATATCTGGTAGTTAGATTCATATTCTGAATCTTGGAGAATCTTAGATTCAAAATTTGAATCTAACTACCAGAATCTGTGAATTAGATTCAAATTCTGAATCTACTGTATTTCTTACTTTGGCAGTATGGTGACATACAAAACTTCTGTCTGTGGCTTCCTACAGTGGTTCGAGCACTCTGGGCTGCTCCGAAGAGCAAAGATTCTGGCAACAACTGTGGTCACGTACCTACCTGGGCTGACAAAAGGGACGGTGTGGTATGGCCAATTGGCTCCCTACAATGGTGGTGCAAACAGTCTGGCATGGCCACATGGCTCCCTACAATGGCTTGGCTTGCTGCTACGAAGCTTGGGTGTTCTTGCAGAAAGTTGGCTGTTTCAGGAGTTGGATTTGGTGGCTTTTGCTTCAGGGCCTGGCATAGGAATGGCGCTTGGAGCTCTCGGGTTTCGCAGGTTTCGGCTTTGGGGTTCATGGGTACATCGTTCTGGGTTTATATGGGGTCTGGGGTTTGGGGTCTACTGAAGTGAACCGGCACTATGGATCTCCACTTCTATTTCAGACCCTAAACCATGAAGCTTATAGACCCCTATCGGAATGGATGCTGGTCTCAAGCTTGGTGCCCCTGTTGCTGCTGCTGTGGCCGTGGCCAGCTGTCCTTCTTGGTCTTCCAGTGTGCAGCTGCTGCTTGCTCTGGTTGTGACTGCTCATGCTGCTGTTCTTCTTCTGCCTGTTTCTGTTGGTGCTGAGTATATGATACATGGCTTACAAAGATATCTTCCTTACAGTCAGAATCTAATATACAAACAAGTTACTCCAGACAAATCATTTCTATATATGTCTCTATATCTGTACAAAACATGTATGTGTCCTTCCATGGATGTTCACCCAAATGGTCTTCTGAACATATAGAAAAAAGCATACATCTGTGCAGATATAAATATATAACCGACAAAAAAATAACACATGTGATGGCCTTTGTGGCTTGGCATGTGACAACCTGCTGCTGGTATGGCCATGGAAGGCTTCTTGAGTTCAAGCACCCTTTTTTTTGGCACGGCTTGGAGATGCTGCTGCTGGCCTGCATGGTGCAGGCTGGGTCCTTCAAAAAAACCAATGGCCTCCATACCTTTGCAGCCATGGCCGACCTCGGCCGTCTGGAGAGAGGCCCTGGTGGCATGGAAGAAAGTGGCCCATGGTGCCTGGTTGCTGGTGGTGGGTGGCCCCTCACCACCTGTAGACGAGGCCTGCTCCTCCCGCCAAGCTGGTGATCCATGGGGAATCACACTGGGTGCACTTGGCATTGTGATAGAGCTTCCAAAGAAAGATAGTGGAGCGGTGGCATACCACACACCGCAGCATTACGTGCGGCCCGATGGGCTCCTGTGGTGGAAGCATGGCACTGCTTGGGAGGGCCGTCACTGTCCCCTGTGGTGGAGGCTGGACGGGCTTGGAAGAGACGGCCGTGGAGTCCGTGGAGTGCTTTGCTGCCGGCTTCTTGGCCCTGGGCTTGCTCCTGGTCGTGGCCTCCTTGGCAGCCGCTGGCTTTTTGACTCCTTTGACCATGGCGGCACTGGAGTGGAGGCTTTGGCTAGCTGTGGGCAGCTCGCTATATGGCCAAAAGAGGCTGCAGCGGAACGAAAAAGAGAGACGAACATGTGTGCCATGGCATGCCTGGCCACTTGGCTTTCAAACAACAAACTCAATGGCCTGGCATGGCCACAACGGCTCAGGCAATCGAAACTGGAGGCGTTTTTTTTGGCCGCTGGTGCACAGCTGCTGTGCTTGGGTTTCCGGCAGCCTTCGTGGTCTTCTTGGTCTTCTTGGTCTTGATGGCACCCTCAGCAATGCTGCCGTGGAGATACCTGGTGGCTTGGCAGCTGCTGTTGCTGCGAATGGTCTGTGTTTTGGCAAAAGCTGTGCTCCTGCAGCATGGACCTGCCTTGCATGGCTCTGCACACAGTCTGGTATGGCCATTTGGCTCCCTAGAATGGAAGTGCAAACAGTCTGGCATGGCCACTTGGCTCCCTGCAAAGGCTTGGCTTCACCCTACGAAGCTTGGGGGTTCTAGAAGTTGGCGGTTGGAGGACTTGGATGGTGTTGGCTTTGCTTCAGGGCCTGGCTTAGAAATGGCGCTTCGAGCTCTCGGGTTTGGGAGGTTATGCTTTGGGATGTAAGGGTATATTCTTGTGGGTTTAGGGTCCAGGGTTTAGAGTCTCTTAAGGTCAAACTGCACTATGCATTTCCACTTCTATTTCCGACCCTAAACCCAAAATGCTGAGACGTGACGGCATGGCATGGTCCTATGTACACTTGGCTTTCGCACAACACAGCAACTTGCCTGGCATGGCCACAGTGGCTACATGTCCCTCGTATATAGAAACAGGACAAAGCTCTGGATTTTCTGCTCTGGGCCTGCAACTCTGGCTGCTGTGCAGCGAGTTCATGTGGCCTGCATTGACCTCACATATGCGGTCCGTCTTGAAGAGCCTGGGCCTGTGATGGCCATGTTTGGCTTTAGCAATCACGACAAATCCCTGGCATGGCCATGCAGGCTGGGATGTGCATGCACTCGTCGAACTTGGCATGAAGTATAACAAAGCAAGCATGACATGGCCCCTGAAGGCTCACTTGCTCCAGGAGAGTCCTGCTACATGTACTTTTCCTCGCAAACAAGCAGAGTGCATGGAAGTCTGCATCAACTGGTGCGGTACCTTCTATGGAAATCCTTGGGCAGAGCACATTGGCCCCCCCATGGCTCGTAGTTGGGGTCCGCCCACATCATCTGCCACTCCTCCCAGCCACGGCCGTACTCCCAGGGTTCTAGAGGCGGAAGATCTGGCTTCTCGGTCTTGGAGTTGGCTGCTGGCTTCTTCTGGGCTTTCGCCTTGCACACAGGTGCTGACTTCTTCTTGGCCTTCGCCTTCCTGCTCTGGGCAGCTGCCTTGTGGACCACCTTCATGGCTTTCATGGGGGCAGCAGGCTTCTTGAAGACCATGGCTTTGGGCATGGTGCAGGCGGAGGAAGCTCTTGGGAAGAAGTGGCTGGATCAAGCAGACAATTACAGAGATGGTATAGCCATGGTGGCAGGCTAGAAAGCAGAATCGGTGCTGGGACAGCCACAGGAGGCTTGCTCAAGTCACCTGGATCCAAGAAGGTGCTTGTTTTTGCCGCAACAGCCTGGTCCCTGCAGCTCTGCAAAACTTGGAACCCTCAAAACTCCTGCAGCTCTGCATGGTGCAAGGATGGATCCCATGTGCATGGCCCATAGAGGCTGGGTCAGCCCTTCCTGGGCTTTTTCTTGGCTGAAGCCGACGTGGCTGCTTCCTCCTCGACCTTCTGCAAGATTTGCTCATTGGCTTGGATCTTCGCAGGGTTATGGAGGATGGGCACGGTGCATGGCCCCTGCTTGATCGTAGTCAAGACCATGTTGCCCTCATCCTCGCCCTCTGCTGTCCTGCACCAGAAAAATGGCACGATGGTGCCCTCTGCCTGGAACTGGAGGTCCTGCTTCCAGCTTCCAATGGCCCAGTCATGGCCGAAGGCCTGAATGGCCAGCTTGGGCGGCTTCTGGCCTGTCTTCACTTTGCTGATGGAACCCAATGGAACCAGCTTGAGCTTTTTGCTGGCAATGGCTTTCTTGGCATACAGTGCCTGGGGACTGGAAGCCATGCAAAGGAGTTCCAAGTCCTCGACCGACTGCTCCTGGTAGCATTGGTGGAGTGCCGTGACCACAGCTGCCTTTTGGAAGTCCTCCTGGGCCATGGCATGGCTGGATGGGAGTCCCCTGGTTATGATGTCGGCTGGGCCGATGGCTGGCATGGAGTGGCGGGAGACCCGCCACTTCCCCAGCCCCGCCAGCGGCACATGGACTGTCTCCGGTGCCTGGAGCACTGGCCTGTGCTCCATGGTCCCACCCTCGTTGGTGATTTGCAGGAGCTGGTAGACCTTGGCTCCGTGCTCCTTTGGCAAGGTGTACCTTGGTTTGTGTATGGAATGTATCTACAGCAGAATCTTATGAGGGAACAGACATTAAAACAGCAAAACTCCTATGTGCAATCATGGGCACTGGTCGCCCACCTTGATGTGGGTGTTCTGGAGCAAGGTGGCTTCCCATGGCTGGGCAGAGACTGCATCCTTGATGGTCTTTGCCTCTGCAGCTGGGGTGGCCTGCTTGACCTTGGAAACGTCCTGGGTGAAAAGGTCGAGAATCTGGGCCAGGGACTCCAGCTTCTGCTGGGCATCAGGGCCAAGCTTTTCCTTTTTGGTCAGAAACAAGATGGCTCTGACGCAAAACTTGCCGAAACACTTGTAGAGATGGTTGCTGCCGGCATTGGTGCTGGTGCCTTCTGGAAGCTGGCTCTGGACCAGTTTCCAGGAATCCGAAAGCATGGACTCCGCCGTCCTGACGGACTCCATGTTCTGTGGCGACGACAGTCTCTGGACGTCGGCTCTGGTGAGGAGTCGTGCGAAGCCGTCTTGCTGTTTGGTGGATGTGCACTGGGTTGCCCATAGAGCTGTGCGGAGCAATGGGTAAAGGTTGCCAGGGTCTGGGAAGGTGGTGTGCGACAACGCCTCCATGAAATCCTGGCCCATCATGCACGTGGTGCCGTAGGTGGAGGAGAAGTGGGAAAGGAATTTCAGCAATGGAAAGCTTGTGCCTCCAGAGTATCTCGAGACATAATGCCCTATGGCTGGGAGGCTCTGCCTGCAGGCAACTTCGCCGCTGGCAACGGACTGGATTGCCGACTCCAGACTGGCTCCCATTTGCACTTGAATGGCTATTTGGCAGGCTGCTTCCAACTCGCTGGTGGCTCTGCCAATGGCATTGCCAGAGTTGGCTCCGACTTGGAAGAACTGTGGAAGGCTTGGCATGGCTTCTTCCACACTGGAGGCCACCACATGCCACCGCCACCCGGTCTGGATGGCGGACCAGACTGGGTCTGTCTTGGGCACGGAGATGGCTTTGCCACTGGGATCCGTGGTCCCATGCTCCAGGCATCTCAAGAATGCCGTGGTGTGGCTGCTGGCAAGGGATAGGTATCCTCAGTGGCCAATGTATGTCTACAATATACATTTATCCGCAAATTGTAAATGGATTGGATATATAGAGAAAAGGAAACCAATTCTATGTGTCATCTGAGTGGCCCTCTGCTCCACTGACTGGGGCCAGGGAGCCCTTGCTCTCCTGGACCAGCTGCTGGTTCCTCCAAACCTGCTGCTGGCGCTTTTGGGGGTCCGTGGACATCTGGAGACAAATGGACCCTTGGAGCAGATGCACTTGCAGGCCAACTGCCAAGAGTTGGTGTCCCTTGGCCCAAACGTCAAAGTGGGACACCATCTGCCCTCCCCGGTTGGAGGGGTGGCAAAGAACTTGGCTTGGAACCAAGGTCTGCTGCTGGCAGAGGCCATGGTGCTCCAGCACCTGCAAGACCTTGGTGACTCTGGTGTTCACTGGCTCGCGGCCATTCACAATGGCCTCCACCTCTTGGACCACAGCTGGAGGGACAGCCATGGCTTCTGGCTTCTGTGCGGCTGTGGCCTTGTCTGGTATATCCTATCTGGAATTCAAGTGTGGCTGTGCCGGGCAACTTCTTTCTGCTCGTCTGGAACTGCTGGATTCTAACCACCTGCATATATATCTGTCGGGTTCAACAGTGGCATGGTTCTGCGACCATGGATATGCATGGATGGCCTATATACTGGCTGCAGGCAGACGATAAAGCAAACAAAACTGTATGCATCCCTTCAACACTTGACACTTGCAAAACTGTTCTGCAGCAAGCCTTTTCCTGCGAAGGCCTGGCAGAGTCTGGAAGAGTCACTCCTGGACTGGTCGTGGCTACTACCTGGCTTTCTTCTTGTAGCTTCTTTTGGCCTGGCCGAGGACTTGGGCCGTATCCTCATCATTGCGAATGGTCTTGATGATGGTCTCGATCTGGTGCTGTTCGAGTTGGATGGTGAGATCGCACCTCCTTGGCCTCTTGCCACTCATCAAGCAGGTGACTTTGGAACCATTGATGTCCATGGCAACTTCTTCTTCTTGGTTGTCTGGAAGAGACCTCTTTCTGGTCGACTTCTTTCCTGAGCCTGGCTCTGGAGCATCGAAAAGTTGCTCTGCTGGTGTTGCTGGTTGGTCGAAGCTCTGGTTCCTCTTCTTGATGAGATTGGCCATGGCCGTAGAACCCGACAGACTGGCATTCTTGTCGGGTCTCTGGCCTGTGAGCAACTCAATTATGGGTTGGGAAGTGGGCCGAAGTTGGAGCCACTGTTTGTCCTTGGACAGCTTCACCAGATCCTTGGGGATGAGGATTGGCCTCTCCGACTCGTACTTTATCTGGATGGCCGCACGAATTTCCACCATGCTTGGAAGCTATGGTGGACGTGGAAAGCTGTAGCTGGCACTCGCTATGGCCGGGTGGCTGCAGCAAACATACCATGCAATACAAAGACATGAGCACACTGCTATGGCCGTCTGGCTCCCATGATCACACACATGCAATGCCAAATACAAAAAATCGAACAACAACTCTGATAAATTATTTGCTAAAAGCAAACAACATATATCTCTGGCAGTCCATACTATAATCTTCAAAATCAATGATAACATTCAGCAAAAACTTCGATTCCATTCTAAAACCCATGATTTCTTATCTTATACCTTCAGTGCACTCGACGAATTATGCACCACAAATCAGAATACATGTCATTGAAATATTACATCTCCATGTATGAATTTCGTATTCTTAAAGCCTATATTTCAACATCCATAACTCCATGTAACTCACCCTAACTTTTATAAAAGGTTAAGTTAATTATGTTACTTAGCTAACAAAATATTAACTTTAGTAACATAACATAAAAGATATAAGTATTATAGGAACATGTAATCACTTAATAGACGGTTAACGCTCACTTATAACAGTTTAATAACTAGGGTACAACTCCACATAACTATGTTAACCACTTATAAAACAACCAGGATTCCAAGTAGCACTACCCGCTGTCGCAAGGACACCCCGATTCTGGTTGATTTCCGTGGATTATCCGCCGCCGGAGAACACAAAAGGGGTGGATCCCCCTAACAATGGGGCAGTCTTTTTGTGGAAGGGACAAGACCGTCTGTGGTCCCGCCGACCAACATTTGATGGAGACATGGAGCGCTTGGGAGGTTTTCCAGTGGTGCCAGCTTACGAGGCTTTTCCGCGTCCGCTTACACCTCTAGAAAGGCATGATCCCACAATCCCCAGACACTGGGAAAGAGACCCTGAGGGAGGGGCATCGGGGCGGCCGTCCCCTGAATCGACCTCGACTACCAGTGATTCCGCGGATCGACCACAAGAACCACCTCCAAACCGCCAGGCAGTTCCCCAACAGCAACAATATGTACAACCGAGCCGCCCTCGAGAACTACTTCAACTTCCATTTGGCGGAAGTCATGACGATCCTGACCGAGACGATGACCCACATCGACTCCTGGTAGTAGTCGACTACCAGAAAGCCAACCAGCCGGGCCCAACAGTGTTGTCCTCAACGACCAGGAGCAACTCCGGGAAGCACTGGAGACAACGCTGCACACCTTGCTGCAACAATCCTTCATGCAGACCCGGGAGTCGACGTGACGCAACTTGCGTACCGAGCTTGTGCCCAACTGCATCGGCTGCAGCTGGCATGGTCCCGGCGGGCTCTTTCTTCACATGGCTCAAATGGTACAGTCCTGGAGGATGATCTTCCACACCCGCCACCACCGAACCCGCTGGCAGAAGCGCAGGTCCTTCTACGACAAGTACTTCCACACCACGCCAACTTGGCCACGCGACTAGACTTGAACATCACCTACAACAAGCTCGGAACCTCATCAATAACATGGGGAGACCCCCAAGCACAGGGGCATGCACCGTCCTTGGCAGGCATTAGAAATGCTGCGGCAGCCTTCGACACAATCACAATCCACCTCGCGATCCACGAAGGCGGCGCGGCGCACATCCAGGAGTCGATGGAAGCCCTTCTTGCAGCGATTGACCGCACGGCTGGCTACTTGGACGGGCTCCTCTCATGGTCGCTCGGGGGTGACCTCGCTATGTGCCGTAGCCGTGCAGAAGACCGACGACGTCCACCGAGATGGCGACGGGGAGGGAGCGGAGACCCGATCCGGCGCGCCTAGCCGACGCCCACCGCACTGCTGTCACAGCACCAAGCGAAGAAGGTCGCGGTTGATCTTTCTGCTCGTGGACGACCTGCAGCACTACACGTCGTCACGTGCCACTAGATCCCCCAGCTGCAAATACGGGGGAAGCCATGCTCATGGCCCAACGTATGGCGGAGGCACACAGCCTATTGTTCAGCTGGACGCTTGCCTTATCGGGAGAGCCCTTATGCTTGGTGGAGCCCGGGCCGCACCGGACCACACGACGGGCACGGCGCCTGAGTAGGCGCATCCGACGGCGACTGTGGTCCGGTGCGGCCCGGGCTCCACCAAGCATAAGGGCTCTCCCGATAAGGCAAGCGTCCAGCTGAACAATAGGCTGTGTGCCTCCGCCATCCTAAGCAGGAGGTCGTCACACCAGCGAAGGGCGGATGAAGGCGGATGCATGTAGCTTTCTTCGGCAGCCCAGACGCCAAGAGTGACAGCTGTGTAGGAAGGAACGGCAGCAAATGAAGGATCAAAGATGCCAAGTCTAGACTGTTTTCAAGGTTATTGAGCATTGTTGTGGAGTACTTATGGGTTGCTGCTTGGCACCTCACAGTCCTTGCCCCCAACTCTGTCAAAAGATGCAGAACTAAAGTAAGTATCACCACCGGCGATGGAGTCTGCCTGGGAGGACGCCCCAAATAAGTGCGATCGATGGTTTGATGTCGATCCATCGCCTTTCTTTGCAATGGTTGCAAATCTGCGTGAACGCGACGACGAAGCGTTTTCTGAAATGGTGTCGACCGAGACGGCTAACCAGTCCCACACACCTCAGGGGCCGATCTGATGCTTCGGTTTGAGTGCGTGGCATAATCAGTACAAGTCACGGCTGCAGGGAAAGGATGAGGCAGGGAGATATTTTGGAAAGTCTGCTGAGTTCATCTAGAATCACTTCCCGACGACTTGTCAAAAGCGAGAGAGTCAAGGGTTTTGCATGGCAAGTCCATCACGTCCATTGTACATGGAGGGGCAGAGCGACACTTTGCTTTTTGGTTTCGTGCGGTCGATCGTTGTAACTTCATCCCACAAAAATTACAAACCAGCATCCAGCACAGACCTTTGGATTGCTGAGAAGCTGCAGGGCTGTCCCGCAGTTCTTGGCATCTGGCCGGGAACGTATTCTTCATGCAGGCAGGGAGCAGAGGCAGCAGAAAAGCACGGGCACGTGTTTTTGGCTGTCGTGAGCCATGCAGGAAAGTACCTTCACATCTATTTTTCGGCCGCTGGCAGACAACTGGCAGAGCCAGCTGGAGGACGGGCACCCTTCCGCTACTCCCGGAGCCGGCGAGATTATGCCGAGGCTGCACTCTGAGTTTCAAGGGCAGGGGTAGGTGTCCTGCATAAAGTGACCAACGACTTGAACAGCAGCGAACACGAAGAGTCATGTCGTGGAGTTCTATGAGAATCATGAGACACTGGATTTACCTTTCTGACTTTCAGCAACGACTTCGTATGCATGTATGTGTTTCTTCTCTCACATGATTTAACATGCTGCAATATCCCGGTTGAACCCGATTGCAAGCTGCATTTGCTTCCCCAAACACAGATTCAACATCCCGCGGAAGTGTTGCTGCTGTCGCAGTAGATGGCTTCATGAACTTTTACTGTGCAGCAAGGTTGTACGCAGCTGAAGAAGCAGCGAGTGGAGTGTCATGACTTTTCTACAGTCCCCTACAAGAGCTGTGCAGAATGGGCCAGGCGTTCAACCAACGGTCCCCAGCGAGTCATCGGGAAGATCAGACTGGGTCCCGATAAGTACCATCTTGCTGCCGCGGTTGGAGTCTCAAATCAAGGGAACGCGAGCCTTCTTCGGTATTCGTGTGTTGAATCACAGTGCAGTCGAAAACTCGGAGCAAGAATTGAGCGACATGTCCTTCCGAGCACTGGAACACTGCCAAACAATCACGCCACACACCAAGGGTTCCATGGACTGCTGCAACTGCATCACATGTTCCATCACTTGTATTCAGGTTTAGTTTCGAGTTGCTACCTCGCGCCAATGAGGTCATTCAGATATGAACATCCCAGTAAAGACTTGGTCCCGAGGAAGCGAATCTGGGCAGTGTATCCTTGATGTGTAACAGAGCCGTGGCATCAAAGATAGATCAAGCCAAGCATGTTGCGGGAAATGCCCAGCGACCTTCGGACCAAAACAGACACTCTCTCCTGTCGCTTGCTTTTCTGAGCAGGCCATCGACGTCGCATATCGGCGTGCAGCTGCCGCTTTACTTGATCTTTTCATGAAGCCCCAGCCGGAAGCTTGCTTGCATTCGCTTGACACTTGCGGCTCATTGCGGCTCTGTGTTTGTATGGTCCCCGCCGTCGCTCAGGAAGGCCTCGACCTGCTGGGTCGGTTGAAGTCCCTGCGCCACTTCTTCTTCCTCAGCAAGGCCTGGACCAGGCATCGTCATCGCCCCTTTCATGTGGGATTTCTAGGCGGACTGGTTCGGACACTTCTTGGATACCGCTGGTGAGCTGGAACGGCCGGCAGAAGAGATACCATTGGCTCGGCTGCTGGCCTGCAAGGCTGCAGGAAACCTGGTCGAAGGTGGTTGCAATGTGGTTTGACCCCTTACCAAGGCCGGAAAACGCTTGCAAAGGCAAAACAAAAACAGTGGCTGTTCACAAGTCTGAGACGGAGTAGACTTTCAAAGTCAAGGAGAAGTTCCGTCATTCAGAAGTTTTGCAACAGCAAGGCTTGAGTATTGTGGGACTCCGAAATCGTGAAGAAATCCAAGGTTGGATGGCCTTCTTGATTTGGCTGTGCGTGCATCCTCTTTGGCTACCGACCCATATCGCGAAGACATCTCCTGCGGCCTCCATTCGTTTCGTGTGGAGGACCGGCCCGGCCTGATAGGACTTCATGCAAAGTACAGATGCTCAGCAATTCCACTGGTCCGTGTTGTGTAGTGACTGTAGTGCTGATGGTTCGACGGGTTTTGTTTTCTTGTCCGTGTGTCAGCTGGAGCTACCTGTGGCCTGCAGGACGCATGCCACAGAATGGTAAAAGGATCCGCTGAAGATCCGGACAAGGAAGCCGTTCGTGGAGCATTCATGAAGCACGAAAACCAATACCTTCAGTCTGATACGCTTTTGTCTGCCTGTGTTGGTGAGCTTCTGAAGGCGGAGGTCTGTGTCGTGAGAGGCGGCCGCTACCAGCCACCATGTAACATCATGTCAGAGTGCCAGCACAAGCTCGCTATGGGTGTTCATGTGTTCTTCTCCGGCCCTGTGTAACCTGGTCTCGTAGTGTCTGTCTGAGCTGAAGCCAAGAAGCATTTCTGAAACTTCTCTCTGTCTGTGCCACGGCAGGATGAAGCTTCCATTTCGGGGGTTGCTGCCTCTGCACCATCGGCAAGCAGCTTTCCGAAATTTGGCCACGATCTGTGTTGACTTGGGGGTGCCGCACCCTGCCTTGGCCCAGTTATCACATGCTACAGTGACAGCATGTGCATGTGTGTTGTGGATTGAGTTGGGTTGGGGCATGCGATAAGTCGAAGCCGAGTTTTCTGTCGCTTAATTTCAGGCTTTGGGAACTCAGGGTGCGGAGTGCGGACCTTTCACACCACATAGAGCCAGAAGCCGTCTGATCTCAGCTTTCCCGCTTCCGCCTGGAACTACGGACATGGCAAAGAGTTCTGAGCAAGACATGAACTAAGATCTTGAACTCTCGCAACCATCTTAAGCAGTCTCAATGTTCTAATACTAGTCAAAAGCGCAGAAACACAACTTGATTTCGGGCCTTCACTGTGCCTCATGCTCTCACTACGTGCCTGGCCAAAAAGCTATGTTGAGGTGTCGGGAATGATGGCTCTGGCGTGAGATGCTTGACGCTGAAGTACCGTACTGCTTGGCCTCTTTCAATTCTGTTCTCTCGCACCATCTTGCTGAAGTACCAGGCAAGGGCATGGCAATGTCGCAGCTCACATGCCTGCTCGACTGGTGGGCTGGTACAAGACAGTCGAATCATGCGAGGTCATCTTCCGGCACCTACTCTACTGCCGCTACGTTGAACGGAAGCTTGTGGAAGTCTGGGTGGACCATCAATGCACCAAAGAGCTGGGCTTGGACTCAAGTTTCAGCCCGTGCCACGCCTGCCAACACTCAACAAGTTAACAAGGTCTTCACAAGAAGTTATCCCAGACGGTCTCGGCAAATCCAGCTTAGGTACTATTCCCTTCGGCAGCGGATGCTGCACTTCTGCCGTGACTATATATACTATGTCACAGTGGAAGTGTTGGAGCCGAAGTCGCATGAGTTCCTGGCAACACTGCGCCAAGCGGAGACAATAGACGACGTGCTACATTGCCACCCGGTTAGGCCTGAAGCAAGCAGCACTGTGTTGTCCGCACGACAAGGTTTTTGGGGGAACGGAAGCACCGTAGCAATGTCAGGTGATGTCCTTTGAGTTCGTTTGCGAATTGCGGGAACTTTACCTAAGGCCATGAAAGTTTTCTTGAAGCCTGTCTGCGCGAAGTTGTTCTTACGGAAAGAGACCTCTACAGGTCCTGATCTCCACAGTTGACACTGCAGACGCATGCTTCTTGCAGTACAAATCTGAGTGGCTGCTACGGAAGGCATCTGTCGAAAGTACTGCAAACATGCTTGACTTTTGCTCACAATTTGCGGAGGCGCGGCATCCGATGACAGCCCCCTGCACTTGACACCCAACCGCTGGCAGGTTCTCGCACAGCATTGGGGTGGAGCCGTTGGAAGAGCCCATGGAAGGGAAGACTCCTGCCGAGAGAAGGCGGAAGCGGGCTCCTGGGAACGTTTCGACCGACTCTGTGCTTGCAGGCTGGCAAAGGCCCGGCACAGCACGCAGACCCTCGGCTTAGTGCAGCGATGTGCTCTTGGGCTCTTCTTGCGTCTTAGAGTGACCCAACATATCTCTAACTGCAAAGCAGACTTGCCCAGAAGTGAGGCGTTATCTGTCTCTTCTATCACAGAGGCACCGACTGGTTCTGCATGGCTGTGCAGATCACTGCAGTATTGGCAAGCAGACCGGACAGTTCCATTTAAGTCAACTGCCAATGCGCACGTCTTCGTCGATGCCTTGTGGCGTGGGAACTGCAAAGTTGATTCAACAACTTGGGACCCGTGACATCCGAGTATGGAGAAGTTAGCTTGGATGCCGCCGGCATCGGGTAGCGTATATTCCATGCTCAGGAGGGACGAGGGGCCCGCAGTAGGTGGGGTTTCGCTCGAGAACTTCTCCAACCTGGTTCGCTGGTGGAAGTGGGGGAATACGGGTGAGGGCCCAGGGCCGATCGAGTGTGCTTGTTGCTTGAATCGAAATGCCCCCACGCCTCCGGCCTCGGCTTCAATCCTGTTTGCTCACACCTTTGCCAAGCCAGAATTCAACAAAGACCCTTCCCACTGCACAGGCATTATTCGAAGATGATGGCTAAATGGAAGACCATTTTTGAAAGCCAGCTGCAAGCGTTTCTGCGTCAGATCCAGCAACTCGAACGCGAACAGCTTTTGGAGAGTTCAGTAACAGTTCAATTGAATTTCGCATCAAGGCAAGAGTCCAAAGCTCGTTATGAGCACTTCCTCAGCAACTTGGCGACACGCCTTGACTACAACGATTACTACTCCTCGGTGCTGACAGGCATTCTGCATTCTGCTCTTTTGAGGGCCAGTGTTGCATATTGCATATCTTCCCATCCCCGTGAGAGGGTCTTGTCGACTGCTCATCAGGCCAGCCTGACATGCCACCTTCGTGACGAAGTTTGTGCCTTGTCCTCTGAGCGCAAAAGTATGGTGCCGCGAGGCTCACTCTCGCCTGAAAAGTGCAGTTTCGCGCTGGCGTCTGCAGGCGAGGTCCAAAGCGCTGTAGAGCTCACAGTCTGCCAAGCAAGTTCGCAAGCATGCAGCATGTAGCATTTAGCAACAAAGCAGGATACAAAGCCCTCGGAAGTTGCAGCAGAGAAAACGCGAGCTTAAGACTCAGACCGCTGTGGCAATGGTGGCTTCGAGGGATGTTGCTGTCTACATCATCATGGCAGGTGCCGCTGCGACGGAATATCGCTGCTCACCCGTTCTGAATGATACCCGGCGTACCAGGCTGTCTCTTCGAAGCTGTGAGCATACCCTGGCTTCCAAGTGTGGATTTCAAAACACGCTCTTGGAAGCTCAAGGAACCTGCAAACCAATGGATTCAGATATGCCCCCCCCTGCAATGTCCTTTTTCCCAGGCACAGGGTTGTGAAACGGGGTCACTGCCTGAAACCCTAGTGGCACAGTCCGAATCTTCTCATCTGATTAAAAATTTCTTGCTGTCTTGGCTGCAGACGTGTAAGGTCTGGGTTTTGATGTGTTTAGTAATTTAGTGTTCTCACAGAGGTACAGAGGCGAGCGAGCTTGGCTGTATATCACGGTCCTGCAAGTTCGGTCGCGCTCTTTGGTGCCTCGCACGGGGCATGAACACTGCGATAGAACTTTTCACCGGCGTTGGCGGTGGCTCGACTCTACTGCTGGCACACGCCTTGTCCGGAGCTTTTCACCGGCGTCAAGGACACAAGCGACTGTCGTACTTCTTTACTATGGAGAGACACCTGGGAAACGCTTATCACGCCCAAAACATCCTGGAGAGTGTCGGAATTCCAGCTCAGATCCTCTCCTTGGCTCGGCCAGAAGGGTTGAACGCTCGCATGGCAGCTCTCGTGAAGGAGACTCCTGGCGTGTGGATTCTGCACGGAGACGTCTTCGACAATTTGGGTGTTTTCGATGCGCTTTGCAGCAGTACTGGTATCGGAAGTCTTGACCTGGTGATGCTGGACCCTCCACTGGACTTACGAGGACTTTGGCCGCTTTTGGATAGGGCGTGCAAGCCGAAGTTCTTGGCAGTGCACAACGCCAATCTGCCTGGTCATGCGGGGTGGCTGCCCGCACACTTGCGCCGAACAACAGGCAGCTGGTATGAGATGATGAACGGATCTCTGGCATGTGTAAGGGAGGGACGCTTCGGGGAATCCACATGTTAATTGCACAGTAGTCCCCACAAACAGGCAGTGTGCGAAATCAGAGTCTGCTCAGGATCGCATCCGTCGGTTTGGGAGCGCGGCGAGCGCTCCTGGTCTTTGATGGGACGATGCTGGTGACACGACATGTCTGCTGTGTGCAGAAAAGGCGCGCTTCACAACGGTTTGCAATGGTGAAGAGTGCGTGGAACATGCAAAAAGGATTCAGGTGCCCGTAGGTGTGCTGCCACAGCCTGCGAGATCGAAACTCTAACATGTAATTGCCCGCTCCGCGACTCTTGCCCGAGGCACTTGTAGGAGCGTTTAGTTTGGCTTCAGGCTATCGATAGCGTCAACATGTCAATGCCGGCACCTTCAGCCTTGAGGAGGGGTCGACGCTGCAGAGATCCCATGCCTGGACAGCTTTTGCGTGCATGAGCTTTCGGCAGTACTGTGTCGTGGCCGGACAGGATGTACAGTGCCTTGGCTCTTCTTCAGCCCGGCCAGTACCAAAAAACTCCCAGAATCCTACAGCAGACGGATTTAGGCGAACCCCTCAAGCCTCAAACCGAATCCCAGGAAGCTTGGCATCCAGTTCAGTGGCACTCCTCCCGACAAGGTCTTCGTGAAAGTCGTGACCCAAGGATCATTCGGGTGTATACAGGGAGTGCAGGCCGGGGACGAGCTCTTGCAAGTAGACGGCCTTCTCCTTGACACTCTGGAGGGCCAGTTTAAGGAACGCTTAGCAGGACGCCCGATTCGCTTGGGGTTCTCAAGCCCTCACGGCTCGTACACTGTCGCCGCAGATCACGACAACACAAAGCTGGGAGTGTCATTTCATGGAATGCCGCCCGGTTCGGTAGAGGTCAAGGGTGTCACAGAAGGTCTGTTCGGCAGCGACAAAGGCGTACAGGAGGGAGACGTGCTCACCGATGTGGGTAGAGATGTCTTGCAATCACTGGAGGGAATGAGCGCCGAGACCTTCAAGAGCTTTTTGAAGGATCGGCCTCTAATGCTGCGTTTTCAGACCCTGGAGAAAACCCGGCCTGGACCCAAAGAGGATGTGGAGAATGCGATTCCCGGGCAGCACCCTAGAACTGAGTACACAGTGGTGGCAAGTGCTGACACGGGCAAGTTGGGCATCAGCTTCCACAGCATGCCTCCTGGCCGGATCGAAGTCAAGGGTGTCGCTGCAGGCCTGTTCGGCAGCGTCAGCGGGGTGAAGGAGGGAGACGTCCTGATAGAAGTCGGCAGTGACGACTTGCAACCCCTGGAGAGCATAAGCGAGGAGAGATTCAAGGGATTACTGAAGGACCGGCCGCTGAAGATGAGGTTCCTTGCGCCTTGTGCAGGTGCAACAGCTGCCCCAGTCGTTGCGGAGAACTCTTCCAGTCATGTGGATCACGGCAACGAGCACCGCATGCAAAGCGAAATGCCGGCAACAGACGGCCTGCCGACGGATACGTACACAATCATCGCAGGCCTGGAAGTGGGCAAGCTTGGCATCACGTTCAACGGGATGCCACCTGGTCGCATTGACGTGAAGGGCCTTGCGGAGAATTCTTTTGGCAATGATGCCGGCGTGCGTGAAGGAGATGCCCTCACGGAGGTGGGAAAAGATGAACTTATGCCCGTGGAAGGAATGGACTCTGAGACATTTAAGCGCCTGCTGAAAGATCGGCCGCTGAAAATGAAGTTCCAGGCTATGGGGCAGGCTGTTGCGGCTGGTGAGTCTGCTTCGCCAAATGATGCAGCAGTCGCTGCCCCTACTGTGGCCACGAACACATCGGTTGCGGAGCAAGAAACCGCGCCACAGGAACCCGGGTACCGTGTATACACAGTGGTGGCAAGTGCTGACACGGGCAAGTTGGGCATCAGCTTCCACAGCATGCCTCCTGGCCGGATTGAAGTCAAGGGTGTCGCTGCAGGCCTATTCGGCAGCGCCAGCGGGGTGAAGGAGGGAGACGTCCTGATAGAAGTCGGCAGTGACGACTTGCAACCCCTGGAGAGCATAAGCGAGGAGAGATTCAAGGGATTACTGAAGGACCGGCCGCTGAAGATGAGGTTCCTTGCGCCTTGTGCAGGTGCAACAGCTGCCCCAGTCGTTGTGGAGAACTCTTCCAGTCATGTGGATCACGGCAACGAGCAGCGCATGCAGAGCGAAATGCCGGCAACAGACGGCCTGCTGACGGATACGTACACAATCATTGCAGGCCTGGAAGTTGGCAAGCTTGGCATCACGTTCAACGGGATGCCACCTGGTCGCATTGACGTGAAGGGCCTTGCGGAGAATTCTTTTGGCAACGATGCCGGCGTGCGTGAAGGAGATGCCCTCACGGAGGTGGGAAAAGATGAACTTATGCCCCTGGAAGGAATGGACTCTGAGACATTTAAGCGCCTGCTGAAAGATCGGCCGCTGAAAATGAAGTTCCAGGCTATGGGGCAGGCTGTTGCGGCTGGTGAGTCTGCTTCGCCAAATGATGCAGCAGTCGCTGCCCCTACTGTGGCCACGAACACATCGGTTGCGGAGCAAGAAACCGCGCCACAGGAACCCGGGTACCGTGTATACACAGTGGTGGCAAGTGCTGACACGGGCAAGTTGGGCATCAGCTTCCACAGCATGCCTCCTGGCCGGATTGAAGTCAAGGGTGTCGCTGCAGGCCTATTCGGCAGCGCCAGCGGGGTGAAGGAGGGAGACGTCCTGATAGAAGTCGGCAGTGACGACTTGCAACCCCTGGAGAGCATAAGCGAGGAGAGATTCAAGGGATTACTGAAGGACCGGCCGCTGAAGATGAGGTTCCTTGCGCCTTGTGCAGGTGCAACAGCTGCCCCAGTCGTTGCGGAGAACTCTTCCAGTCATGTGGATCACGGCAACGAGCAGCGCATGCAGAGCGAAATGCCGGCAACAGACGGCCTGCCGACGGATACGTACACAATCATCGCAGGCCTGGAAGTGGGCAAGCTTGGCATCACGTTCAACGGGATGCCACCTGGTCGCATAGACGTGAAGGGCCTTGCGGAGAATTCTTTTGGCAATGATGCCGGCGTGCATGAAGGAGATGCCCTCACGGAGGTGGGAAAAGATGAACTTATGCCCCTGGAAGGAATGGACTCTGAGACATTTAAGCGCCTGCTGAAAGATCGGCCGCTGAAAATGAAGTTTCAGGCTATGGGGCAGGCTGTTGCGGCTGGTGAGTCTGCTTCGCCAAATGATGCAGCAGTCGCTGCCCCGAATGTGGCAGAGCAAGAAACCACACGGCAGAAGATAGATCTCCCTGCCGATGCTTCCGACGAGCGGGAGATGATGCCCTCGCAGGCAGGCTGAAGTTGATTCTGACTGCCTGTGAATCTTGCTTTCCCATACCACTACTCGGATTCCGAACAAGCTCTGCCTGCTTCATCGGGTGGAAACCGCTATCCGTCGGCTGCCGGGTTTTATCTGCTGATGTAAGAGTTCCGTGGTCACGGTGGTGGCGAACTGATCTGTCGACCGTAAGCCCCCTGACCTCTTGCCAAGATATGACAGGCACAGCACCTGTAGTGTATGTGAAGCTTACTTCAAACGATGTATATGATGTATTTGAAGCCTCAGCGGTAGTACCGTTAGTCATGTCTTTGTCGCTTCGGTGACAGGGGAGGAGTTCGGGGGACGGCGCGGAAGATAGAAGAAATACCTTGAGTTTTTGATAAGGGGAATGAGAAGGACAACGAATTCCTTGATGTCCATCCTGTGGCTCCCCTATGAGCGCAGGTGGACAGCTTAAACCGAGCAGCCAAAGAAAGTCAGGACGAAGGACGGGCTGTTTTCCTAAGTGCTGCTAGACCATTCTCGTTCGTTTGGAGTGGTGTCTTTGTTCTCGCTGCAGTCAACTCGGGAACCATCACACTCTCAGGATCCATCTACTGTTTGTAGTCCTCCAAGCCTTGAACACTTGTCAGAGCGTTTCAGAACAGATCCAACGGTTGGGAACGGTTCCGGATTGTTTCAAGCTTTGTCCACGCTTTATCCGAAGATGGTTCCTGAGACTGTTCTGATGGTCCCCGAGAGATGGTTCCAAAACCCTTGTGAGCACGCATAGACTGAAGGGTCATGAGCGTCGCGTTTGCAGGAAAAGCCGGGCGGTTGCGACAGGAAGAGGCGGATGCTTGAAGTGCGGCTTTCCCATTCAGCAGATAGTAAATCAGATACTATGCACCAGGTTGCAGGAGGTGCGCAAGACGTAAGCCGTAAGCAATGTTGCACCCACGTGGCGAGTGCAGGTTTCCGTCACAAAGGACGGCACAAAAATCCGGGATGCGCCGAATGAAGCCCCGTTGTGCCCGCAGCAGTCCGGACAAGGCGAACAGAGGAACATGAGTACGAAGGATCAGCACAGCGAACACCAAGACGGCACGCGTCGCAGACACAGTGCGGCAGAGCATGGATCGCACACGACGCAGCCAGAAGCGGAAGAGATGCACAGTGGAGAGCAGGCTGGGCAGAATCCGGAACCCCTGGTGGATGCAACTCCGATTGTTTCTGATACTGCCGAAGCACTCGCGGGTGCAGCGGCGGCCGTGCGACACAGCCATGGTGCACAAGAGCAGCATCCTTTATCGCATCAGCCTCCCAGCATGGATGAGCCTGCTCTCAATACCGAGCCAGCATCCGCGGCACGAGCAGAGTCGCAAGCAGAGGAATCAACCACGGCAGCATCTGCACAGGCTCAGAAGGAAGAAGCACGCTTGAGTACAACAAGCGCGGAGGCCGTAGAAATCCAGAATGTCGCTGAGTTCAAGAGACATTCTGTTGAAGCAGATGCAGTAGCTCGGGCAGCTGCAGATGAAGATGAGGCGGTCAATTCACGAGCGCAGGAAAGTCAGCAGCAAGACGGCCCGCATCCCGCGACAGAGCATGCATCACTCACGACGCAGCCAGAAGCGGAAGAGATAGCCAGCGGTGAGCAGGGTGGCATTGCACCCAGCACAGATGAGCCTGCTCTCGATACCGAGCCAGCATCCGCGGCACGAGCAGAGTCGCAAGCAGAGGAATCAACCACGGCAGCATCTGCACAGGCTCCGAAGGAAGAAGCACGCTTGCATACAGCAAGTGCGGAGGCCGTAGAAATCCAGAATGCGGCTGAGTTGAAGAGCCATTCTGTTGAAGTAGATGCAGTAGCTCGAGCAGCTGCAGATGAAGATGAGGCGGTCAATTCGCAAGCGCAGGAAAGTCAGCAGCAAGACGGCCCGCATCCCGCGACAGAGCATGCATCACTCACGACGCAGCCAGAAGCGGAAGAGATAGCCAGCGGTGAGCAGGGTGGCATTGCACCCAGCACAGATGAGCCTGCTCTCAATACCGAGCCAGCATCCGCGGCACGAGCAGAGTCGCAAGCAGAGGAATCAACCACGGCAGCATCTGCACAGGCTCAGAAGGAAGAAGCACGCTTGAATACAACAAGCGCGGAGGCCGTAGAAATCCAGAATGTCGCTGAGTTCAAGAGACATTCTGTTGAAGCAGATACAGTAGCTCGGGCAGCTGCAGATGAAGATGAGGCGGTCAATTCACGAGCGCAGGAAAGTCAGCAGCAAGACGGCCCGCGTCCCGCGACAGAGCATGCATCACACACGACGCAGCCAGACGCGGAAGAGATAGCCAGCGGTGAGCAGGGTGGCATTGCACCGTGTGGGCAGGATCGCGAGGCCCTGGTGGATACAAATCAGATTGTGTCTGACAATGCCGAAGCGCTCGCGGGTGCAGCGGCGGCCGCGCGACACAGCCATGAGCAGCAGCCTTTATCGCCGGAGCTTACCTGCATAGATGAGCCTGCTACCGATACCGAGCCAACATCCGTCGCACGAGCAGTGCCGCAAGCAGAGGACTCAACAAAGGCAGCATCTGCACAGGCTCAGAAGGCAGAAGCACGCTTGAATACGGAGGCCGTAAAAATCCAGAATGTCACTGAGTTCAAGAGGCATTCTGTTGAATCAGATGCAGTAGCTCGCGCAGCTGCAGATGAAGATGAGGCGGTCAATGCACAAGCGCAGGAAAGTCAGCAGCAAGACGGCCCACGTGCCGCGACAGAGCATGCATTACACACGACGCTGCCAGAAGCGGAAGAGATAGCCAGCGGTGAGCAGGGTGGCATTGCACCGTGTGGGCAGGATCGAGAGGCCCTGGTGGATGCAAATGTGATTGGTTCTGACAATGCCGAAGCGCCCGCGCGAGCAGTGGCGGCCGTGCGACACAGCCATGGTGCACAAGAGCAGCAGCCTTTATTGCAGGAGCCTCGCAGCACGGATGAGCCTGCTGTCAATATCGAGCCAGCATCCGCGGCACGAGCAGAGTCGCAAGCAGAGGAATCAACCACGGCAGCATCTGCACAGGCTCAGAAGGAAGAAGCACTCTTGCATGCAGCAAGTGCGGAGGCCGTAGAAATCCAGAATGCCGCTGAGTTCAAGCGACATTCTGTTGATGCAGGTGCAGTAGCTCACGCAGCTGCAGATGAAAATGAGGCGGTCAAGACGCAAGCACAACAATGTCAGCAGCAAGACGGCCCGCGTCCCGCGACAGAGCATGCATCACACACGACGCAGCCAGAAGCGGAAGAGATAGCCAACGGTGAGCAGGGTGGCATTGCACCGTGTGGGCAAGATCGCGAGGCCCTGGTGGATACACATCCGATTGTGTCTGACAATGCCGAAGCGCTCGCGGGTGCAGCGGCGGCCGCGCGACACAGCCATGAGCAGCAGCCTTTATCGCAGGAGCTTCCCTGCATGGATAAGCCTGCTCCCGATACCGAGCCAACATCCGTCGCACGAGCAGTGCCGCAAGCAGAGGACTCAACCACGGCAGCATCTGCACAGGCTCAGAAAGAAGAGGCACCCTTGAATACGGCAAGGGCGGAGGACGCAGACATCCAGCATGCCGTTGAGTTAAAGAGACACTCCGTCGAAGCAGATGCAGTAGCTCGGGCAGCAGCAAAGCACAGTCAGCAGCAAGACGGCCCGCGTCCTGCGACAGAGCATGCAGCACACACAACGCAGCCAGAAGCGGAAGAGATAGCCAGCAGTGAGCAGGGTGGCATTGCACCGTGTGGGCAGGATCGAGAGGCCCTGGTGGATGCAAATCTGATTGTTTCTGACAGTTCCGAAGCACTCGCGGGTGCAGTGGCGGAGGCGCGACACAGCCATGGTGCGCAAGAGCAGCAGTCTTTGATGCAGGAGCGTCCTACCATGGATGAGCCTCCCAATACAGGGGCAACATCTGCGGCGCGAGCAGAGCTACAAGCAGGGGAATGCAAGGCTGAGTGGACAGCCGCAGCAGCATCTGCACAGGCTCAGAAAGAAGAATCATGCTTGAATACAACGGGCGCACAGGCCCAGGGCACTCTGCCTTTGCAACAGAAGCCTTTTGATGCAGAAGGTGTGACGCAGCGCAAAGGTGGAGGTCAAGATGGGACTGTGAGTTCACAAAACCATGGCAACCAACAAGCAGACAGCATACGTCCCAAGCCTGGTCCGACCTCGGCGAAACGGGAAGAGATACCCTGCAAGGAGCAGGCGGGTATTGCAATGTTGGCACAAGATGGGGAGGTACGTGTCAGAGCTTTTTTGAAGGACGGCTTGATGTCTGCGAACGCGAGCATCAAGAATGCAGGCCTGAGTGACTGAGTAGCACTTGTTGACTTCTACTCATGTCGTGTGCCTGATCGTCGCACACCATCTGACAACAACGACGAGGTGCGAATCACAAATTTAATTCGTGATCTTCACTGCGGGACCTGTGGGCTCCTGCCAAATTCCGAATGCATTAGGCAAACAGAGACCGATGCGGCGGGCGACTGCACCACTGCCACTTGCTAAGACTGCCGCGTGACTTGGCTCATGTGAGGAAGTTGGAGCTGAAATGTAACATGTTTAGGCTTGCTTCAGAGTGTTCCAGGCACTGCCGCACTGAGGAGTCGTTGTGTTTCGCACAGCGCATCTAGTTGACATGCTTCTCGTCCAGGGAAGTAGTCACATGATCGACGAACGCTGACGAAGAAAGAGGCATGTCGCGTATCACACGGATGCTGAGCCACTTAGTCGACTTTTCCTTCCCCCAGCCTGATGTCCTCAGTAGTGGCGGTAGATGGCGGTAGGACACTCGGCCCTGTCTGTGTTCCCCCCCCTCCAAAAAAAGCCTTCATCTTTAAGGCGAACCATCTCCAATCAATAGATAGTAGAACCATATACAGTAACATACAATTAGCGCAGCACACTTCCAAGTGATCTTGACACTGCCAGCGCGTGCTGGTCACAAGGTCGCTTTAAGATACCATACCGGGCCATACCCGACATGCTTTTCATCACAGTACTGAACGCACAAAAATCGAACCTCGCGCTTGAATGGCTTTTGCTTTGCTGCGCATTGTCTGGGTCGCCTTCATCTCTCATTTGAATCCTGAGTCCTCCGGCCAATTTTGAAGCTTTGCGCGTTGCACTATCCGGCCCTTCGTCTCAACAGGCTGGTGACTCTGATTGGCATTTGCCTGCACTCCGCCACTAGTTGTAGTACTGACACAGGTGATGTCACAGGTCGGAATGAAATCAATGTTGTAGTTTCTTGCGCTCACTGGTAAGGAATTCAGCGGATGTCCGACAAGTTGATTTCGAGGCTGGCAGAGCGCACAATCGTGGACGGAAAAAGTCGGCAAGCCTCGAGGTTCCTGCCGTTGCCGAACTTTGTGGGGAGCTGCAGGAGGCAATATGCACACTACAGACACGGACACTGTTCCCGAGTACGCTTGCACGCCAGGCGCAGAGGCAAGCCGCTGCAGCAAAGGCTGCGCTTCTCGAAGAGCAGAAGGCCGTCTCAGTCGTAAGTCGTAAGGCATCGAAACGGTAGCGGTCACAAACTTTCACACGAAAGCATGGCCCTGTGCAAATCCGCTTGTCACGGAAAGGATGCTTTCGTAACGATAGGCCGCCAAGCTGAACTGTCAAAGCAGGCCTAGCTTCTCGCTATGTCTGAAACACAAAAAACCACGATCCAGGTCCAAGTCTTGGCTACAGTACTCGGTCTCAAGCTTGTAAGGATGCCCGAAGCCGTAGTAATCAAAAGTGTTTAGCAGTGAATTCCTAGCCCCTCGCCCAGCAGACAGAGAGATCTGAGATCTGTTTCTTTGAGCGGTGCACCTCGTACTTTTGAGTCCGGGATGAAAAACCCATCATTCCATGATCAGGCTGCTGGAGCTGCTGCTCAGACAGTGTCAGAGCTGTATGCAAGATTGGACGAGGCCAGATGTGTTCGCTGTTCCAATTTGCCTGTTGATAGGTTGAGTCATGAGGACGACTTGCACTTGCTTTTCGGCATAAGTTGTAGTTGCAGTTGTTGTCGCATGTGTCGTCGTCATCATCATCGTCGTTGTCCTCGTTGTCGTCGTCATCGTCGTCGTTGTTGTTGCTGCGTGATAATGCGGAGTGGGTACGATAGGCAGTGAGGAAGGCTCCACAATGACTGGCTCTGAGCCTATCTAGCTCCACGAGAGCGCGAAGGTCAACAAAAAGCGAGTGCTTCGAGCTGCCATGAGGTCCTTCGAGCCGTAGCTCCCAAACTTGAGCTTCCCACGGCCTGACATTGGCTATGGGCGAAAGCGAAACACCGACACTTCAACAGGCATCAGCTGCGTTCATGATGTCCAATGACACATCATGACGGATGCTGCACGGTGCGATATCAGAACCATAGGTGGTCCGAGTTGTGAGTCCAAGGTGGAACGACCGACGTCAAAAATGCACAGTTGTGCAGCTACTATGTGTCGAACAGGCCTTCAAATTATCAAGGAAGCTACTATGGGTCTTATCCAACTACGACAGAAGTTTCATTGATGCCATTGCAATCCATTGAACTGTGCAACGGGGCTTGTTCCCCCGACTAATTGGAAGTGTTCATCATCTCCATGTCCAAATCGTTTGGCACACTTGGCAATGCGGCATGGTCAGTGCACCAACAGCTGCATCAGCCCAGCCTGCCAGCAGGATCAAGGATCAGTCACGAAGGCTAACTCTTTGGAGCTTGCGAGAGTTGTCGTTGCAAACCCGGGCCTAAGCCACCCTCCCTTTGTAAGATGGATGGTAGAAATCTTTAGGTCTGCCCTCCCACCCCGCACGAAGGGTTGCAGTAAACAGATATACCAGAAGGGTGAAGGGGGGGGCCTACCCCCCCCCCCCCCCACCGCCTTCCCTGCAGAGGTTTTCTCCAGCAGCGTGATATCTGTCAAGAACTCCAAAGAGCACACTGTCTCCGCGATATTCCCGAAAGCCTTTGCATTGCTCCCTCGAAAATGGCCAGCTCGCGCTGCTCCCTTTCTGTTCCGACCTTGAGCTAGCTTTCGTAGCCCAGACCTTTAGTGTGCTTGGAGTTGCACAGCATGGGCTGCCCACCATCACGGCGCTTGGACTCGCCAACGATTCAGCAATCTCATTGTCGAAATCCCGGCCCGATGTTGTCGAAGAACTTGCTTCGTGACGTCCATGGTAACCGCATTGGTGTCATTGGTGCTGATTGTACTCAAAGTCAAAGTGTATGCCCACCCCTTTGCGCAACGAAGCCCGCCCCTCGGTCGTGACCTCGGCGCCGCACCCTCAACGTGGTCGTCGCTGTCTGCGGGCCGACTAGCCATGACCCTGGGCAGGCCACGCAGGAGAAGGATCGCTTGCAGGAGTTCTCCACCGAACTGAGGAAGCGAGCTGCGGAACTGCAGAAGCTTGCTTGCTATGGTTTGCCTCCATTTTTTGCCTGAGATGCTGCACGGCACCTGTGAGATTTTGGGATATTGTCAGTTATCACCCTGCGCCTTCGTCGCAGTCGTGACTCGTTCAGATAGATACCTGACGGCAAACTGAAGTCAAGCCTTCATGCAGCATGCTAGGAAAGCCGGTCCCGGAGTGGGTGAGGCCTGCAGCGCGACACTATGTCAGGGCTGACACAGACTATTCAGTTAGATTCAAAGACCAGAGATTCGTTCAATCCCCAGCAGCCCAGCAGCCTGCGATTGTAGACATGGTTGCAGGGTTAAGGCTTGACATCAATTTTCGTGATGGATACTCTGTACTACTACCTCAAAAAGGCACCTGCGTGAATTTGCTGTCGAATGTTGGTAGGATTGATCCCAGCCTGCGCAGGTTGTCAAGCTGCAACGCGAACTCTCCAAATCGGAGCATGCTCTGCGAGGGATGCAGCGCCGACAGCTCCAGGAGAAGGACCAACGTTTTCAAGTTGCCCTGCACGCGGTTGTTCACAAAAACCAGCCAAGCAGAAGTACACTGCAGCACGCCGGCAGCTACGGACACTTACAACCATTGGCAGGGAATCCGAGGACAAAGCAGCAACCTGTAGTGAGAAACCTTTGCCATCCTTTGGAGTTGTTCGCCTGTGTGGCATGCTGGGTCTCTTTGGTCATCCGTCGCATCCCTTGCTTGTGTCAGTCCGTCTTTCTACCATTCCTGCACAATTCCTGCACGAGGCCACAGCTGGTTTAGGCTCTTGCCAGTAAGGTTTCAACAAAGAGTCCTCTGCAAAACTGGAATAGTAGTAGCTATTAGTAGCGGTTAGTAATGAAGGTATGAGGAGCGGCAAGTCCTGACCCGCTGTCAGCCCAAACTTGACTAAATTACTGATGCCGCTAATGCTTGTGCCTGTCCACGTCCCGCATGGTTCATGGCGTGCGGACTTGAGAGGTTGGTCGCCATAATCTAGAACGATGAAAAGCCGGCTGCATCTCACCGGTTCTAGTACCGTCGCTCGTCAATCGGACAGGTTTGTCACACGCGACTGTCATCGGTTGTAATACAACTCGTCATCATCGACCAGCAAGATCATGGAGCTTTAGAAGGGGTCTCTTTGCGGGCTGGGTCCCATTGTCGCATTGTGAAAGCTCTCCAACATACAGCGACCCTCAAGATCCTGCGGCATCTGGAGCCTGCTAGCCCCGCTCAGGACGTTCAATCATCCTCGAGTGCGGAGTCTCGCCTTCTGCGTACGGAGTACAAGGCGCTACGCTGTCTACAGACTGCGAGAGCTCGGACATGATCATGCAATTGTGCACTTATGCCAGGGTTGTGCAACAGGTCGAATTTACAGACAGAGTGAAGTTGTCGCCTCTTTGGCCAACTCCCAGCCGCCACCAGTGGATCAATCGCACATCACGTCTCCACTATATGCTGGCGACAATCATTCCAATGACGAGTCGGTTTCTACAAGCACCAGACAGCTTTTGACGGACTAGGTTCTTTCGCGCTGTTCTTCTCGAACTTGTCTGTGGTTGCGACGTTGGCTAGTTTTGCTGTTTCTCTGTTGTCATGCCGCTGGATGTACCAGGAGCTCAGTTGTGAAGACTGTTAAGAGTTCGGTACACCAATGATATCTAGCTAGCTGTTGTTCTCGTTATTGAGATCGTAACTGGTGTTATGTTGTTTTTTCGAGGTTGCCCGGCGGAGCCTTAATTTCGACAAGAGGGAGCCCGGGAGCATGTAGTAAGAGGCTGTCATGCAAAGCTGCCTTGACCAAAGCTGTGAAAAGAATTGAGTCAGGCAGAGGTCGCCGCTGCGAAACGCTACCAAAGGGCAGCAGCAAGGACTGGCACTACATCGTGCGATCTCACATCTTCTAGTTCCAGACCATGTCTCGCCCATGTTAAGCATACATTCTTCGATACCCTTTATCGATCGACCTTGCCGTGGCAGCTGGAAAAATATTCGTGAGACACGACTTCGGAGCAGCGGACAGGGGCCACGAGGCAATCAAAGCCTGTTGCAGCCTGCTGCATCAAGTGAACGGTTGTCAGCATCATGCGCCGACCCGTCCAGTGGTTAACATGTAGCAGCAATGGTAGCAGCATATTACGAAGAGACCGTCTTCCATAAAGGTGGCAAGCACATGCCTGCTCAATGCTCCGATCCGGTTTGCATAGTGCAGGTTGATACTGAAGCTAACCCTGCTGTACAGCGCTGTGCGTCGACTGTAGCTCTTCCGATGGACGTCCGGTGCTCATGTTTGTTCTTTTTGCCATTTGTCATTCCTTGAATCCACCACAGGAAAATGCTCGCTTCACGCAGAGAGCCTTACAGAACCGGCACCCCGAAGCGGCCTAGCGGCTTCCCCCCCTCCACCACCAACAAGTCACGACGTGTGGCCGTGAGGCTTCGGCAGTTCCGGCCTTCCCTTGCTTGACGTTGGGAGAGCGCTTGTTCCAACAAGACAAGTGCCGTCGAGCACTGGTTTCGGATTCATGCAGCACCCTCTCGCGGCGAAGCCTTCCTTCAACCCTGAAGCACACCTGCACCCTTGAACAGAAATGAGAAACCACAGTCAAGATCCACATCCCTCTGGCTTCCAGCCACTTCCAGCTGCAAAACAAATCCTTCAGTAAGAGGCCGGACCTGCTTCACCTGCCTTGCAAGAGTTGTACTACCCCCCAGCAAGCGCCCTCAAAGTCATGCACCTTCGTGGTGCTGGAAAGAAAGCGCAGGACTCCCCCGGCTCCGGAGCGCAGCCCGCTGGAAAGAGCAGAAGCAGCTGCAGTCGCTTGCTGCAATACTTGCGGGGCGAAATCCGGCCTGCCTGTTGGAGTCAGAGCGTTTCGAGATTGCTTCATTACATTCGGGGACTCATGATGGTGCCTGTGCGTACAATATGACAGCTTTGAGGGGATTCTCGTTGCCAGATAGTGCTTGCTTGCTTTCGATGAGGCTCGTGGTCTGCAGCGTTTGGAGATGAGCGAAGCAACCACGAGTTCGCGACTAACAGGAATCTCCAGAGCCAAAGCCAAGCTGCGCAGGTTGCTGTCCCTGATTCGTCCTATTGCACCTGCTGTGGAAGTCATCCATTTGTTGCGCCGCCAGGTAATGCAGTGGTGCAAGGATCGGCTGGCCCTGTATCCTACCTGCATCTACCTGCGATAGCCTGTCGCGACAAGCAAACGACAGAGGTTCGGCCTTGCTTCGCCCACTTGAGAGTTGCGGATACGCAGCTGAAGCGTCCCTGCAGGTCCGGTTGCCGCCGGGCTACCTCACACCTTGAGGATCTGAAGGAGGTCGCGTGTCTGCCTCCCGGCAGTGTCCGTCTGCAGTATCGGCCGGGCTACATGGCAGGTGAGCACGAGACGATGCAAAACTGGTCCGGGGACATTTCCAAGGTCACGGACTCCGCCGACGTGCTAAGCCGCTAAGCAATGCAAAGAAGTATGTCTTGAGGGCTTAGAGAAGTATTCACCCATGGCAGGAAAAACAGAGGTCTGCAGAAGCCCAAAGATGCACCCTGGCAGGATACAGGAACAACTGGGGATTCCTGTTTCTTGGCTGAGAGCGACTTGACGGCAAGAATCTCGTGGCCTGTAGCGAATCAGAGCTGCTGATAGCGCTTCCAAGGTCAACTTGCGTCGCTCGTCGCATGCATCGCTTCATTGAGCGCTTTGGGCTCTTGGATCACCTTCTAGAAGTTACTGCTAGCACGGAGCACGCACACCTCGTGCAAGATTTCCGATGGCTCTCCACGTGTGGAAAGTCGGCTGTGCATGGGCCGCATGGGGAATCACCCTGGCCATGGCAGACAAGTGCGCCTCGAAAGCTTCCGGTGTTTGGGGCAGTGGCAACCACGATTCCTGCGAAGTGAAGCCCCCGCAGAGCAGCGGCTTGCTGCAAAAACGCGCGCAGCAGTCGGCGGCCTAGTCAGTCATCGATGACCGCATGGAGATCCATGATGAGTTGAAGGACTTCCCGTCGATGCTTGCAGGATGCTTGAACGAGTCGATGACGCTTGCGAACCAGAGTGAGGACACTGAGCGGGCCAGGCAGCTGGAGACCATCCTAATGTATGAGCTCACAGCGAAACAAGCTTCTCGTGGAACACCAGTTGATCGCGTGCTCCTGGATGCAATGAAGGAAGGTGCTGCTTCAGCGGCTCTGGCCAGGCCTTGGCGATTCATGGTAGTAATACCGCAATGACCGCGGCCAGCTCCGGCACAGGGGATTCCGACGTGCTCGGGTTGACCCCGTGAAATGAGGCTACTTGCTAGGGTTGGTGACTGGATAACCTGCTTTCAAACGTTCCTGCTGATGATTCGAAAATCGAGTCTCAGGATGATGACATGATATCTCCCAACCAACATAAATCTGTAGCTTTATCAGCTGCTCGAATCATCGAACTGTTGTGAACTTCCTGAATCAGCCTCCAAATCTGCCTGCTGTGGTTTACTGGCGTTTATTGCGGTTCTGACCACAGCCGTCGGCATCGGTAGATTTCGGCTGGCCCAGACATTTGTGGGCTTCCTATTCAGCAGCTGGGTTTTTGAACTCAGTGTTGGGGCTTGCGCTTCGGGCTATGGTTTGGGTTTGGGCACAAGGTTTTGTGAAGGCTGAGTTAAGAGTTCAATCGTTCAGGGTTTGGGGTTTAAAGTTCTCCGACAACCTAGGCTTCATGCAACAAGGTTTACAGTTTAAACTGGAGGCTGTGGTGTTGCGGTCTAGAGCTTAACAGATCGCTGTCAGGACTCCCTGACTCATTCTGCCGGCCTTCCTTTCGGCTGAGCAGATGTTCCCTACTTCAGAGTATATAGACTTTGGCATGATAAAATCAAAAAAGCGCGCCGTAGTGCCTGGCGGCCAAGAGCTTTCAAGAAAAACCTTCCTGTTTTGAATCTGTGGGGTGGGATGCGCAGTAACTCAAGTCCGTTCAAAAGCACGCAACGCGGAAGCTGTTGCTTGAAAAACTCCGAAAGAGAGTATCCTGCACGTGCGGCACAGGATTTCCATGGAGGTGCGCACAGGCTGCGCGCGTTGGCTTCGGGCAGTTTCGGGCTGCGCTGGGCAGCTTCGGGGTCGCGTATCCTTTTTGTTTTTTTTGTGTCAAAATGTCTTTTTTTATTTATGTCTCAGTTGACGTCTCGGCTTACACATTCCAATGTCTCGGCCATGTCACGGCCATGGTGAGGCGTCTACGACACAGGACATCTGTTCAGGCCTAGGCCAAATTAGAAACCCGCTCACACATTGCATTGTCTCGGCCATGTCACGGTATGTCTCAGTTGACGTCTCGGCTTACACATTCCAATGTCTCGGCCATGTCACGGCCATGGTGAGCCGTCTACGACACAGGACATCTGTTCAGGCCTAGGCCAAATTAGAAACCCGCTCACACATTGCATTGTCTCGGCCATGTCACGGCCAGTGTGAGGCGGCCACGACAGAGGACATCATTTCAGGCCTAGGCCAAATTATAAACCCGCTCACGCATTGCATATGCCCCTTAAACTAACTATACCCCTGAACGTCCTAAACCACCGAAATCCTCGAAACACCGAAACCCCCTAAACCCTAAATCCTTGTCTCGGCCACGTCTCGGCCGAGTCTCGGCTAACTCCAAATTCTAAATCCTAATCCCTATTCCTACTACCCTAAACTCCACAACCCCCTAAACCCCCTGAAACCCTGGGGCCACGACGACGACGAGACGACAACCATGACCACGGCCACGATGACATTCCTCCCTAAACCCTAAACCCTACACCCAAACCCTAAACCCTAAACCTTAAACCAGAACCTTAAACCCTAAACCTTACTCCCAAACCCTAACCCTAAACCCTAGAACACAACCCAAAACCCTAAACCCTAAACCCCCGTAAGCCCTTAACCCTAATCCCTAAACCCTGGCGAACCCTAAATCCGGGTCTCGGCCGGGTCTGGGCGGAGTCTCGGCCAAGCGTAAATCCTGAACCCTAAGCCCTATGTCCTAAACCCTTAACCCTAAACCTTACAACCAAGTCCTTAACCCTAAACCAGAACCCTAAACCCTAAACCTTAGACCCAAAGCCCAAACCCTAAACCACAACCCTAAACGCTAAACCGTAAAGCTTCAACTCTAAAACCTTAAACCCTCCTAAGCCGTTAACCCTAATCCCTAAACCCTGGCGAACCCCGAAAAAGGGTCTCGGCCGGCGGAGTCTCGGCCAAGCGTAAATCCTGAACCCTAAGCCCTATCCTAAACCCTTAACCCTAAACCCCTAAACGTTACAACCAAGTCCTTAACCCTAAACCACAACCCTAAACCCTAAACCCTACACCCAAACCCTAAACCCTAAACCCTAAACCAGAACCTTAAGCCCTAAACCTTACTCCAAACCCTAACCCTAAACCCTAGAGCACAACCCAAAACCCTAAACCCTCGTAAGCCCTTAACCCTAATCCCTAGACCCTGGCGAACCCTAAATCCGGGTCTCGGCCGGGTAACGGCCGAGTCCCGGCCAAGCGTAAATCCTGAACCCTAAGCCCTATGTCCTAAACCCTTAACCCTAAACCCCTAAACCTTACAACCAAGTCCTTAACCCTAAACCACTAAACCTTACACCCAAAGCCTAAACCAAACCTTACACCCAAAGCCTAAACCCTAAACCCTAAACCGTAAAGCTTCAACTCTAAAACCTTAAACCCTCCTAAGCCGTTAACCCTAATCCCTAAACCCTGGCGAACCCCGAAAAAGGGTCTCGGCCGGGTCTCGGCGGAGTCTCGGCCAAGCGTAAATCCTGAACCCGAAGCCCTATGTCCTAAACCCTTAACCCTAAACCCCTAAACCCTACACCCAAACCCTAAACCCTAAACCAGAACCCTAAACCCTAAACCTTAGACCCAAAGCCCAAACCCTAAACCACAACCCTAAACCCTAAACCGTAAAGCTTCAACTCTAAAACCTTAAACCCTCCTAAGCCGTTAACCCTAATCCCTAAACCGTGGCGAACCCCGAAAAAGGGTCTCGGCCGGGTCTCGGCGGAGTCTCGGCCAAGCGTAAATCGTGAACCCTAAGCCCTATCCTAAACCCTTAACCCTAAACCCCTAAACGTTACAACCAAGTCCTTAACCCTAAACCACAACCCTAAACCCTAAACCCTACACCCAAACCCTAAACCCTAGAACCTTAAACCCTAAACCTTACTCCCAAACCCTAACCCTAAACCCTAGAGCACAACCCAAAACCCTAAACCCTAAACCCTCGTAAGCCCTTAACCCTAATCCCTAAACCCTGGCGAACCCTAAATCCGGGTCTCGGCCGGGTAACGGCCGAGTCTCGGCCAAGCGTAAATCCTGAACCCTAAGCCCTATGTCCTAAACCCTTAACCCTAAACCCCTAAACCTTACAACCAAGTCCTTAACCCTAAACCACTAAACCTTACACCCAAAGCCTAAACCCTAAACCTTACACCCAAAGCCTAAACCCTAAACCACAACCCTAAACCCTAAACCTTACACCCAAACCCTAAACCCTAAACCGCAAAGCTTCAACTCTAAAACGTTAAATCCTCCTAAGCCGTTAACCCTAATCCCTAAACCCTGGCGAACCCCGAAAAAGGGTCTCGGCCGGGTCTCGGCGGAGTCTCGGCCAAGCGTAAATCCTGAACCCTAAGCCCTATGTCCTAAACCCTTAACCCTAAACCCCTAAACCTTACAACCAAGTCCTTAACCCTAAACCAGAACCCTAAACCCTAAACCTTAGACCCAAAGCCCAAACCCTAAACCACAACCCTAAACCCTAAACCTTACACCCAAACCCTAAACCCTAAACCGTAAAGCTTCAACTCTAAAACCTTAAACCCTCCTAAGCCGTTAACCCTAATCCCTAAACCCTGGCGAACCCCGAAAAAGGGTCTCGGCCGGGTCTCGGCGGAGTCTCGGCCAAGCGTAAATCCTGAACCCTAAGCCCTATGTCTTAAACCCTTAACCCTAAACCCCGAAACGTCACAACCAAGTCGTAAACCCTAAACCACAACCCTAAACCCTACACCCAAACCCTAAACCCTAAACCAGAACCTTAAACCCAAAACCTTACTCCCAAACCCTAACCCTAAACCCTAGAGCACGACCCAAAACCCTAAACCCTAAACCCTCGTAAGCCCTTAACCCTAGTCCCTGAACCCTGGCGAACCCTAAATCCGGGTCTCGGCCGGGTAACGGCCGAGTCTCGGCCAAGCGTAAATCCTGAACCCTAAGCCCTATGTCCTAAACCCTTAACCCTAAACCACTAAACCTTACACCCAAAGCCCAAACCCTAAACCTTACACCCAAAGCCTAAACCCTAAACCACAACCCTAAACCCTAAACCTTACACCCAAACCCTAAACCCTAAACCGTAAAGCTTCAACTCTAAAACCTTAAACCCTCCTAAGCCGTTAACCCTAATCCCTAAACCCTGGCGAACCCCGAAAAAGGGTCTCGGCCGGGTCTCGGCGGAGTCTCGGCCAAGCGTAAATCCTGAACCCTAAGCCCTATGTCCTAAACCCTTAACCCTAAACCCCTAAACCTTACAACCAAGTCCTTAACCCTAAACCAGAACCCTAAACCCTAAACCTTAGACCCAAAGCCCAAACCCTAAACCACAATCCTAAACCCTAAACCTTACACCCAAACCCTAAACACTAAACCGTAAAGCTTCAACTCTAAAACCTTAAACCCTCCTAAGCCGTTAACCCTAATCCCTAAACCCTGGCGAACCCCGAAAAAGGGTCTCGGCCGGCGGAGTCTCGGCCAAGCGTAAATCCTGAACCCTAAGCCCTATGTCCTAAACCCTTAACCCTAAACCCCTAAACCTTACAACCAAGTCCTTAACACTAAACCACAACCCTAAACCCTACACCCAAACCCTAAACCCTAAACCTTAAACCAGAACCTTAAACCCTAAACTAACCCTAAACCCTAGAACACAACCCAAAACCCTAAACCCTAAACCCTCGTAAGCCCTTAACCCTAATCCCTAAACCCTGGCGAACCCTAAATCCGGGTCTCGGCCGGGTCTCGGCGGAGTCTCGGCCAAGCGTAAATCCTGAACCCTAAGCCCTATGTCCTAAACCCTTAACCCTAAACCCCTAAACCTTACAACCAAGTCCTTAACCCTAAACCAGAACCCTAAACCCTAAACCTTAGACCCAAAGCCCAAACCCTAAACCACAACCCTAAACCCTAAACCTTACACCCAAACCCTAAACCCTAAACCGTAAAGCTTCAACTCTAAAACCTTAAACCCTCCTAAGCCGTTAACCCTAATCCCTAAACCCTGGCGAACCCCGAAAAAGGGTCTCGGCCGGGTCTCGGCGGAGTCTCGGCCAAGCGTAACTCCTGAACCCTAAGCCCTATCCTAAACCCTTAACCCTAAACCCCTAAACCTTACAACCAAGTCCTTAACCCTAAACCACAACCCTAAACCCTAAACCCTACACCCAAACCCTAAACCCTAAACCAGAACCTTAAACCCTAAACCTTACTCCCAAACCCTAACCCTAAACCTTAGAGCACAACCCTAAACCCTAAGCCCTCGTAAGCCCTTAACCCTACCAACAGCAACTGAACCCGCAGAAATTGTCGGCTCTGAAAAATAACCGGGTTGTTGAATGGAGAACCGAGTTTCATGCGACTGTAGTTCAATCCAATGATAACTTCGGATCAGGTTGTTCTTTGAGAGTCGGGCTTTGGGACTTTAGGGCATGTTGGTTTGTAGCAAGGGAGATTTGGGTTGTGAAGGTTTGTAGTGCTCGCTGTTCAACGGGTGTGGAGCCTCACATAAGCTGTTTTGGACATACACTGCTATTTCGTATAGGGGTTGGGGATTCTGGGATCTCAGGATTTCCTGGGAACTAGCTTGTGAGGTAAACCCAATCTTGGAAGTAATCCTGATAAAACCCTCGATCCCAAAGATGTGGCGGCTGCTTCTGGCGATGTTTTGCCGCGCACTCAGCTGGGAACGATCAGATTGCTGGAAACATACTTGGCGTAGGCATCCTGAAGATATCGTTGAAGAACCCGGGTAGACACCAATCGAGACGACACTCGTCGTGATAAGCGGGACGGACGCCCGACATAATCCTCGTCCTGCTGGACGCCAAAACATAGAGGATGCAAACTCGGTCTCCCATCCTCAGCGTCCTGCAACAGTTTGACTAAGACATGATGCACTGCATGCACCTTGGGGATCAACCCCCACAAGGATTTTTCTGTATCGTGCGCACGTTTTGCAAGAAACGAATACCTCCGCAAGAATTGCAGCCCATGCTCAGCGATGCTTCTTGCCAGATCTGGTTGTAAAAACACCGAGTCGTTTTCGTAGAGGAGTCTAAGGCATTGATTAATGGCACATGTGCCTTCGGCGGCCTTCTGCAGCATGATGTCACCTGAAAGATCTGTTTGTTCGAACTTGTGTTCCAGAAAGCGCATCAAGTCTGTTGTCAGCTGCCCCTTGTGCCAGCTTCCAGAAGGGAAATCAGAACGAGACTCCCAGCCTATGAACTCCGGTGTCAGTTTCGGCTGAAACAAACCTGTTTTGAACGATTTCCATTCAGCGTTCAGGGCCTCGAAGCGAAGGTCAATATTCGAACCGGCTGTTACATCAGACAACATTGCGAGGCATGAAGAAACGTGAGTCTTACCCACGCCCAAATGAAAGGCGTGAAAAATATCGAACGCGAAGATCGAGGCCTCCTCGCCCACAGGGTGGTGCAATCGCGCAAAGCTTGGGGGGGCAATCCAGGGCTGCTGCTGAAACATTGTCCTCAACCAAAGCGGCTGCCGGCTATAGATATCCTCAAACGGAACATCCTTCTGGCCTGCACGGCACAAGTGACAGATGCCCACGGGTTCTTTGGGTGGTTTGCTTTTCTTCGCCTTCGCTGCTGCCTTCGGTTTTGCTTTCGCCTTTGCACCAGCTTTTTCCATGTTGTGGTAAGTCCTGGAAAGGCCTCCAGCTTTGTGAAGCCAGCTCCAATCGCCAACAACATTCAGGATGATCATGTAGCGTGTTCCCATACGTGGATTGAAAACGCCGTGCTCGGTCATGAACAATGCTTCTGAAGCAGCGTCTTCGAGAACAGCCTTGAAGATTTCTGGGTCAGAGTATACTGCCTTGGGTAAGCCGGCGTGGCCAAAACGATTCGTCAGTGAATGGCCAATATAGTTGCATCTCAATTTGACATATCGACCACGCTTCTTCTCCCGAGCATCTTTATCCAGAGCTGCTTGGATGCCACGCCCAATAATGGAGTGGTAGTTGGTGGCTAGCCATCCTTGTCTTCTCCGTCCCCGGCCTTCATCACCATGAAATACCATCGGAACGGTGTCCTCCAAAGGCAAACCTAGCTCAAACACTGGGTGCTGCGGGGAGTGGCGCTGGAACTCAGCCCAGAAGCCACGAAGAATGGCCTTTTCTCTGTCTGTGTCCGGAGATAGAAGTCCACACAAAATGTGCCAAAGATTTCTGTCCAGGAGGAACTGTGCCCAGCTGCGAAGACCCAACACTGGAAAGTTCAGCTTGCCCTGACCCAAGGTTTCCAACGGAATGGGCAGGGAGAGTTTCATCTTTTTCGATAACAGTGTTTGGGCATCACGCTCGGCATTCGAAAGACTGCACTCTGCCAAACGCTTCAATCCTTTGGACGATGCAGCAGCCTGAGGGCCTATGTCCGAAAGAACATTGCGGGCCGTCCGCACCACGGCCTTGGCCGGAACCTGGGCACAGAGAGAATATAAAACTGTGAATACAAGCGGGTGATGCTTCTGATTGCTCGGCAATGCTCATGCATGTATGATCGCTGCTGCCACACTGCACTTGCAAACGGAATCGGTGCCTTCTGTTTTTGCTAGCACACCCCTGCATGGTATCTTGCGAACGACGTATATACAGTTCACTGCTGATGCTGCATCACTTTGGAGAGCGCTTGAAAGAGCCAGCCTCTTTAGGAGGATGCTTGAACGACCTGTACACGATGTAAGTCATGTACTGGCTAGCTGAGTCAGCTGAGGTGTCCTTGACGCCATCGCCGCCACGGTTGATGTTTCGACAACCAGGCCTACCTTAGATCACGACAGACGAAACGAAGTTTGGTATTTATAGAGGTTCCGCAGTCGCATCTACACTTCATGTTAACAGGGACTGGGACAAGGCACGTCCATATTTGTCGATAAGGGCGGACTCCAACATCGCTGGCCCGTGTGGGTTGGAGGCCAGGTACAAAATCACCATAGCATCCCATCGATCATAAGGGTCGTGAGCGTACCCATAACGGGAATTTGCCCACCGAAAAGCAGGATTGTGTGTGAAGCCAATCTTGAACACCATAGGCGCATGGTCATCGAACAACCGTTCAATGGTAGATGATGCATGGAGCAGCACAAAGCCTGTCAGGTGGCTTCGTGCTGGGAGCTCGAAGCGGATGCAATCGAAGGCTCGACACCGAGCATACACCTCAGCTAGGCCACGTGATGCCCGGTCCTTGTGCGGTTCCACGTAGTCCTGTGCCTGACATTTAGCATCGGGGACATTCGGCTCGGGTTCCGGTTGCTGTTGTCCAAACACAGTCTCTACTGTCATCTTCGATGCATGGGGACCATTGGAATCCTTGGTGTGAGCGACTTCCGAACGACATGAACTTGATTGCCTAGAGTCGCAAAAACTGGTTTGCAGGAATAGCTTCGGGTCTGTGACACGTTAGCAGCTCTTGCAGCTCTTCTTCGGCATCTCGTTCAGTGAAAACCATGATGCAGCCACCCCTAGAGCCACAAAAGTTCCCTTGAGCCAAAGGTTCGAATGGATGTCCCAAGCAAACAACAGGATCACGGCACTTTGGGCAAGCCTCATTGACGCGGCTTCTCAGGCGGGAACCCCGGCTCCCAGATCTGCAGCAAACCCGCGGACGGCTTTGCCAGGCTGGTTGCCTGGCATGGGTTGGGGTATATGGCAATTTGGGCTTGAAGTTTCACTATCATCGCTGATCTTCAGTGCAGACATTTGTAAAGACGCACTTGCGAAGCAATCTGTCAGGTTTCTTTTCCCCTTCGGACACACAGGAACTTTTTGCAGCATGTGGCACATCGCCACACGCTCGATCATTAAAGAGTTGCAAAACACAAGCATGGTCCATAGCGGTTCCAGCTGCCAGCTGAAACTTCGAAGGCTTAAGTCCTCGATCCCTGGGTTTTGGGTTTCTATTGGCTTCGACCTATATAAGGTTACCTTTGCTACAGGGTTGTTCAGGGTTCCTGTGGTTTCTACTTAGCTTGCTTTTGGCTTTTTTCGGGCGTAAAGGGGCTAGGGGGTATAATGTATACTTCACAGCTTAACCTATAGACCTATAGAGTCATCAAACAAACCCTGGAATCCCAATATAAACCGGAGCGAGCTCTTATGCTGGTTGACCCTAACAATCTCATAATAGCCTCCATACACATCAAAACTCAACCTGAGAGACCCGACAGGGCAAATATGAGGGATCGAGCTGAACCACCGTTTCCCAGCTTGCATCACCCGACACAACGAGCACAGGTTCTATCTCCTTTGTGTGGAGGATTCCCGGCTCTTAACACACCCCAAAAGCTTGCCCTGCGGAGAGCACGAAGTGAAACCTTTAGGCCTTTCTGCGATGCGCCTTCGGCGCAGGTTTTACAGTAGACTTAGGCGCAGCTTTCGGCGCGGCTTGCTGGGGAGCCTTGCTTTTCGCAGGCGGGGCCTTCTTGGTTTTCTCGAAGAATTTCTTGGCATTCCTGCAACACATCAGACGGAGCTTTTACACCGGTTTGGGGCTTGTCGGGCATATCTGCTCAGGGTCACTAATATAGATCGACAAGATAGTTCCTTTCTATCTAGCCCTTAACCAAACATAACGAGCCTAGAAACCCGATATAGAGTACCCAGATATATCCATATAACCCTTATATAACTCTATAGTCTCTATATGAATATATAAGGGCCCTGAATACTTTCCTGGAAAAGGACTCCTATAAGGTTGCTTGTGACATTTGTACACATTGCAACTAAATGGTTTTTCTCTATATAGGGAAGCGACTTCTTGGCTTGGCTTGATCCGCTGTAGTGGGTCTCCAAGTCCTTAACGAGGCCTCGAATTTTGCAAGATTTGCCATTCAGCGAGTCGCAGAACTTCTTCATGGTCTCCAGCTCCTGAAAACAGAGTTTGCCAAATTGCTTTAGGAAGGTATATATCTGTAATGACATTGCTTGACAACACAACTGCAGGCCTGCTGATACTGTCCAATCTCCTTCTGCTTATGTGCATGGGAGTGGTCTTGATTGAGACGTCGCTCCAATGAGCCGACCCCAGCAAAGCTGCTGCCAGGAAGATCCACGGGCCCACCCTGGTCAGAGGAAACACATCGAGTGAGGAGCCCAGACGCTTGGACACAAGCCCCACATCCATATACCGCCCATACCCACACCCAGCACACCACACCCACACCCGCACCCACCCCCACAGGCACACACACACACAACGACAGAGGCACTCACACTCCCTCACGCGCACCCCCCCCCCACTCACACACACACACACACACAACCGCACTCACTTACTCACCCACTCTCTCTCTCTCTCCCTCTCTCTCTCTCTCTCTCTCTCTCTCTCTCTATATTTGTATCTCTCCTCTCTCTCTCTCACGCACTCACCACGTCACCACGCCTGCTCCTTCTGGCTCTGCCGTTCTTCACGTGTCAATGTCTCCTTGCGTTCACCTCGTTCCCTCACGGTAACCCAGTATTCAAGTTCTCCATCGTAGACATTGGCCCTTAGATGCACATAAATTTGAAGTTATGCAGCCAGACCTCCACAATTGCAAGCAAAGTAGCCTCACGTGAGTGTCCTTGTGGGCCATGCAATAGCGCTTCACGCCCTCAATCCTGGACCTTATGCAGATCGATGTGTATAGCCGTCCCAGGCAGGTGTTCCAGCATCAGAAACCAGACATCGCACACACACGCAGAGACATGGGCACATGCATCGAAAATTAAGAACAGTGACGCCGGCCAGTGCAGCTCGTCCCGAAGTTCAGCTTCGGAATACCAACCCTGGTCCAGCTTCAAGGTAATCTTCTCCCTTTTGCTGACAACCTTTTCGACGGTGCTGATGAAGATGTCCTTATATAGTTATTAGCAGATTGTGTTTGGTGCTGAATGTCCGTTACACTACGACATGAATCATAGAGTCATAGAGGGTTTCTAAAATCCTGCATGACAAGATTCTCGGTTGAAGTTGCACTTCTTCAAAAGTTCAGCCAGCTCTTCCTTCTCCTTCGTCCCGGCTTCCCAATATTTTTTGAGAGCCTCTGGTGCCTCGAGGTCAGTTCTTTTCCGGTGGGGCTTAACCATTCGACGGATTCTTGCTTTGGCAGCGAGGTTGAGCATCTCCTGCGATTTTACAGGATATGTACATGCATTGTGTGAACCAACGCATGAGCACACTTTGAACTGGATTGCAATATTGCCCGAATAACTTGACTGCATGCCTGGACAGCCCCCCATCGGTTAATAACCGACGTGACCTAAACACAAACCGATGTAGGCCATCCCGGGCTCCCAGCGGTTAATCGAACATCCCAGCGGTTATTTGATATCCCAGCGGTTAATTCAACATCCCAGCGGTTATTTCAACATCCCAGCGGTTATTTGATGATCCCAGCGGTTAATTGTCCCAGCGGTTAATCCCAGCGGTTAATTCCAGCGGTTAATCGTCCCAGCGGTTAGTCCCAGCGGTTAATCCCAGCGGTTAATTGTCCCAGCGGTTAATCCCAGCGGTTAATTGTCCCAGCGGTTAATCCCAGCGGTTAATTCACATCCTAGCGGTTATATATCCAAAGGTTCGGGATCCCAGCGGTTAGTGAAGGTGCCAACGGCCGTACGAACATGGTGTTAATGAATTTGTGTGGCGTGGCGAGGTGCCAACGGCTGTACGAACATGGTGTTAATGAATTTGTGTGGCGTGGCGAGGTGCCAACGGCCGTACGAACATGGTGTTAATGAATTTGTGTGGCGTGGCGAGGTGCCAACGGCCGTACGAACATGGTGTTAATGAATTTGTGTGGCGTGGCGAGGTGCCAAAGGCCGTTCTCTGCCTCCGGACGGGTGGCGCAAAGCAGCCAAACCTTCACTTACTACTACTACTACTATTACTACTACTACTACTACTAATACTACTACTACTACTACTACAGCTTCTGCAAACACTGCTTGGGCTTTCGGTGCTTCAGCTTCTGCAAACACTGCTTGGGCTTTCGGGGCTTCAGCTTCTGCAAACACTGCTTGGGCTTTCGGGGCTTCTGCTTCTGCAAACACTGCTTGGGCTTTCGGTGCTTCAGCTTCTGCAAACACTGCTTGGCTTTCGGGGCTTCAGCTTCTGCATACACAGCACATAAATAGTTTATCAGTTTTGCAAGTAGATCTTTGCAGTCCTGGCATCCAGGACGGTAAATATAGCGGTTATGCAGTCCTGGCCTCCAGGACGGTACGTATAGTGGTTATGGTCCGGTTATGGTTGTTACACTGCGTAGGTTTTCGTAGTACTAGTACTAGTAGAAAGCATATTATGCAGGAGTCTTTGTTGACTAGCTGTCACAATCAAACATATACACGTACGGCGTGGCGAGGCGCCAACAGCCATTACAACTCACGGTGGGCGGCACTTCAAGCAATCAGTAGCAACCAACCAACCGACCGACCAACACTCCAGCACATGCATCAAGCCAGGGACACAACCACCATCCAACACATGCATCAAGCCAGGCACACAACCACCATCCAACACATGCATCAAGCCAGGCACACAACCGACCAACAGGTGCCAGCCTTCAGAGCCAAGCACACAACCGACCAACAGGTGCAAGCCTTCAAGCAATCAGTCCCAAGCACAACCAGCGTTCCTCCAGATTCTACAACTGCCACTGCGAGCCAAGCACACAACCGACCAACAGGTGCAAGCCTTCAAGCAATCAGTCCCAAGCACAACCAGCGTTCCTCGAGATTCTACAACTGCCACTGCGACTGCAAACACAGCTTGGCTTTCGGTGCTTCAGTTTCTGCAAACACTGCTTGGCTTTCGGGGCTTCAGCTTCTGCAAACACTGCTTGGCTTTCGGGGCTTCAGCCTCTGCAAACACGGTTTGGCTTTCGGTGCTTTTGACAGCATTATGCAGGATTCTTTGTTATGGGTTTGAACAGTTCAGGCGTGGAACCCAGTTTTTGTTTGCAGGCTTTTGATTTGGAGTTTGTGCAAGCTTTGGCCAGGGTTTAGGATCAAGGCGGATGTTGCGAGGGGGAGCACCTCCACCCGATGGCCAAGGGGGAGCAACTCCACCCGAGGCCATGCATGCACTAGATTGGGAACAAGAGAGGTTTCGGGAATATCGGTATTAAGGGGTGTATATGTGAATGCATCCTCCCTTTTTTTGGGGAGGCCTTGGCCCTTGCGGTTTCAAACTTGGAACCTAAACTTGCAAGCTTCGGGACTATGGAATGTTGTTTGGTTGCATTGTGGCAAGTTCTTCCTTAAGCCGAAATCTAAACCCTCAATCCCCAAACCTGAAGCCCCAACTTTGGAAACCCTAAACCCTAAAACCCTTAAGAGACCTGCGGCGTCCTCTTTTTTTTCGGCGACGCGGCGCTTCTTCTTCGCCGTCGCCCCGGGCAAGCGTTGCCAGAGAAACACTTGTTTCGTCAGGTAACGTCTTGCCCAGGTGCGAGGCTGAGAAGTCACGTGGCAGCCGGCCGAAACAATCTTGAGGAACTTCATATGATCCTCATCCAAAAAATTCGCAGCATGGTAAAAGTTGAGCTTGTGGCAGGGCAGCTCATCCACCAAATGCTGCGTGTAATGCATCTTCGGCCGAAGTTTGTACAAGCAGATGCCTTTTCGATGAAATCGTGCAGCAGCGTGAGCATAACTCAGAAGGAACGTATCGAAACACCATTGTGATTCGATAATCTCCTCTGGCTTGAGAAAGGGTTTACTGCCAGTTCCCCCAACACTCAATGCTGCATCCAAGCACCATACCATCGTTGCCCTGCACCTCGACCAATGCACCGTGTCTGAGGGTGCGTCACCAGACACCAGTATTTCCAGTTGACAGCAGTAATAAGCGGTAAACGCCAGCAAGTTTCTGGTCCGACTTGCTTTATACGGCTTGTGAGCTCAGGGTAGATAGCCTTCTTGTTGGCATGTAAAGTTTCCCACGTCAGCGGCTTCATCGAGCAATCCAGGCCACGATCCTTGCAGAAACTTTGGGCTTCCGCAGTCCACCTGTGAAGAAGCTGATCTGGGCTGCCATCGAATTGCAAGAAAGCTGCCATCTCGCCCGATCTCACGGTCTCAACCAGAATGGAAGCCACAAGGTCCCGGATGTAACCCAGATGGGCGAGGTGCATAACTTGGTTGAGCAGTGCATCTTACAATATTCGAGCACTACATAACCAAAAGCCATAAAAAGCCATCCAGGAATGCTGTTAATGCCACCTAGAGGCTGTCAAATAGGCGGCGGCGCTTGGTGAAGCCCTTGATGGAGCACCAAACAGATCGTTCTTCTTGGTGTGGCAGCGGCTCATGGTAGCTGCATGTAGAGCGCCACAGAGCTGACGAAGAAAAG
>CAJNDT010000927.1:0-45000 GCA_905221615.1 Symbiodinium sp. CCMP2592
TACATAGCCTTCCGCATCTACCTCTGCATATCGACAAACGTGCGTATCACACCGGATCCGTGCAGCAGGAACAACTACTCTCTGTCGTGGTGCACATGACAGCAACGGAGAATTGTGATCGCGGGATGTTGCCACACACATGCTTGACTTTCCGCTTATACTTCTGTACTCAGAAACATAGAATGACAACGACTCCCCTTTGTATGTCTGCAGACACACTGAACACACCAGAATGCCCGTGACCAACCCGTGACGCCGTCACGGCCTCTAGTCATATATGAACAATAGCACACGTGACGGCGTCACGACCTCGTCACGGCCTAGAACATGATTTCTGGAATGCATACCCACGATGCACAAAACAATCGGTGTGTATGTGCATGCACACGCACACACATACGCATCAACATGATGTTGACGCATATACATATATAGCCTTCCACATCTCCCTCTGCATATTAGCAAACATGCAAATCATGCCGATTCCCTTATGCATGTTCGCATACATACACGCACCTAGATATACGCACCATGCACATATGTCGCTACATACGCACATGCTCGCATGCGGAGATGCTGCTATACTACTTCAGATGAGATCTGGCAATAATACTATACTACTAGATATCGGTAGTACCATTACCGGAATTATATATATATATATATATATGTATATATATATATATATATATATATATGTATACATATATACATATCAATACATTATTATATTCATATATTATTATATTAATATATATTAATACATTATATATATATACACACATATACATATGTATATATATACATATCATTAGATTATTATATTCATATAAAATTATATTAATATATATACACACATTAACATATATATATGTTAATGTATTAATATATATTAATACATGCATCCATAGCGAACTGGTCTCATGAAAGGGTGCCGACCTAGATACGCGTGCGTGTGTGTAATCACATAGGCATTCTATTCACATGCTTTCACGCACAGACGCCACGTTGTCCGGTCTCGTCAGCCCGTTAATATAGAGATATTACTATACTACTATATTAATATATGCATATTTTTATATATTAAAATAATAATATATTAAATTATTAATATATAAATATATTATTAAATAAATAAATAAATAAATATATATATATATATATATATATATATATATATATATTAATATTAATATATTAATATATGCATCCATAGCGAACTGGTCTCATGAATGGGTGCCGACCTGGATATGCATACGTGTGTGTAATCACATAGACATTCTATTCACATGCTTTCACGCACAGACGCCATGCACGTTGTCCGGTTTCGTGAGCCCGTTGATAGCGGGATGGAAGGCGCTGAACAAGCAGCCTCAGAGGGCGCTGAACAAGCAGCCTTTACGGTCGGGGCATGGAATTTGCAGCTGGCTTGGAGCCAACATGTTGCGACGCACTTCGATGCTTTGCCTCTCGAGACGGCACATGCATGATCGTGTACGGCCATGGATCCCGAGCTTCGCGTGAAGCTGGAAGAAATGGACAAGGTGGATGATGTGAAAATGGGCAGGCTGTTGCCCGCTCCTCCTCCGACGAGACACATGGATTCGATGCCCACCATTGCCGTGCGGGGCTGACTTTTTTCAGGACCTTGTGTGCATCACGTCCTTCACCGATGTTCTGCACATATGCTTGCTGAACGAGGCCGACTCGCAGCAGTCAGCTGCGGCCAACTCGCAGGAGTCAGCTGCTGGTGACGAGGCAGGGTGTGGGATGTTGCAATATGATGCCTGATGCAGACGCTCGAACGTGTTAGGCCATGGATGAGGACGAGGAGCGGGAGCTCATTGCTCTCCTGGAAAGGGAGATTGGCAATCTGCAGAACGAGGAGGCGGATCGATTGTGCACGGACACGATTTGTCCGTGCACAAGTTTCATGAAGACACTGTGCCTTGTCTTGCTCTGTCTCCCCTGTCTCCCGTAAGTGTGGATGTCTTTGTAACGGCACCTGCCCTGGAGGTCGAGGCAGATGTCGAGACGCCCGAGCAGAAAGCGGAGCGGGAGGTCGCAGAGCTTCTGGCAGAGATGGCATCCGACTCTGATGATGACAAACCGTTGGATCTGCTTAAAGAAGAAACGAAACGTGCCGAAGAACTACGATTGCTGGAAGAGCTTCAATTTGAGAAGGCCGAGAAGTTGACCGAAGCCAGGGTGCGGAGAGAGGAGGAGCAAAGGGAGCGAGCCGAACGAGTAGAACGGTTGAAGATGGAAGAACGGTTGAGGCTGGAACAGCTTCGCCAGGCGGAGGAAAGACAGCGAGCCGAAGAAGAAGAAGAACAAGAACGTTTGAGGCAGGAACAGCTTCGCGAGGCGGAGGAAAGACAGCGGGCCGAAGAAGAAGAACGATTGAGGCGGGAACAGCTTCTCCAGGCGGAGGAACGACAGCGGGCCCAAGAAGAAGAAGAACGATTGAGGCAGGAACAGCTTCGCGAGGCGGAGGAAAGACAGCGGGCCGAAGAAGAAGAACGATTGAGGCGGGAACAGCTTCTCCAGGCGGAGGAACGACAGCGGGCCCAAGAAGAAGAAGAACGATTGAGGCAGGAACAGCTTCGCCGGGCGGCGGAGGATGAGAAAGTGCAGAAAATGATGCAGCAGAAACTGCAGAAGGAGGAGGACGATAAGCAGAGCTTGCGGCTGAGACAGCAGCAAGTGGATGAGGAGGCACGGCGAGCCGCAGAAGCAGAACGATTGAGACAGGAACAGCTTCGTGTCGATTCTGTGGAGGCTGCGAGAGCCGCGAAGATTGCCCGCAAGAACGAGAAGCAGCAGAAGCTCCAACAGTTGAGGCAAGAGCTAGAGCAGCTTCGAAATAAAAGGAAAACCGCAGAGCTGAACGACGCCGCGGAGCTGAACGACACCGAGCTGCAAAGGCTCGGATGGATGCATGAGCTGCCCCCGAGTGAGGCTACCGATGTTGCGGATGCGACAGTTTTGCAGCCGAAAACGCCGGCACTTGCTCCACGGGCCGCGGCAGACCCGACAGCTTTGCAGTCCGCGACAGGGAAACCGAATCCGCCAGCGGTGGCACAGGCGCCTGCTCCGCCGACTCCACCGACATCTATTCTGCGGGCATCAGCGCCCAAACCTGATCCACTGCCACAGCCAACAAGTCCTGCAGCACCTGCTTCCACGGCAGACCCGAAAGCTCCGACCGCTTCGAGGATGGCCACCCAGCAAGGCGATGAGTCGAAGGAGGGGACGCTGTCTATGTCCCGCCGAGCAGCAGCAAACTTGCTGTTCAGGGTTTGCGCTGGCCCAAGACTGAAGGAGCTGCCAGAGTGGCTACAGCCGCACCTCACTGGTGATGGAGGCACCTCGAAAACCAAGATGATCACGATGCTGGTTGAGGCCGGCGGAAGCTTCGACAAGGTGGGGGCAAAGCTCAAGATGGAGATGGCTGAGACCAAGATCACAGAGAGCATGGCCCGCTCCTCGTTGGAGCCTTGGACGGAGTTGGAGGTGAGGGAGAAGTATGGAAATCGTGCTGATGCTTTGATGGCGGAGAAGCGGGCAAAAGGCCTTGTCGTTGTTGATAGCAACGTCACCGACGGCGAGCTTTTTCTGATGGCGAAGCAGAAGCATATTTTTTCAAGTGGCAGCAGAGAAGAGAGGGCACTTCGTGGTAGCATGGACGCCAATGCCGCTTCCCCTGGTGATCTTCAGACCTTCATGTCAGGATACTCCCTCGCCAAGCCGGACTTGTTGGAGGCTGCAGCCGTGAAGGATTCCGCGACGGTTCCTGAGACCAAGCAACCCAAGCTGAATTTCGCAGCCGCTGCTAAAGTGATTAATCCGACCGATCCACCGCTTGCTCAGCCTGGTGCCCCACCGCATCAGCTGCCTGCTGCCCCACCGCAGCAGCTGCCTGCTGCCGCGCCGCAGCAGCTGCCAGGTGCCGCACCGCAGCAGCTGCCTGCTGCCGCTCCGCAGCCTGCTGCCCCTTCGCCAACTCCGAGTACAAGTGATGCCGGAACTCCGTCGCCCGCCAAGCCCGGTGGTGGAAAGTCCGAGGCGAAGGTCCAGAGGCAGAACTCCGGCCGTGGCTTGAACAAGAAGACCGAGATTAGCACGCCCCAGCTCAGTTTTGATTGCTTTGTGACTGCATGCACCGGTGTTCGTTTTTGAGTGCCTGGCCGACCAGAGAGTTTTGTTTAGTATGGTGGTGCGCAATCGAGGCCAGAGATCTGGCCAACAAGGCATTGGCCAAATCCAACGAGTGCCAAGGGCTGGCTACCGCCATCGAGCCTTTCTCTTACGGCGAGAAATTGGCACCCGAGCTCAAAGAGCGCCATGGTGCCTTCAAGCTCCCCGTCTTGCAGGATTGAAGCAAAAGAAAGCCTCCATGATTCTTTGAGCATGTTTGTCTGCTGGGAACACCGGTACCCCTGAACCCTGAAGAGCCCAGGTCCATCTACACCCAAGTGCAGACGCTGATCAACCAGGGCATTGAAGATGTTCAAGCTTTCCTGCCGCTTGCGCGAGCATTTTTGGCCAAGGAGAAAGAATCAAATGCTGCTTGTGTGGCCGCGGCAGCCTTCACATGCAAAACCAAAGGTTCGGCTAAAAAGAAGGCCAAGAACAGCCACCCGTGGTCGATGGATCGAGTTTGGCATGAGCAGTGTATGGGATTAGCTTGCAAGCCTACCGCTTTAGGGTACGTAGCCTCTAGAGAAAGGGCAAATGGATCCGTCGGCAGAGTGGTTGCCGCACTGTCAGAAGTACTGCGGCAGGGGTTTGATCACTCGCGGCATTCTCTATCGCAAGCCTGGAGGGCTCGCCAGCAGTTGCCGATTGGGCACGCTTCGGTGACACCGCGAGGAAGAAAACATGCAGCGATGAAGAGTGTTGGCCAGAACCATCCTAGGGAAGGCGCTGAAAAAGCAGCCTCCAAGGGCGCTGAACAAGCAGCCCAACAGGTGTCATGCATGTGCCCTTTTGCAACGTTCCAGGTACTTGCCCCGCGAGCATGTCGCACGGCCTGCGGACGCTGTGCATCCCCCTAGATTGATGCTTGGCCGATATTCGTTGTTGGAGTTTGGAGTCGTGGCATTCATGATGTGCCGTTTTGTGCCCGTTGCACTGTAGGGCTGGCCAGAATGCCGGGCATCACGCATCTGCTGCTTGGCTATGACCCCGAAGCCCAAGACTCTAAACCCTAAAAACAACCCTGAGCCCCCCTAAGCCCTAAGCCACAAATGCCGCCTAAGGCACCCCAAACCCTAAACCCTAAGCCCTCCTAAACCCTAAGCCCTAAGACCCTAAGCCCTCCTAAACCCTAAACCCTAAGACCCCCTAAACCCTAAACCACAAATAACTCCAATGCCAGCCTAAACCCTAAACCCTAAGCCCTCCTAAACCCTAAACCCTAAGACCCCCTAAACCCTTACATCGGTACGGCTCGCTCGTTGTAGTAAATATGAATTCCCAATTTGTATTGCCCATGAATTCCTAGTGTATCGTTGCCACCTGACATTTCAGAAACTGTATCTTCAGTCTTACACATTGTGGTAATTCCTGCTCATTCCGGTATGTTGGCAAATGAATTGAAGTAATTCGCTTCATATCATCATAGCTCAATATCGTTTCGGATTAGCTGCGGTCTGGCCGCCTGACACTCGTAACTCCAAATCCGTATATTACAAAGTCAGAAATGGATATACGGCAACAAGTATCACTAGACCCCTGAGTTTATATGGATGCCAATAATCAAAAATCCCACATCAAGCTACAATGCCCAGGATATCCAATGTAGGCTGTGTCGCAAATCCTCTGGAACTTGCAAGGTGGATGTCTTCGGTCATACAAACAGCTGTCATTCCTGTGCTATCCGGTATCTGGTGGTACAAAATTCTCTATCTTGTCATATAATCCTAACTCAATATACCCTGAATCTCCGAAAATCCCGTATGTTGCAATATGAAATGAATCATTCCTTTTCAAATCGTCCTAGCTCAATATCGTTTCGGAGTAGATGCGGTCAAGGCCGCTTGATACTGCAACTCCAAATCCGTGTCACAAAATGAGAATTGAATGTATGGCAACAAGATCAACAGACCCCTGATCCCATATCGATGCCAATATCCGGAAATTCCACCTAGGCTAGAATGCCCAGGATATCCAATATGTTGGCTGCGAATCAATTGGTAGATATCTTCGGTTGTATATACAAAAGCTGTCCTGCCCGTGCACTCCGGTATCTGGTGAAACAAATTCAATCTCTTGTCATATGATCCTATTGCTCGATACCCTGAATCTCGGACTTTTTTGATCACGAGCAGCCCGACAGTCCCGCCCATATATCGATCTCAGGAGACTGGAGGAATTTACTGCAGGAGCTCGAGCTGTGGCCGAGGAGGTCGGTGCTGGCGAGCCCCTGCTGCAGAGTCGTTCCGAAATCCTTATTTCAGTTCCGATGAAGTTAATCCTATTTGGACACCTGATAATTATTCGGCTCCATGAAGAACCATGGCATTCATAAACAGTACTGTGTACTGGGCTGTTGTGGTTCTTATTGGACTTGGGAACTGAGGGCCTCTCCTTGAAGAAAGGGGTTGCGATTACTGCTGCATTCTTGAAAGACGGAGCTCGAGGCAAATCGAAGCAGCAACTGGCTGGGACAAAGCAAGAGCGAGATTTCTGGAAGTGGGCGAGGCTACCATTCGAACCATATTGCACCGAAGTGCCCCTGATCGATCTGAGATCCACGACAGTCAGGGTGGTCGAAGAAGAGGTCTCTTTTGTGCTTCCATCAGATGTCATCAGAAACGTTTTTGAGCGACGCAAAGAGATACACTCATCAGCCACCCGGACGCACTGAGACAGTGGTGGGAGAATGAGGGAGACCAAGTGTACCTGGGCTCATTGAATGTCTCGCGATCGGAGCTCATCCGCGACAGTGTTCTCCCTCTAGTCACTCTAGTCTTTCATGAGGACGCTGTCGACCCCAATTGGTTTGATTCGTCGGCCACGTTTTGGAGCTGGTCTGTCCCATGTTCCGCGGTCGCCGATTCATTCACGAACAGATTCTGCCTTCCTGGGAGTCCGTTTGACCATAATCTTGGTGGCCATACCCGGAGCGTACACGAAACAAGCCACAAGTGGGCAATCATTTTTTTCATGGACATACGGTTTTGGGAATTGGTCGTTCCTGAGCATCCTACACATCTTGAGCACAAACGCTTGAGCCACACGAAACCTTCGAAAGGTAAGCATCATAGCATCACATGCCTTTAAGTACACATCAAGAGCATCACAAGCGCTTGAGCCTCACGTATTGAGCCGTGAGCATCAAGAGCAAAGGAAACGCTTGAGCCAGACAAAAAAAAAGAGCCCTAACATTTATAGCATCATGGGCATCAGAGCGGAAACCTTGAGCCATGTACCTGGGCAGGGTTAAGGATTTAGGGTCTTTAGGGGCTTTAGGGTCTTGTGGTTGTATTTAAATATACGTATATATATATATATATATGTCACATATCCACATATGTACACACACACACACACACACTCGAGAAAGCCCTTGACTCCCTGAAAGCTGTTGGTTTTGGGTTCCGGGTTTGGGCTCGGAGGTTGAGTTCGGGTTTACGGCTATGGGGGTTAATTCGAGGGGGCTGAGGCTTGGGATTTTGATTGTGCTTGAATTCTGAATCCGCGAGGGAGAGGGATCGAGAGAGATATGCTTCGAAGTGTCGAAGAGATTTGAAGCTTCAAAGCCCCAATGTATGCACCAATCCTGCAGTCGATCTTCTGAACCCCGGGCCCCGGGATCCTGAATCTAATTTTAGGCCAATTTAGGCTTTAAAGCCTGAAAGCCCTCGCCCCCTATGTGAGCATCGACGAGCTGGCCGTCCTGGGATCGGCCGGGCCCTCATTTTTCCACGGACTGCCTCGAAGCTCGACGGTAGACCCAAAAGCCACCTTTGTAACAGACGCTCTTCGGCAGTCCGTCGGTCTGTGCCCCGCAATGTCTTCATAAGATGCTTGAGAGCATCTTCGTCCATCCAGGTCGAGTAACAATGCGGGTTTACACAGCCGTTCTTTACAAATAGGTGGTGCAGCAAGTGGAGCTTTGGGCGGATGCGATACAATCGTCTCTCCTCGCCAATTGCCTCCTCTGCTAAAGCACAATAGGATCTCAAATACAGCATGCCAGCTTCGCGCACATTGCGAATCTCATCACCAGTGAGAAATCTCCCGGTCGAGTTCGACCAAAGAGTGATGCAATGATTGCTTGCCCACAATGCCAAAATGAGTCGTCGATCCAAATTCGAGGTGTCCGTCGAATTATAAATCTCATGCAACAAAAACTGCTGCACGACGTAGGAGTCGAAGCCAGAACTCTTCCTATTTGGGTACTTCAAATCATTTATGCTAAATCTATTTGTTTAATACTACTTTCAAAATACAGATTGAGAAAAACCAGAATTGCAGCGTCGGTTCAGCTCCGGGTACTTGTTCGCACCCGTCCAGTTCAGTTTTTTTCTCGTGAGTTTCTTCAAGCGAAGGTTCAGCTTGTTGCTTTGGGCATACAGCTTGAGTCGACGTGTAGCTTCAGCCAGCTTAGCCGGGATGGTTCCCAGTCCAAAAAACCCAGCCATGATCATTATAACAATGGCTGATCCCAAGAGGTCTCTTCCACAGCCCAGGTGGTAGCAGTGCAAAATATCAGGAAAGATAAGGCTTGGATGGAAGCCCGCCAAACTGTGATAAGCTGGTCTGTAGGTCCAGGGCTCTTGCTGATAAAGCGTTTGCATGTACGGCGCTGTATGTAGGTTTGTAAAAACACCATTGCATCATCCTCAGCGCCTTTGGTCGCTTCGCACATCCAGCAGATCTTGCAAAGGGAATGCATCACAAAATGACGAGGAAGATCATTTATGGGGCTTAATGGCCTATACTTCTGGATTCCCTTTGTTTATGATTATAACTATTATTGCTAGATGATGGTAAAAAATAGCCACACGGAGAACTGTTCGTGTTGTTGAACTGAAGTCTTGAGTCGAGCCCGCCTTGTCTCGGTCGGCATAGCGGTTGAAGTTGAAGGATTGCCGAAGAGCCTTCCAGTCGCCGCGAAAGCCAGCCACGAAGAAATGTAGCCGGATCACCTGGGATACATTAGGAATGGAACATGTTCGAATCCAAATCCAAACCCTGTATACTGTATTCTTGCTAAAGTACATTTGCTTATGGCAGTCAGAGCACAGGTCCTCCTCCCATTGAGGGCAAGTCGTGCAAAACCAGACCCTCGTTCGAAAGCTTGTTGAAGCTTTGCGTAATTTCCCAGCAGGCTGCTTGCAGAGTCAGGTTCGTACCATCACCACTCAACACATACCTTGATACCGGTATGATTGCACATAGGAATCGCGATGAGGCAGAGTGTCCCGGAGCCGGGTGCAGGTCACTTGTAAACATAAGAAACATCCAGGTTTCGTTCACAGCTGTAGCTTCATCACCTGTGCCCATGAGAAGTTTCTTAAAAACCAAATAGATAAGGTTATTATAAACTAAAAAAATAACCTACGTCCCCACATCTAGAAAAGCACCAAACCCAAACAGCTGTGCCTTCTTATATAATAGCTCAGTAGCAGTAGAGGGTGCATGGTATGGAGGTGCTCATTTTATCCCTTGCAGGGTGCCCGGGGTGCTCGCGAAGAAAATTTGTCCAGTAGTCGGGAACCATATCCCAGTCAGCCACCAGCATATCAAGATGACCATGACGGGCCATTGCAGCAACCTTATTTGATTAATTCGCGTGTACTATTTACATATCAGAAGTACACACTAGCATAAGCCAGCTAGCTGCAGTCTAAGCTCGAAGTTGTGCGGCAATATCATCGGCCAGTCTCGCCAGACTACTTTGTCATCATCCAGCATCGGCAGAGAAACCTGTGACACCTCGCAGTTCAAAGCCAGCCCCTGCTTAGCGGCTCGTTCATGAAGTCCTTGCTCCTTGCTCCTGAGGTTCGACACAACGAACGACGATCATCGTATGCGGAGGTGCTCGGGCTTGAACGTAACTTTCAGATTTAGTCAATAAGTTTAAACCATGCATCGATTTCAAGAGGTTGCTGCCCACCGCAGCACCGATCTCTGCAGCATGCCTGACTGATGCATAGCCACGTCCAATGGTTTTTGCCAGCCTGAGCTTGTGAGAGACACTACATCATTGCCGGTCTAACCCCATAAAAGCCGAGTAACACCCGATCCACCTCATCTCGTATCGAAGAAATCTCTGAACCTGCGTGGGTTCACACATATTGGGTTCAGCTCATAATCACAACATGCAGCTAGCGGTACAAAGTGCCAATGCAATGCTTTTTTTGCAGCAGTCTTGAGGTCACGATCTTGTGGCATCGAGCACAGCACACTGGGCTATCCAGCATGTTCAGATCGTGATCGTATGCTCCAATCGCAAGCCGAGGGAATCTATGGCACATATCTAGGTACCATCACCCCTGCTTCAAAAGCACAGCTAGGGCACAGGCTATCCCCCACAACGAAGTCATAAAGGGTCGAGCGGTTCATATGATTTGTTGGGTCTGAAGAATATTATCCAGCCATACGTACAACCTTCGATGCAGAAGCGGTGTGCCCTAGACCCCACAGTCCTCCCACACAGGACTGTTCTACTTGGTCTCCGAAGCAGATTTGCGCTGGAGCTCAGCTGCCACAGCACGGACCTGTGCTCGCACCATCCGGGTGTTTTCGACCTTGGTGGGCATAAGGGTTTCGGGCTTGGCTTCTAAAGGGGTGCACATACTGTTTAGATTGCAATCTAGCAGCCAGTGCTTTGCACTCGTCGACGAAATCCTCGGCATCATCATCCGCCACACTCCTCAGCCTCAGATCATGGGACCCCATTATTATGTATAAGTGTAGTGTAGCCAATGCATGCGTGATTATTTAGAGCTTCTACAGCTGGGGTTGGGTATGTAGGCAGCTAGGTAGCTCATCCAGCCGGTTTTCCAGATCGCCCTTTTTGCCTTCCATGTCCTTGCGCAAAGCATGGTCCTTCGGCAGGTCGTAGCAAATATTCGCGGCGTTGTACTCTTTCTTCAGCTCTTTGCCTGAGTTGGGAAAAGCTTGATTGGTTTTTGTATGGGGGCTTTGAGGGTCCAGTGGTTAAGACGAACCGAGACACGGCATTCATCCAAAAGCTCTTTGGGTGTCTTGGGCGCCTGGATCAAGGCTTTTGCCTTGGCTTTGGCCTTGCTTTTCGGGTTCCTCTTGGGGGCGGCGGCGGTGGCGTCGGCCGATCCTCGGTGCGTAGAATCAGGTAGAGCAGGAGTACACCACCAAACCGTGCATGCGTGGAACCTTTACCTCTAGCCCCTCAATGCTGACTCGGTGCCCGAAGCAAAAGCGTTCGCAGCAAGCTGCAAAACTGCATCGGTGGCGCCCGAGGTCGATCCAGGCCCCGGCATTCCGTTCAACCTCATCAACGGGGCCACGGCCTTGGCACTGGCCTTCATCTTCGACTTGATTTCGCCGGTCTGGGAAACCTTTTCGGATTCTTCCACGTTCTTCTTCTTCCGGCAAACATACACGATGGATTCGAGGCAGTGAGGGGCGTCGGGGTCAGGGGTTCCACCCTTTCTGACTATGCTTTCGATCTTTGTCCTTAGATGAGGAGGCAATAGCATCTCAGAGTGTTGTGTGTAAAGGATTGATAGTAATATTGCAAACATTGCAGTGCAATCAGGGTTCGCACTGAATCCTCTCGCAACCATCTCCTTCACGGTGAGCTCCTCATAGCCACTCTTCACCTCGGCCGATTTCGTCTTGGTGATGATCAGCTGGGCCTCCGTGTTGTTCATGTTCTCGCCCTCCTCGAGCCATTTCGCGAACACTTCGTGCTGTTCCTCGGCTAGGGTGCACATCTCTATACACTCGAGATGTAGATGAGCATGCATGCTATAACTCGACAGGTTTCGTCTTTGCTTCCGGTCCACAGCTTAGTCATTTCGGGGAACTCCGAGCCCTTGCTGTCCATTCGCCGACCGAACTTCATCCATTGAGCACGGTGGGTCGACGAGTTGGGCCCCTTAGGCTTGTTGGTCTTGGCCACAGAGGTTGTGGCAGGCGGTTTGCCCTTTGGTGGCGGGGTCTCGTGGTCTTCATCCCCCTCCTCTTCCTCTTCATCATCCTCCTCTTCGCTTTCATGCTCCTCCCCGTTCTCATCCTCCCCATCCGACTCCTTCTGCTCGTGCTTAACCGAGGCTTTCGCAGGCGGGGCCGGCGGTGCGGCCGGCGGTGCGGCCGGCGGTGTGGCCGGCGGGGCTCCCGGGTTCGCATCCTTCGTAGCCAGCATGGCCTTCAGCCTAGTGATCTCTGACTGCATCGTTGCCACGAGACTTCGTAGCTCGCTGTCGCTGCCTGCTTGAGATGCACTCACCAACCTCAGATCGCTCTTGCATCAGGGGATTTAATTAAATCGGCAGGCAGCATGCAAGGCAAAGTACATAGTAGAACAACTGCATGCAGTGCATGACACCCTTCATGCGGATCCTCCGCGGGAACCGCACCAGCCTCCGAGGCTGGACGACTCCCGTATGCCTGCTCATCGGTGAGGTGGGCACCCAGCACCAAAGTACTCAGGGACCTCAGTTGATCAATGCATTCGATGCAGTGCACACTTCGATTGAATATGTAAGTCATCGGTTGCATGTAAACAATCAAGGACCGATTGTTGCAAGCACGGGGGCTGTTCGGACTTCGACCGCCGTACACGATTGAACTTGTTGTTCAGGTCTGTTGGCTTCACCTCTATACAGGATTCATTAAGATTTGGCAACAACATGTATACTTTCGGGCTTTAGGGTTTTAGGGTTTTTAGGTAGGGCCTTTAAGGCTTTTAGGGCTTTAGTGAGAACAAAGCATTTTGTGACGGGCCTGTTCGGGGCTCTCGGAGCGGGCTTTCTCCTTCGTTGCAGGGCTGGGGATGCCATTCCACGTGTTGATCTTCGGCGGGCTTGTGGTTTCAGGCGGTGGCTTGGCGCTAGAACTGCTAGGAAGCGGTTTCTTCACTTCCTCCACCTCTTCCTCTTCCTCATCCTCTTCTGCTTCCTCCTCCTCCCCTTCCTGGTCGTCTTGCTCCTCGTCATCACCTTCCTCCTGAGACTGCTCTTGCTCCTGTGTTTGTTGCTGGTCAACTGCTGATGCCACAGGCTGTTGAGGTTGCTGCTGAAGAGAGGCACCCGGGTCCTGTGTTGGAGGACGAGCCCCTAGAGCTTTTTCCATCATCTGCACAAGTGCATCGTACTGCATGTCTCTGTACATCGGCTTGTCGGAAGCCTTGCAAGCTCGCCACACATCATCCAAGTTTTTCCAGCTCACCACGACATTAAGCCCCGTCTCGAAGAACTCCTCGCCCCAAGCCCCGGGTTTCTCAGGTGGAAACTCCTCGAACGGACCCAGATCCTCATCGGCAGATGCCTCATCCTTAGTGGCATCCTGGGACTGCTCCTTGCTGGGTTTCTTCGGCTCCTTGGTGGGTTTGCTGGGTTTCTCCTGGGACTGCTCCTTGCTGGGTTTCTTCGGCTCCTTGGGGGGTTTGCCGGGTTTCTCCTGGGATTTCTCCTTGCTGGGTTTCTTCTCCTGCGGCTGCTCCTTGTTGGGTTCCTCCTGCTTCTCGGTGGGGTTCTTGCCGGCTTGGTCCTTGCTGGGTTTCCCTTTCTTCGGGGGCTTCTCTTCATCGGGCTTCTCAGCTTCTGCTTTGGCATCAGCCTGTTTGCGCTTGCTCCGGGCTCGGGTCTCAACCTTAAGCTCCTTCTGAGATCGCTCAGCTGCTGGGGCTTCTGAAGCACCACGCTTTAGCAATCCCTTGCTTTGAAGCATAGCCATAACATCAGCCACTTCCGGCGGGTCCGCCGCCGCACTCTTCTTTCCCATTGCGCTCTAGCACAAACTACGTACTGCTAAATTGGCAGCTAGGGCCCAACACGTGAAGTCACGTGAAAAAGAACATCAGAATTCACACCCAACAGCTTTGCCAAACTTAAGCAACGTGAAGAAGCGTGATTTCGCATGAACGTGCATCCAGGACACTCAGCAAAAAGGCTCCGCGTGAACTCACATTTTTCACGCTAGGTTCACGGTCGTTTGGTTACTTCTCACGGCGCTTTCACAAGAATTCACGGCCAGCTGGCTTAGCACACAGCATAGGCCATTGTAGCTGGCAGTAGCCTAAACTACCCCCTTTAATTATGATCAAGAGCTCAAAGCCCAGGTTCAGCCACCCAAGCCGATCATCGAGAGCACATTGGCCTGGGATCCCAGCAGGAGATATATTTGTGAATTTTCGGGGTTCTTGTACTCTTTATGACATAATAAGCCAGGATACCCAATTTCCAGGGAGCTCCAAGGATTTTGATTTGGACATATACATAAGTACATCGATGGCTTTTGCCTCGGATCGGGATCAATGGGGAAGGGTACATATCGCAGTTCAAGCATAATCGAACCCCTATATATAATTCAAAGTAAGCCACATCAGGCCAAAGATCCCCCAATCCATTAATGCCCCGCTCCGACAAGCACTCCTGCACGAAGAGCTCATAATCGGATTTCCGTAGATCATCAGCTCCCAATCCCGGGAGGCGGTTCTCAGGAACGAAGGGCTCCTGAGATATTCGAGGCTATGGAATTATAATTAAGTACAATTATGTCATATTGCACCCATACAATGTAGCTGCAGTAATGGTGCCGACCGGAGGTTCAGGAAGGCACCAGCCAGGAACTCACCAAAGTTCCTCGTGTAGTTCCTTAGCTCAGAAGCTGTTTTGCGGCATGTTTCCAAGCGGTCTGGGCCTGAGCTATCTAGCATTGGTCGAGGATCTGAGAGGCTTTCAGTTCAGCTCTTTTGCCAATTCGTCGCTGTACTCCCAGTGAGTCCTTGTAGTAGTGGCACAACGGCTGGAGTGTCGACATCTTACCTGGCGTCATTCGATCAGCTCGGTCCATCACGGCTTGAATCAACTTTGGTTCGTTGCTCCAGAGTGTATGTCGCTTCGCTGATGGCCCATTGAACATACCCATCCAGAAGCCTCCAGTCCAGACCTCCCAGCGTGAAAGCTTGATTGTCGGTTTGATTGCATGCAGACCCATAATTAAATTAAGAAACCCATGGCCTTGAGGGAGCGCAACAACTGTTGAAATCGAGGCATAGCAGGCAGGAAAGACCGACAAGGTTGCTCCACCACCCATCGAAGACCCCGAAGTTGGCACACGAAGATCAGCAGAATCACTCTGCTTGAAAGCACATTGCCCTCAGAGACAAACGGAAATTGTTCATTTCCATACGGTCGAAATATTGACCGTCCAGACGTATGACGGCACCTGAGATGCAAGAGTTCGGTAGCTCTGATTACAATGCATTGCAATACGGAAATTGCAATCGATATGCATGGTGCTGAAGCTCCTGCAGTCCAGTGCCAGAAGTACCAAACCGCCCGGCCGGCAGCGTAGGATTTCCAGGAGGGCCAGACTTAGATAAGCCGGGAAGAATCGTGTGTTGTGTAATACCTGATATATAGAAGCATAGGTGGTTTACTTTGGGATCTCATTATATAATGAGGAGACAGTCTAGTATGGTTCGGGTTTCCATATTGCTAGAAGTACTTAAGGTGATAGCTGAGGGAAACAAATAAATATATATATATATATATATACATATATATCATACATGAAGAATGGTTTGTTCGGAGTTTGTTGTATATGTTATTATCTACAGGACATTACGACGATGCATGGAAGGTACGGCTGCAGTGCTAGTACAGTTTTATGTTCTCGCCGAAGGATATGTTCTTAATCTTTCGATCATACCCACATACGATGCTATACTCTAGACCGTGGAATAACCACTGTGACATACAAAGTCCTCAGTGTTTTGGTGTTGAACTATCGCAACACTGCTATACCGCTATACCACATAATGATCGAATGTTGCGATCCTCCTGTGCGTGCTATGGGTGGCCAACTAATAATTGCAACACAAGCAGCCAAAAGCCCGCCGGCTTCAGGAAATCCATCGTCTGCGGATCCAGCTCGATGTCGAGGGAGGTGCCGCGGAGTCCTGCCTGGGCTAAGTGGGGTTTTTCGAGCTGCGGGCATAGGTTAGTAACCCCAACAGTCGTTTTAGTTCGATCGAGTTGCACGGCGTAGTGCATGAGATACCTCCATCTTACCACAAAACAGCTCGACGAAGTCCCGGTCCTCCCAAAGTTTAAGTTTGCAACACACATACACATACAAATGTGCTAACTTTCTACTGGTTATGGTCCTGAACACACGGCGCTTTTGGGTACCACATCAGCAGGATGACCATAAGCATAAGGACAGGCGGGGCCCGCATCGCGAGCAGCTCAGACACAACCATGGTCACAGCTATAATAGGGGCCCCTCAGTATATCACCGGCTCCCCAGGCTAAGCTCAAGTCTAGATCCATGAAGCACACGCAATACAGAGCAAGCTCGAATTGAAGCACATGTCGCTTGCAACACAGCATCCCTTGCGATCTCCGGACATGCATTGCTCACTCTCTCTCTCACGACAGTCTTTCACAGCCACAGTGCGATTTCCCGTTAAGAGCCCATTGCATGCGACAACACGTATTAAACGTGCCCACCTGCAGCAGAAGCCCATAATAATTAGGGTGCATGGCAGCCCAGGCCTGCAATCGAAACCATGACAACAAGTTGTATGATCCTGTGCTACGAGGCTTCAATGTATCTGTATGCAGTATGTAGCTACGTACAGGCCATGGCAAAAGCGCATGTTTCATCGAAAATCATGCCCCGCCCACTGCAGCAAGCTTCGCCTGCTTGACGATCTTGACAAAAGGGTTTTCAGTGGCTTCTTTGGGAACGAACTTCCTTTTCTTAAGCTCCCGTAAGCTCACACCAGCCAGCATCCTAGCCTTCTGAAGCGACGAGTTCCACATATTAGCTGCCTCCTTGTTGCCATGCTGTGGAGCGTGTGTAGCGATGTACGTTAGTCGCTTCTCACCATAGAGGTTGGGCACGTACTGATCGTATAAGTCCGGGTCCAGCTCCTCCGTCTCGGGCTCCGTTTCTTGGGAACCTGCCTTGCTCTCGGGCCCCGTTTCTTTGGAACCTGCCTTGCTCTTGGGCCCCGCTTTTTTGGAACCTGCCTTGCTCTTCGGCTTCGTAGCTTTCTTGTTCCCCGCTTTTTTGGGCTTGGGTTCATGATCCTCAGGCGGCTCGTGAATGCCATCCACATCCTCAGCATCGAAGGCCCCTGCGTACTGGCTGGACAAGGGGAACCCTTTCGAAGGTTCAGGCAGCCACGTGGCGAGGTCAGCGAAAACCTGAGATGCAATCGATCGCTGTCTAAATGTCTAGATCTAGGTGTTTCTCGGATCATGTATGAACCATATGCACTGTAATGGCAGCTGAGAAACCCGGGAAGGCAGGATCTTTTCGGGCTTGTTGCCGGAGGGGATATGAGCAGGCTGAGCAGGCTCCGAATCGGCTTTCCCAGCAAAGTCAAACAAGCTTGCCGTAGTCGTGACAGTGGACCCGACACTCGGACCCGGAGAGCCCTTGCTCAGCAAACGAAGACCCTGAAGCTGCGAAGCCAAACGACTCACCTCAGAATCACGGACCGACAGGCCGCCGCTCGACAACGTACCCGACGTGGAGGAGCCGCTACTGGATCCCGAAGCCAAAGACAAGGTTTCAAAGGAAAGCATCCGAATCCCCGGTGCAGGTGCAGCAGGCACACCATCATTCGAGTCTTCATCGTCATGATCTTTGTCACCCTTGTCCTTGCACACCTTAGGTTTAGATGCAGTACATGTTGCCATGCAATCGTACCAATGCATCATGCACTCGACAATGAGAATGTGGATTGATAAAAGACAAGTGACCAAGCTAGCTATTCCCAATGTAGCGATCCGGTTTCTCAAAGGGTTCAGCTTGCGGTCCTTGGAAGTCTTGGCCCTCTTGCAAATCCGCCGGGTGCGGCCAACCTGAGCTGGCACACAACACTTCACTAGTCACTAGTCCTGAAACCACATGCGCTGAACGAATGGCACGATATCAATCAGCAAAGCCACTAGCCTCTTCAAGGCATTGCCATGCTTCAAAGCCCAGGTTTGGGTACACTCAGCATCTGCACATAGCCCAGCCGGAAACAAGTGGTTATTGGTGTAGAACTTAAGGATCGCATCCCGAAGCATATAGGCACTCAATCGGCTCGCCCCATTCGTAGCCTTGACCACTGCGAAGATTGCCTCAGAAGGGTTCCCAAATGTCTCAATGTTTAGAATTGAAAGGGACCTGCATGCACACACATTCTATGCAATCCAAGTACATTCTGATTGCACCGCACATCTTTCAAGCTCGGCTTCTTTGTGAAGAGCTTGCCCGAGTGGTTGCAAAGGAAGCCAAGCCCCACCTGCCGGGTCGTATGTGCATGTGCTGTGTGATGCAAACTAGTAAGTAGCAGCTCTACTTAAGCTAAGTCTGTGCGCTTGTGTGTGCGTGTGTTGTGCGTGTATATGCAAGCATGAACGAATGATGGAATCTTTGGTGGAATCATTGCATGTTGGTACATAAGTATTATATTTTTATGTGTGCGTATGATATGTATATATGTATGTGTGTATGCGTGCATGCATGTATGTATGTATGTATGTATGTATATATGTATGTATGTATGTATGTGTACACGTAGTTATGTATGTATATACATACGTATGCATGTATGTACGTATGCCTGGAAGTATGTAACTACGTATATATGTGTGTAAGCTTCCATGCGTACATTTACGTGAATTTATGTTGACATCATATGTAAGCACACCACCGCTTAATACCGCAATCAAAGGCTGATCAAATGAAGCTAGCAGTGGGAATGCAGGATCGGGCGAGCCTCCTTCAGCCCTGGCTCCTGTGCGAAGGCGGCCGCCACAGCTTCCACCATTTTAGTCGAGGTCGTCATCTTAAGCTTACACAGCACTGCGGGGACATCGGGCTCCCAAAACTTCTCCAATTCCAGCAGTCCTCTAGAGGATTCTGATTTTCTGCGATGGCAGGTTGATATATTTGCAATGTAGTATATATTGAATCGGATCCTACACTCCGGAAGCGAAGCAAAACACACCCTGGGCCCGAGCTGAGTACAGTCGCCTTCGAGCATGCACGGGCAGCCCTAATGCATCAACTGAAGCAGCAGCTTTCACGATCAACTTCTGAGCAGAAAGCAGACGGGGCGGGGGGGCTTGCACCTGTCGGCAGCGACGTCGCGAGATCGAGGAGGGTCGCCATATGTACGTACCTTTCCCGTCGGCTTCATTTGATTGCCCCCCCTGAGCTTACTTATTTAATGTAGGGTTTCAAGGAGGTCATGGAGGAAAATGTTGTGCCCTGCTTGTAATTAAATTTGTTTCTAGGGGCTTGAATGCAGTGAGCTTGGGGTTTGGGATCGAGAGTACGAGAGTACATAGAACTGGGTGCCCCATCCGTAACGGCTCGAAGACCCTTCAATTTAGGGGCCTAGGTCCTAGGTACATGAACTCGATCAAAGTTCAGAGTTCCTATTGCCACGAAGGAGTGTATTGGAAATCATATTGAACAACTGTCAAGACTGACGGATGCAAATGTAATAGGATGTTGGGTATATAGGATGCAAGTGAACTCAATAAGGTTTCAACTTTTCTTGGGGAATACCCAAACCCGAAATGCCCGGCGTTCTAAATCCGAAGCCCTACGACAATATTAGACCCCTGCCCTTGTAGCCGACAATTGCATTCAATCTGAGGTTGTTGCAAAGCCTGATACTTCAAGCAAAGCCCCCCAACTTTCACAGAGTACCACGAGGAGCCTTAGATTATGATGAACCGGCCCGAGCCGCTAGGGCACACCCAATCTTCAGATCTGCAGGCCCGGCGCCATCGACACCGACGAGTTGGAGTTCATCTACAATTAATATATTTTAGGGTTTAGGGGTTTAGGGGTTTCGGGTCTAATATTATTTGAGCCATGATATGTATGTGTAAGACCTGAAGCATCGCAGACTGGATCCGCGAGTGTACAGACGGCATTCGCACTTAAGTATGTGTACATGTATATATTATCACCATACATATACCCGTATCCATATCAATAGTTAACCATATCCAGTATGCGTACATGAACTTAAGTATAGCTATACATATACATACCTGCAAATTCCAAGTACATACAATTGCACATGGAACATATATAAAGGATGCGTACAGTACTCATTCGATCATCTTGACAGTGCATCGAGTACGTGTGTCTTCCAAGAGAGGCCAATGAGCGACCGTGCCGTCACGTGAGCCTCATAGCCTTGCGGACGGCAGATCAAATTTGGACTTAATCTCAAGCGTACTGCCGCAGAAGGTTGCACATTTGTGCAACTCGGATCAAATGATTAATTTGATCAATCGAATTCACAATCGCTCGCTTTCGAAAGCAATGCCCCCCAAAAAGGCATTCGAATGATCGTATTATGTGTATATATATAGAGAGAGCGAGGGAGCTCGAGAGAGAGGTGTATATATATGTATATATATATATATATATATATATATATCGTAGGGTATCTGGGTCAAAGCCTTAAGATGCCCGGTATATATATATATATATATATATATATATTATATATAATACTATTAATATATGGGCATCTACGGCTTTGAGCGTCTTTCTTACTTTTTCTCACCGATCGAGCCGAAATTCAGAAGTTTGTCTGTTTTCTTTTGAGCCAAAAGTACTCTAGAGCTATAGGTTTGAACCGCCCGTTTGGCCGATCTGGGTTTGTATACAGGACTAAATCGAACCCCGTGGGGGCGTGACACGCTAATTGTACAAAAGACAATTTTTGCCCAGCAAACACCCAAACACAGAGTGAAACTTCACAACCGCCGATTTACCGCACTGTACAATTCAGAATTCTGTACATTCCCCAGCACCCCTGTGAATTTCCAGCCCCTCCGTGAATTCACAGGCCCCAGCGTGAATTCACACTGGTTTCGTGGCCATATGGTTTTTCACGGTCAATGCGTTTTTTCATGGCCTTTTGGCCTTGCGACCTACGGCCACCTAATTTAAGGCCAAACGGACACCCAGGTTGTCGGAATAGACAGCTCAAGGATATGCGATGCAACGAGGACCTTCATTGCAAATCTGATCGGTTGGGACTTGGAATCCTTGCTACATGGCAGGCATGCCATGACTGACCACACCGGGGTGAACTTCGCTCCAAATTCCAAGAGAGCCAGCCGTGCCGGGCAAGTCATCCCCAAGGCGTGCTTTTCCTACTGGAAGGGGGACCAAGAAGCGCATTGGAAGTCGCACAACCTCAGCAGGTACTACAATGCAAAACTTGTTTGTGACTGGTGTGGAGCCATGAAAGGGCCCGTGGTGCCTTACTTCGACTTTAGGGCCGATGCTATGTGGAGAAGGACGACAGACTACCAGGGAGACACCGCTGCACGCGAGCAGTCGCCCTGGACAGCAGTGCGGGGATACAACAAAAGGCGCAGGTTGTATGATCTTATGCACCTGTGCCACCTCGGCATTCTGAGAGATGTCGTCGGCGGCTTCCTGAAGAACACACTTGAGACCGGAGCTCAACACAGCATGTTTTCTGTTTCCAGGTTAACATTCTTCGAAGAAGCTCGCAATTTCTAATCTTTGGAATCCAGAAACCTATTCCCCAAACTTCAAACTTCGCCAAACCCCAAGCCTGGGTGATGCTTTCCGCCGGCCGAGTTTCTAGTGCTAACCGTCCTAAGGCCCCAGGGGGGGGGTTCAGGGTTTCGGGGTTCCTGCTGCTAAGGGGAGTTACAAGCTTTCTTGCAGCTGCCGCCTGGCACCGACTGGGGCGATTGCTTGCACGCTTTCACAAGCAAAGCGCGAAGCTGGGCCAAAAGCATGAAACTTGACCTGCACATACGACCGCTCAGCAAAACTGCCGTCGGCATTAACAGCCTTGGATATCCGGAGCTTACCTCACGTGTGAAGGCAAGCCGATGTCGGGTCCTGCTGCAGTATTGCGCCGTATGCGCCGTTTGGATGTGCCGGGAGGGAAGCTTCAAGGATACAATTGCTACCCGCATGCGAGGACGCATGATCTGGAGTATCGACCAGGCGATCTCGGTTTTCGGCTTGACCTATCAGTTCATGGCCAACGACTCTTTGTCGCGATCCGAACTGAATTGGAAGGTACGGCCAAAATTCCATTATTTGGAACACCTGCGCGACGAGACCCTGGCCAGTCGCTTGAACCCGATCCATCTTGGCAACTTCCTCGACGAAGACCATATGAAGAATCTTCGCAATATCGCACACAGCTGCAACCCTTTCACCTGCCTGATCCAGTGGGCCCGGCGGTACATTATGAAGAAGACATTTCTGCTCGAGCGGTACAGGTACCGGCCGTGATGTGGGCCAGAAGTTCATGTGGACGCCGCCCTTGAGCTGCACGAGCGAGCTGGACACTGAACTGAAGGAAGCCGGTGTGAGGCTAGACCGGGAGAGCAGCGAGTTCTTCATGCAGTTTTGCGGTGGACATCGTGGTATCTTCATCGCAGCGATGCATTGGGTTGCAGAAAAGTACAGAACTCCGAAGACCCTCTCTGTGCTGCTAGAACGGGAGCATGCGGCGCCATGTGAAAAGAGTGGATCCTGGTCGTTCTAATCATGTGTGTGCGGCGCTGAAGAAGCAGCCGTGTTGATGTGGCGCTGAACAAGCAGCCAGATCTGGAATCTCGAAGCTAGAGGTGTTCAACACATGGTTTTTAATCTGCCATGAGTTCAAGGGGTTATTGAGAATGCTCATGTTATGTTAGGTTCAAGGTGCTTTGGCCCCCAGTTGTCTTCACTTTTGCTTCGTTGGCTAATGATCCAGGGGGTCCTTTGATGAGGCCCTGAAGAACAGCAACCTTCAACCCCAAACCCTGAACTTGTTCGAGATTGATGGGAAAAATCCCATCATGCAGGGTTGACCCTAACCCGTCACCCCGATCGCCAACCCTATCTCCAAAGCTATAACCAGTGAAGCCCAGAGTATAGCTACACTGAGCCCCCAAAACCTGAACCCTCAGGCCCCCCAGTACTCCCTAAAACCCCGATTTGCAGGTCCAGGATTTAGCCTTTAGAGTTGGGGACCCGAAAATAAAACTCTGAATGATGGGATCCTTTCTTTAAAAGTCTTGCAGCAGGGATTGAAGGGATCGCGAACTTCCAGACAACCCCTATAGGTACCCCCGAAAATCCAAAGGCAATAACCCTGAACTCAAGCACCAAAAGAAGCTTCACCCCGAAATTGAACTCACTTAACCTCACCTGCCTGTTTTCCCAAATACCTGCTGTTCCTCTGTCGTGTTGGCTTGAGTCAGGAGGCATTTATGATGGAATTCACGTGTCCTAGACTTCACGTTTCATACTTTTCATGTTAGAAGTAATGGGTCCCTTGTCCAAAATGTCGGCATGGTGTCGCAGCAGAGTGGAGCAAGAGATAAACTGGATTCTGGATGATGATTTCTTCGATCACAAGAAGCAGCTCGTCCGAAAAGAGCGATTCATTCACTTCCTCAGCATCTGCGACTGCCCGTTGCTTCACGGGGCTTTCGAAGCAGTGCCTCAGCTCCAGTACTGGAGGTTCTGCATGCTCACACTCTGCTGTACCAAAAGAGCAGGCACCGTACTATGCATGACACTCTCTTTCGCGCTGCAACGGGCAACAGAGCGGTTCGCCGAAGGTGTTGTTCGTTAAAAGTCGAACACGCCATGTCGGGGCGGTTCGCTCCCTTCGGGCATTGAAAAGCCTCTGCCGCCAAGGCCCGAAGACCAGGGAGGGCGGGAGGGCCAAACTTCAACTGAGCCGAAAAGTCTTGAGACACATCGGCTTGTTCACTAGCAGAACTCTATGTTATCACTAACGAGCAAGTTCTGCATGCTCACACTCTGCTGTACCAAAAGAGCAGGCACCGTACTATGCATGACACTACAACGGGCAACAGAGCGGTTCGCCGAAGGTGTTGTTCGTTAAAAGTCGAACACGCCATGTCGGGGCGGTTCGCTCCCTTCGGGCATTGAAAAGCCTCTGCCGCCTTATCTAACAATTGCAGCTAGTGCCATGCAGGAGTTCGGTTCCCTAAAGACAGGGCAAGGGGGGGGCAGAACGAAACCCGACTGTTTCCGGACCCATCCGTCATCGTCCTCTGTCTGAGGCTTTGCCTCAACTCACAAACTGACTTGCAAAAGACAAGGGCGGATCGCCACACCGCCCGCTGTACATCGGAGCCTTTGGCTCCCATTCTGGCGGAACGCCTGTGCACAGGGCTTATACGCCCGGTGAGCTCTTGAAGAGCTTCAAAGACGAAATCCGTCCACAGCGGACCTTCTTGCCGAATCGTCAGCAGGCAAATCGGTCCTTGTTGGGGCGGTATCGCCTGCGACATTCCCTCCCTCAGGCGTTGTAGAAGGGGCTGAGGTGTGACCTTCCGGCTGATCGTCACCTTGATCAGGGGGCACTGGCCGCCCGGCTTCGCGAGCTTCTGGTTGATCAGCATGAGGCGGGGGAAGGTCTGGCCGCCCGGCAGCGGTTGTACCGGATGGCGAAGAAGAGCTTCCCGTCGAGGTACTCGTTGGGGCGTCCTGTTGAGGTGGTACACCTGTTGGTGGTGGAGCGCCTGCAGATTTTGAGGCCGAACCCACAACCTTTCCGCATCTGCTCGGACTCTTGCCTCCAAGTAATCGAGGAATTGGTCCATGGTATAGCACTCCCCCACCTCTTCCTGAGTCCAGGTCACTCCTTGTCTCTCCAACCTCTCCAGTCTATTGAGGAGGTAGAGGCGGTGGGACCGGCCAAGGCTCATCATGGGCGGTAACGACCTCACTGTTTGCAACGGCGTGGCCCTGGGCTGTAACGCCACGTTGCCCTGGGCCACTTGGTGCTGCACAGCTCGAAGTCGTGATCGGTGGCGTTGGAATGCAATGCCACTGCCAGAGTCACCCCGGCTTCTAGGTCCTCGACGTACTTCGGGTCGTTCCGAGCAGTGTCGTTGGTCGCTCTCACCTTGACATTGCTAGACCCTCCCTTGCCCTTCTGACCTCGGAGTTGGGCGGTGCGCCTGATGGTGTCGGCCAAAAGTCCTCCCATCACCGCACTCGAGCTGCTCGCGAGGTTCTCCAGGAGCGCCCGTTGTTGGCCGGCGTTGAGGCCTCTCATCCTCTGCTCCAGCTCTGAGCATTCCCGTTCCAATCGAGCCACCTCCTCGAGCTCGGCTTCATTCAGAGCGACATCGTCTTCCTCCTCCTCGTCGTCGGAAACCACACAGCTCCTTGTTGCGGTGACACATTGGGCAAGAGGAGCGGGTGATGAGCACTCCGAAGGAACACCTTTTGCAGAACCAATGTGTGGCTCTCTGAACGGCGTTTCCAGAGCCTTTGCCCCTGGAGGTTGAACCCTGGGTGGAGCCACCGCTGGTGGAGCACCTTCATCAGGGGGAATAACAGCTGGTTCGTCACCCAAGATCCGCATAGCCCACCGACCCATGACATTCTGAGCGTTGTCCGCCTCCGCAGCGGGAGCTGGTGGAGCGGAGCCGCATAAATGCAAGGCAGGGCGGTGCGGCCCGGGCGTGGTGGCCCTTCATTTCCCCTGTAGTGCTGTCCAAGGCTGGGGTTCCTCAGAAAATCCTGAAAGGTATATAAAGGGCGGTGGTCTCCAGTTGCTGGGCTCAGTGGCGGTAGATCACCTTGAGGTTCTGGATGTACTTCCTGTAGGTCCATGAAGCACATGAAGCACGGGTTATTCTGATTGGCCACACGAAGTCGAGTCATGTGGCCCCGGCGGTGCGCCCAATGCAGGATGTCCTGCGCGGCTCGCCTGATGAAGATAACCCCCACACGTCCCCAAGACTGCAAGCCACATAAACCTCTGCGGCACATAACCACGTGCTGGAAGAGCGTCCAGGGCAAAACTAGTCTGGGGGTTGTCTCGTCCAGCTCCCGCACGGTAAACCACAAAGCCTCCCTATTAGGTGCCACGATCGCCATGGGCCGATTCTCCTCCGTCGGGCCTCCCGCCTTTTTGGGGGCTGGCCCTTGGGGCGGATCTGCCACGGGCTGTAGGCCCCCACTGGTAGTGGCTGAAGCTTTGCCACTGTGTGCTTCAAGTTTATCCCCGGGCTTCCATCGACTGTGTCGCGCCGATTGAGTACGACAGTGGTTGTAGATGCCCTCGGGTGCACCAACAAGTCGTCTGGGGACGGGCCATTGTTGATGAGAGATCCATACCTGGGGCGCCAGCATCCACATCCAGGGCACTGGTTCAATTTGATAGAAATCTCATCTTTGCAATCTGCGCAAATCCAGTGGGTTGCTTTTTCCTGAACGTTGCCCAGGGCGTGCTGTGAGCGGCCACACCCATTGCACCCATAACGGTGGAGTCCATTGGGTTCCCCGCATCCTCCACAAATCCACCACATCATGTTGTTGAAGGTGGAGGGCGGTGGCGCCTTGGTTGGGATCTTCCCTTGTGAGGGTGCCTTAGGAGGCGGGGCATCTGGCTCTGGAGCCTGCGACGGCTTTGGGGCCGGTGCGGCCTTCTTTGGCGGAGGTGCTGAGGATGGGCTGCTCGGCCGTGCTTTTGGCGGGGCCTTGTAAGCTCCTCCGTAGGAAGGTGCAGGTCCAGGGCCAGCTCCGCTCGAACTCGACGAAGGAGGAGGCGGTGGAGCCTTCTTTGTTCGCGCCCAGGATTTGCGCGACGCGGAGCGCCAGCCGATGATGAGCCAGGTTGGGGTCCAGAAGGAGCTTCTCCAGTTCCTCCATAGCCACCAGCTTGAGATCCACTGGAAGGTTCTTCGTCTCCCTTGGAGCCTTTTCCTCCTGCGGAATGTTCGGGGCGGTAGTCACCATGGGAGCCCTTAGCCTTAGCAGCGCCTTTCTGCTGCCGGTGGTACCCATAAAGAGGTCCCTTATGCTCGCTTGGTCGGCGCTCGTGCCTCCACCTCCTGGCGCACCCATCCGCATCTCATGCACCAGGCATCTCCCCAGTACTGGTGATGCCCACATTGATTGCAACACCGGAGAACTCTGCCACAGCGGATGCGCGGGTACCGGTCAATCTCCGGACCGGAGGATTCCGTGTCTGAACCGTCGCTGGGCAACTCATCGCTGCTCGTGTCGCAGAAGGGGGGACCCCAGCGTCCCTTGTCCTTGCCTTTGACGAGGAACTCGGACCATATCCTCGGCCAGACGGTGGTGGCGCATCCCCTTTGCCTCTGCCAGAAGGTGGCGGTGCCGAGGAGCTCGAACTCTGCGGAGGGGCCTTTGGCGGTGGCGCCTGATTCCACCAACCATGGTGAGGGGCGGTACCGCCTGAGCCACCATCTGCAGCTGCGTTTGGCGGGGGTGGTACCGTTCCCCCAGTTCCAACACCAAGGCCCAGGATGCTGTCATGGAGAATGCGCAGGCCCGGGTTGAGGAGGATCTCCTTGGCGTTGCCGAGGGCCTGCGTGCGAACCGTGGCCATCTCCACTTCCGCCGGTGGGCTTTTGTCTGGGTGCAGTCGAACAGCGGTGCGCTTGTATGCCCGAAGCACATCGCTCATCGAGCTCCCAGGTGGAACACCAAGGAAATCCCAGGCGCTGCCCCATTCCTGGATCCACTCTCGAAGTTGGCGGTTCCCCATGCCAGTAGGAGGCGCGGCTTCGGCCATGATGAGAGCAGAAGGGGGGGCGGTGCGCCGGGGAGAGCGGAACGCTTGCTGGAGCAAAGAAAGCAGCTCGGGAGACATGCGTGAGCCAGGTACATGCTGTGCAGGCGGCGGCTGGCTACTAGATGCAGACCCAGAAGACGAGTTCTCGGGGGCTCTCGTGGGATCAGCATCGGGAGGGAGGAGCCATTCGGGGGTACCTCCGAACCGGAACAGAAACGGAGGGGGGTCAATCACCCCTCCAGCTTCAAGCTGCCTACGAAGACGAACCCTCTGAATAAACGTGAGGCCTGTGGTCCTTTCGAGATGCTCTAGGTGCGCTTGGCTAGTAGCCCAGTTTTCATCAGGTCCATCTGAGGAACCTTCATTGCTATCTTCATCGCTAGAGGGGCCTCCAGCTCTAGTCCCTACCGAGGCCTGCCCACTAGTTCGTGAGTACTGCTGTGGTTGAAGCGCAGGGCGGGACGCCAGCATGTCTTTAGAGCGACTCGGAGCAGCAGCAAGGTCAGTATACAAGTAAGCATGGATCGCATCCGACTTCCAACCTCCAAGCCTCTTGACGACCTCGACATCATTAGTGACAGCAAGCATGGCGGTAGCGCCTCCTTTTCGCAGGCTATGGGAGGCGACGAGGTGCGCTGGGTACCCTAGCGCCACCGCGGCCAACCTTAGGAGATCGGACAGGCTTTCTCGGGAGATACCAATTCCTTGCCAGGCGAAACGGGAAGCTAGCGTCATTTACCCAAAAGGGGTTGTGCTTAGCGTGCTCCTGTAACGCTCTGGGGACAGATGTCTTCACCGGTAGCATGCTGAAGCCTCACCTGGCCTCTCCCAAATTGATCCCCTTTAGAGTCCCGCAATTGGACAGCTACTGAATCGGCCTCGAACACCGAACAGCGTCGACCTTTGCAGAAGAAGTCGAGGTCACTGCCTCTGAGCACTCGAGTGGGAACGTTGCACAGGTCCGAGCCTGGGAGGTACTCCGATGCTCGTAGCATGAAAAACCAACCCAAGCGAATGGAAGTCCACAGAGCCTTTCTTTCAGCAAGTGGGCGGTCCGACCCGTCAAGGTATCGTTTGAGCCAGGTCAACATACTAGGGGTGACTGGCACCTTGCGGATTGGGGCACCGTCCCAACGGTTCATTCCAGCCAGCGCGGCCCAAAGCCTGACTCTGCCGGCCAAAGGGTCCTGATAACCGGCCGCAATGTGAGCGTATCGAATGCCGGAGAGCCTTTGCTTGATACCCTGGGCGGTGCGCCCCATCACTTGATGAAGGAAGACGGTGAAGCGGATCAACCAATCTTCGTCTCGCTGCTTTTCCAACCGAGATTCCCCTTGTAAGAAGGGCGAGACTCCTGTCCCAGACATGAAAGCTGCCCATTGTTTCCACCCAGTGTTATAGGATCGTCGGGTGGAATCGGCAAGCTTACTAAGTACAGCTTCCTGCCCTACTTGGTCCAGGAAAGAGACACCGTTACCCCCCGACGGTAATCCCTGCGTCCCAAAGAATTTCTCCCTCTCATCACCAAGAAGAACCGGGGTCACCAGGGAGCGGTGGGCAGGGTCTGCCTTCCTCTTCAGGGGAACACTCCCAAGCAGTGGGCTCTACTCCGGGCGGAAGCGACCCAAAAGGCACCAGGTCAAGAAGTTCCCGAGGACGATCCGGGTTCTGCTTCCAAGCGGTAAGCCACACCTCGAGCTGGGCCTTAGCTCCAGACAATTGCCGACCTTCTCCGCTGGTGTCTGCCATAAGCCGAGCAAAACTGCCGCTACTTGCCATCCTGGTTCTCGAACAATGCGGCGCAAAGCTTTCTCTGGCCCCTCCGCTTTCAAGAGGGTTGCCCACTCTTGGGAGGTAACTCCTTGGGCCCTGGCGATCTCACCGTAACTCAGAGGACGGACCCCTCCAGAGGTCCAGAGGTGTTGGGGATCAAGGTGGCCCCTGCGCCTTTGAGGTCCCGTGTGGGACCCAGGAAAGCACAGGCCGGACCAGAAGTATGATGGACCAAGCATTTGGGTGGGAAGCCAGAGCCTTTGACGTGCCCATAGGGGTGTGGGAGCCAGGAATCCCCAGTCGTGACGATGCCGGGTTCCTGAGTCACAACTCCCCCCAGGCACAAGTGGGATGCCTTTGCCTCAGGGTCAAGGGGGATGAGCTGCATAGCCGGAGGAGGGTGAACTCGGTGCTGTTCTATCCCTTCCGGCGGCGGTAACACCTGGTTTGCCCAGCCTAATAGAAGCGTCCTTCGCCTTGCGCTAAAGGCGCCCAGGTGGGAACTAACGTACGAAACCACTCTTAGGTTCGGGAGGATCTCCTGCATCGCAAGCTGAGAAGTTTCAAACTGCCTCGGGCAGTCAACTACCAGCTTACCAAGGCGATCCCGGCTCTCCCTCAGACGGGCCCAAAAACGAGTTCTCTCCTTGCCCTGCGGATCCTGAGAGAAAGTGAACCAAGCGTTGCTGTGGCTCCCCTTTTCCCAGGCTCGAAACAGACGGAGAGCAATGGCACAGCTTGTGAACTCCTGAAAGTCTTCGACATGCCAGACTTCCCACGCCTCACGAAGACAAACATGTTTCAAAGACGGCGGTGGTGAGTCCGCGCAGTGGGTAAGCTGGCGAGCCTTCTGGGCGCTGGGATCGGATCCCAAAGGTAAGACCAGAGCGGATCGCTTAGCGTCTTGGAGAAAGCTTTCCCAATCGATCTCCCCTGGGACCTCCTCCCACCCGTCTGAAAGGAGCTGTTCCCGAACAACCCTTAAGTCCTCCCGACTCAACCAATCAGCCAACTGGTTCCGGTAGGTGCGGATGTACATGGGGTGAGCCGTGAAATTGTGTTCACACTCCAAACGCTGGACAAGTCTGATAAGCAAACTGGCGACCCTATTACCTGGGCGACGCTTGTAAAGCCAGCTGCGTACATTCGAGTTGTCCGTGACGTAAAGGACAATTTCACCGCCCCAATGTTGCTTGCGGTGGCAGGCAAGGACCACAAACGCTAGCAGTTCCATGATGGAGATGATGTCTTCATCCTCCGAGGAGGCTACTGCCCGCAGGGCATTTTGAAACTTGTCCACGGTGGATGCATGAAACACCCGAGCCTTCCAGTCAACCGCCCCGATCCTATCAAGAGTGGCATCTCCCCCCGTGATCCGCGTTCGGGCGGTAGCTCCTGGGAGGGCGAGTCTCTCTCCCTTTTGGGCAGAAGTTTCTCAAAAACTGAGGCGAAACTAGACTGCAGGGGGGCTTCCAACTGCAAGCGGATAAAGTCGAGCGCATCCCAAAAGTTGTCCCATCTGAGAGACTCCTCCTGTGGGTCGCTCGCCTCGACCTTAAGCAGAGTTCGGGACTTTCCCTTAACCTCCTTTCTACCTTGCCCCTGGAGGGCCTTTGAGGAGGCAGTACAAGGACGGGAGATGTGGGGTAAGCGCGGGGCACGCGACAGTCCAGTACTGGGCGCACCCAATGACCTCAGCAGAAGGCCGAGAGGGACATTCTTGCATCCCCTCTGGAGTGCAGGCTCGCCCAGGAGGTACTTGGCCTTCATCCTTTTAGGTTCAGGTAACCTCACCTGATGCTGCTCAAAGTCCATGTGGAGCCCCCAAAGTAACTGTGTCGCCGAGGGCTCACCTTCCTCTGCCATCTTCTCGACATTCACCCCTTCCGCCCCAGACCAGCTTCATGGTTTCGTCGAGCACCGCCACAGAATCGAAGACTCGGGTCCCGACCAACGGTTCAACAACGACCCCATCATCCATTAGCCACTTAGACTCATAGGGCACCACGTCATTGAACCGCGGGTCTGCCGGGCGGAACGACCCGTGATGCGCTTTCGCAGCAGCACTCCAAGCAACGAACCCCCCCGGGGATCCTACCCAGCCGAAAGGCATAGCAAGGCTGAGGATGATCAAGCCGGCAAGACGCACAGCGAATTCCGGGACATCCTTCGACCGCAGGAAATGCCATTTGAAGGCGCGGGGCACATCTCGCTTGGCACATCTCTGCGGGATGCCCGGATGCCTCGCCCTCCACCAGAGTGACTGTCTCGCAACGGCGTGGTGCCTGGGCTGAGGGGCAGGTGGGTGATTGAACTTTGAACCGGCTTTGTTCTGTTTCCTCATGTCGTTAATGGGTCTGCCCTCAGAGGAAATCGTCCGATCGGGTTTTGCTTAGGGACCCGGCCCAACGGGCTCTCAGCTACCCCAGCGGCGCGAAACAGCTGTTCCACCGTCCCCTCGGTGGGGTCCACAAGGAGGGCGGCCCCGTAAGCGGCGTCCTTCCACGCTTTCTGGAGGAGTCCTCTTCATAGCCATACACCGAGCCATGGTTTTTGGCCTCTTCCCGGCGGAGGGGGACTTCTACGCCTTTGAACAAGCCGCGCTTCGCGCCTACCTGATGATCCCCCAGCTTCGCGATTCGAACGGAGTTCAAAGTCTCCACTGCGTCCTTGACAGTGCCTGCAGCAATTACTAACTCGGCTCCCAACTTACCGGCCTCTTTAGCCTTCCCGACTGAGAAAGGGGACTGGCAGTGCTCGAGGTATTCGACTGCTTTGTCACAACACGACCCTCCCACTCTCTCGATCACCTCCTCGCTTGCCTCGACAGCGAGTTTTGGGACCGCCCCGCCCCCCCCCAGCCTCTTCAGCCGTTGCACGAAAAGCCGCATGCCACAACCAGCCAAGCTGCGCAGGGACTTGGTCGGCTGGGGCGGTAGCACCATGCCGCAACAATGTGGGGGCTGCCTAAGCAGCACCCCCGAGGGTGCCGCCCCCATAAGCCAAAGAAAATAGCCCTGGGCCAACACTTCAGAATTGGCCTCCATCCATTCCTGCAATGCGGTCGTGCTGGGTGTAATGGCAGGCAGCACCAGAGTTTGCTGCACCCCGGGTGCCTCACCAGTGCTGTCGGCCCCCGTGACCAAAACGGGCCTACGAGGTTCCCTGGCCGGAGCAGACACACCTTCTACACCTTCTGCTGGGGGGCGAGCCGGGTCCCCCAGATCATCATCCTCGCCTACATGGAGTTTGAGGGCGGCGACACCTGTAACAGGGGTGAGGCTTAGAAGGGATAATTTCCCCTGCTGCGTCCTGGGCCTCCAAGAAGGCACCCCAACCAGTCGCCTCGAGCTCCCTGGCCACTCTGGCCCCATCCTGTGCGGTACGCAAAAGCTGCTCGAGAACTGAAGAACTACTCAGGACAGCCCGCATATGCCCCCTGTGGATGACAACCGCTCCAGTGCTGATGATCGGCCCGTCGCCGTGGATCAAATCAAGCTCCACAGTCCCCGTTGTGGGAGAGCCGAAGAACGAGTAAGCGTTTACCACGCATAAACGAGGGGGCGAAGAGCTGAAGCACCCTGAAGTCTTTCTCGTGATCAAGGTAGATGCAGTCATGGGCGTTGTGTCTAACGAAGGCTTCGGCCGAGCTGATATAAGTACTTGGAGGGTCGGTGCTGGTTATAACTAGTTGGTCGACTTGTTCTGGTTACGAAGTTGACTTAGTAAGTCCGATAAGCTGGCTTATATGTTGTCTAAGTTGCTGGTCAAATGGGTTATATGTTGTGTATGTTCGCTGTGCAAGATAGTAAGTAGATAGGAAAAATTATATGTGGTCGCTAAGTAGTTGGGCAGTTACTAAATACATACACTGCAGGATAGTGGACTTATCTTGTAAGTGAGCCAAACTACTTAGCCTACATAGTGCAGGCACTTAACCTACTTGTATAAGTGGGTTATAAGTAGGGTATGTTGTTCGTAAGTGCACTTAGGCTAAGTCGGCTAAGTGGACTTAGGCAGCTGAGGGCGTCCTTGTTGTCATAATAAAATTCCATGTTTTTGTAGGTGTCACGTGTGTAGGAATTTGTTTTTTAAATTTCCAAGGGGCTTGCCGCCAAGAGTTTTAATCCATTTCTGGCCAACATGTGGGGCATGGATTTGAGTTGTTTATGTTTTTGCCTGTGAGGTAAATCAGTACTTTTGTGATTTTCGCTTGTTCACATGACATGCCCAAACAACAAACAACTATCGTTGCCAAACCGAGAGAAGCTTCATATTATGTAGAAAAGCAATCGCACAAGCACACCCAATATTGGACGTGTGTTGTATAGGATGCTATATATGTATATCGGTTGAAACCGAATCCAATATCTGTAAATCGATAATCCCCCCCCCATTTACATAAACCTCCGAAGCCAACTCCTGCCCTTCTCCTCTTCCGGTCGCTTTCTGCGGCTGCGGCTGCTTGCTCGCCGAGCAGGCCGGCTCCCAGGGTATAGGGTCATGTAATGTAGGCTTTATATAGCTCAAGATAGCGGGAGGCATTATAGCATATAGGGCTTTATATGCGGGATCGAATATATTAAATCCAGGTTCACAATAAGGCGGCTCCGGGGGCATCGTACATCTTCTTAGGGAAGGGGGTCGCTAATTATACACGCATCGGGTTCTTGAGTAGATAGAGATGTATTTGGGTAGGTTGATGTTATGATTTCGCTGGCCGAAGCCACCGGGATTTGGATTTTTATCATAGGCATATACACATGCATGAATATATTCCTATATACATATAGGGTGTTGCTTCTGACACACACCTGCAGAGACCCAAAGGTTTATATATGTGCATACACACACATGTGTACAAGTCCATATGCATACACATGCTATATATATATATATATATGTACATTTCTCATCTTGCGGGTCTCCTCAATTTTAGTGTGAATGCACACATGCAGAGGTAGTCTTAACAGGGGCGAACTTTGGAATACTTCCCTTGTTGTTCGATCATTTAGATTATGCAAGTGTGTGTGTGTGGGCGTGTGTAGGTGTGTCATGGGTTGAGGATGTTGCATGGGACAAAGAAGGGTTCGAGATTTGCGTTCATGAAGCTTGTTTGGCTTGATTTTGCATATATTGTACTGGGATGGGTTCGGGTTTGGTTTCGAGGCCGCAGGCCGCAGGTTGGTTCCGACTTCAGCGTTGTATTTTCTACTTCTTTTTTGTGTTGGCTACCCGTTTGGCTTTGGTTAGGGAACCAGTGGACCAATTTCATATTATACTTCATTGTTCCATGTCTACGTGGAGCAATGCAGCTTTGCAGGGCTCTGCTCGCAAAGCTTCTTCCTGCAGGGCGTTGCTCGCAGGAGGACCCGAAGTATAGTGGACAGCCGTAGCTCCAAGTAGGCAGCATGTCGAGCTTGAGTCCGGAGAACATCGAGACCATCTGTGGATTCCTAACGAAGGCAGAGGAAGGCTCCATTGTCCAGGCCATCACGGGTTTGCACGACTATCTGTTGAACGAGAAACTGGCCTTCAAGCTGAGGGTTCAGTCTGACATGATCGGTGTGCATTTCCACAACAGAGACGGAATCGGATGCTCAGCGACTCATGTGGGGGAGCTCATCTCCAGCATTGCTGCGATAGGTTTTGTAGAAAAGGAGGTGAAGGCGATCTGTATCGAAGTGCCCTCGGACCATCGAGGCGACCAAGTGAGGCAATTTAATGAAAGGCTCGTCGCAGAGGCTGCCGGCAAGCTGGCACCTGTGTCAGGGCAAGCCTTGCGTTATGCATCCATCGTTGGTAGTCATACCAATCAGACTTTCCGTGCCTTTAAAGCGGGCCTGGAACACAGCGACCCAAAGGTGACGGTGGATGGCCGGCTCTCCATGCCAAAGCTAGCCACAGTGGACCCGGAGTGGCACAGATGCATTGAGCAGGGCGTCGAGTGGCTCGTGATCTCCCACTCCGTCACGGAGCACTTCCCCAACTACGCTGCTCTCGCACAAGCGGCAGGGAACACGGCGGGGCAAGTCGCCGCTGTAGAACACGAACTGCAGTTAGCTCGGAAAGTCAACTTGGCCATCCATGCCCACCTCGCTAAGAATCCTGGTGCGACCACGGTTGCATACCAGGACGTGGCAGGCGAGATCCTTCGCTCTCGCCCGCCGTGCGGCTCTGCGCTTCCTGGTATCTTCATCTTCGTCCTGAAGTACGGAGGCGGTGTGAAGGAGGACTCCTACATGAGCATCACAGAGAGATATGTCAGGGCTCATGGGGCTCCGAATCGCGGCCTCGGAAACGACTTCTGGACAGGATTGGCCACGGAAGTCAAGGGGAAGGAGCAGCACGTGTCGTGGAGACACTGGCTTTTGAAGCTGGCCTTCTCAGGCGCAGAGAAGTTCGTGTCCGGCAGTGATTTGAAAAGGGCCTTCGGTCGAGACCTTCTGGGCAAAGTTGCCTCAGCTGAGCGCTCGTTGGCCGACTTCCTGCTGCTCCTGAAGTCCATGCCCATGTCCCCTGAGCTTGTTGCCACGACCGTCACCGAAATCGAGATGAGCATGGCCGCCATCATCCTCGGCAAGCGGAAGTATTGCAAGCACGGGAGCATCGACGAGCTTCTTCATGAACGAGCTCTCAGTTTCGGTTTGCCTTCAAAGTGGGCTCCCTCGGTGCCGAGTGCAGCATCCAGCCCAGCAGCAAGTTCGAAGGAGGTTGCCGGATCGTCGGCAGCCTACATGTCCAGAGGGTTTGATGTTTTCGTGAGAGTTGACTGATGTTTTGTTTGTGTGCATGTCCATGTATAGCTTTCCTTGTTGGTGCCTCTCGTGCTTTTCAGGGCTCTGCGACTGTACGATGGTGCGGGGAATCTTGTCAACAATGCGAGGGTCATTGACATGGGTTTCGCGGTTGGAATGGACGTGGTCCGCAAAGCTGACGATGCCCAGGAAAAGATCATTTCAATCAGCCCGGACACTGTGGAGCTGGAGATGTCGTCGGGCGTGCACACCGTGTCTGCCCAGAGTTTCGTGGACAACAAGTGGAAGAAACACACTCCGAAACAGGAGCCCCAAGTCCTCGCCGATTGGCACCTCTAGTCCCCAAACGTCTCGACTGATTTTGTCCTTGCCGCTTTGAAGGGTCAGGTCTTCATAGCCATGCAGGGTCAGTATCATGACTTCGTCAAGCACGAGAAATCCTTCCAGATTCTGGTCAAGCCGTCGAGGGATGTGCAGGCCTTGAAAGCTTTTGCACACGGGACCTTGCGGCTACCGGTAGCAAGCACCCGCTTGGATGTACGAGCAGCCAGTTCGAAGGCCGCAGGGGGTGCAGTGCAGCTGGGGTGCATCAAGGGCTTTGGGTCCGAAGACATGATCCTGTATGTCATGCCGGTGGTGCAACTTCCCAAAGATGGGTCGGGGGGCTTCCTGAACCCGTCGTGGGTGATGCGGGTGTCCACGGAGCGCGATGAGTGTAACTGTGAACTCGCTGGCCCCAAGGGCTCGGAAAAACAATCTCTGAAGCCTGGCAGCTCCAAGTTCCTGCTTCCGTATGTTCGCAACTTTATCCGCATCGACAAAGGCGAGAGTCTCGTGCTGCATCGGCCAGAGCTGGCAAAGGCTGAGACAGTCGAGACCCTCGTGCTCAAGAAACAGAGGACCAGCTGAGGTCAAGGTGGTCTTTCCAGAGTCGTCACGTGGTGAGGTTTGTTGAACCTCCGTTTTGCACGGATGGCTGATGTAGCACATGTACTTCCATTTTCGATGCCGAGAGCTCTCCATGTGTGCGGGTTAAGATAGGGGTTTATGTGCCAGGGTTAAGATAGGGATTTATCTATAGGGTTTATGTACGGGTATGTATGCATGAGAGAGACACAAATCAATGGGTTTACATAGCTTTCAAGATGATCTCTGGAGATTCGTCATGTGGCGAGGCATCACCTCCATTTCGCATGCACCGCTTTTGCCAGCTTTCAGCCCGGGCACTGCAAAGCATGAGATTGCAGCCGTGCCAAAACATGTTCGGTATACATCATGGCATGGAACCTTTGGGTGTGTCTGCCTGCGTGACTGTGCATGCAGGGAACTCCATGGATGTGTGCAGTTGAAGACTCACGGCTCTAGTTGAACACTTTGTTCATTCTGTCAGCAGGGCTATAGCTCGCTGACAGGAACAGCAGGGCCTGGCTCGCTGTTCGGAGTTTTGAAGCAATGTCGGATGAGTCGCAGCATCAGCCTGAGCAGGAGGACGAGAATCAGGAGGAACTGCCCATCAGGATTTTCACGGCCATCACCATCGAGGGGGCAGGCCTCAAAAAGGCGACGTGGCAACCCGCGGTCCAAGTAGTGTCTGGATGCAACTACATCAAATTAACCAAATGGGATCGCGACCTCACCCTGTTTGTGACAGGCAAAGGGTTGCGGCTGCATAGTGGCAAAGAACACAACATCAATAGGCAATGGTTTTCTACCGTTGCCGAGCTTCGCAAAGAAGCCTGCCAAGAATCACTCAAACGGGTGATCAAAGAGGCCGCCGAGGCGGAAGGAACACCAATCCCGCAGAAGATTCGGGCAGCCACACAGCAGGACGAGTACCTTGCTGGTCGCACCGTGCAGGTGCTGGCCCCTGCTGTGCAGAATGCTGACGGTGATGAGGTACATGCAGAACATCAGATGACGATGCTTTGGGGCATCAAGGGCGAGCAGCTCTGGGTTGAACTCACGACAGAAAACTTGAATTATGTTCGCTTGGCTATCTTGCACTCGTCTGCAGCCGCCCCGGCACCTCCGAAGCGAGCTCGAGGGAAAGCTGCAGCGGGCAGTCCGAAGAGGAGGAAGCGAGGCCGCAAGCCACATAAACCACTCCGCGACGAAGATCAGGGTAGCGAGCCCGAGCAGGAAGCCGTCCCGATAGCCGTCGAGAACATGTGATCCCGCGAGTTTGTCAGTGCATCAGTTTTCGAGGTTTTTGCAGCTCAGTTTTCCAGGTGGTTGCAGCTTTGCCTTTGTGTGTGCGGCCGTGCCAAAACTTTCGTGCAGGCATTTCGCGAGTGCTTTCCCCATGTGCCAATGTAATGTTTGTATATATATATATATACATATACATACATCTGTATATATATATATATATATATATACACATACACACATATACATATAAATATACATATATATACATATATATATATACACAACAAGGAAATCTATCAATCTTCTTATCTATATGTATATGTGTATCTAATCACTTAATTTATCTGTCTATCTATAACTATCAATCTATCGATCTATCGATCTATCTATCTATCTACCTATCTATCTGTCTATCTACCTATCTGTCTGTCTATCTACCTATCTATGTATCTATCCATGTATGTACATATAGATAGACAGCTATACTGTGCCGAGTCGCATTGGAGTCATTCTTTACTTTCCGATATGTGCCATGCAACCCTACCTGTAGCTATATGTGTATATGTTTGTTCCTATACATATATATATATATATATATATACATACATATGTATGTTGACTGGTTTGTGTATTTCTTTTGTATTTATTGAATGTACTTTTTTAACTAGCTGTGTCTATACATATGTATACACATATTTATATGCATATACATAAAAGTATATGCTTATATATATATATGTTTATATGTGTATGCACTGTTTATATATATATATATATGCACACACATACATTTGATGTGTTAATTTCTAGACACACCAGTTTTGATCTTTAATATGGTGCTGTATATAGGTAGATTTGGAAGATAAACTTTGTCAAGGTGAGCTTTGCAGCAAGTCATGTCCCATGCATGCAGCAGCCTCTCCTGCTTTTGAAGAAACACATGTCTTGCAGAATGCTTTCCTGAGGTGAACTGCTGTGAACTACATCTCTTGTTGCAGTTTGGGCCAAAAGGTTTTTTTCGCTAGGCCATCGCTCCGCTTGCGAATCATGCGGACTGGCCATGTCAAGGAGGAGGCTGCCGAGCCGCCGGACTCGGCCGAGCCCAATGCGGGCTGGTATGGATGGAAGGAGGAGGAAAAGGAAGAAGAGGAGTGGGATGAGAAGTGGGAAGAGTACGACATTCCCATGGAGGAGGAGGAGACCCACTATGGGGTTGCCGATGCTGCATGGACTGATGATGGCGACAGTGGCAGTGGCAGCGGTGACCCAGGTCGAGGGCGGGGCCATCGTGGGTATGGCGGATGGGGCGGCGGCGGCGGATGGAACAAGGACCGGCGACCGTGGCCGAGTTCGGGGAGCTCTAGCACTGGGTCTGGCAATGGCACTGGCAAGGGCACCTACGTCCGTGGCGGGTGGCAGCATTCCAATAGAAAGTTTTCCCCGATGCTTGGCTTTTGCTTGCAAAGCTTTGTGTTGTATAGGGAAAGCCAGCTAAACACAACTATATTCAAAAGCCACGATGACAAATATCGTTGCCTAATTATGTTCTGCATGAGTATGCACAATTGCAAGGAAGGGCTACGGCCGCGACAGGGATCGGAAGCGGGCGGGCAAGAAGATCCAACACCTTCGTCGCAACCAAGAGGATCGCGAAGAACGCCGCGAGTACAGAGAGCAGGCCAGCCGAAGGGACATTGCCACCAGAAGGTTCCAACCCACATCGTAGCAGCATTCTAAATGCCGTCTGGTGCAATTACACAAGAAACTTAAAACCCTTGGAGCCTCCCAAAAAAAGCCCTTGGAAGAAAGACCCGGAAACCTTACAGAGTATATCCATACGTTAGGTATGGGGCTTTATATGTGGCATTATTTCCCAAGGGTTTTTCTACTCGGTATTATAAGGTATATATAAAGGGTTTAGAAAGGGTATACAGGGTTTAGAAGGGGTTCCGGAAGCAGGTTTAGGGTTTAGGTTCTATACATATAGGGCTTGTTGCAGGGGTATATAGCCCGCAAAGCCCTCGCCCAATCCATGCAAATCTCTAAACCCGGGATGTTTTTATGTATGTCTATATATATATATATATATATATGTATGTATATATATATATATATATTCCTCGTCGCATGTCGGTTTTTTCTCCTTGCATGTTGGGTCGAGTCTAGTTACGATATCGACAGTCTATATAGGGTCTTTCTTGGAACAGGCTGTTGCCTGCAAACCTGAACCTGGAGTTTTGGCTGTTGGGGTTTGAACGGTCTTTATAGGAGCCGGTTGAGATGGGTCGGGGTTTGTGGGTTTGTAGATGATTGTGATTTGGGGTTCTTCCGTATCTCGTGTATAGATTCTATAGTATATATAGATGTAACAAAAGCCGTCTCCCCATCCAGATGACCACGGCGCTGGGCACCATGGGCCGCCTCGTGGGCATGCTCGAGAAGCGAATGATGTAGCTAGCACATGCACGGAAGCATGGCCGATGGTTGTGGCATGTAGGGGTTGCAGCCCATAAGCAATAAAATAATACATGTAGGGGTGCATGTGTATAGATGAGCGTCTATGTGCATACGATGTAGAACATATGCACATTCACATGCATGTATAGATCTGCAATTGTAGCCATGTTGCATGGATAGACACATACAGACATATGTGTATACTGTATACATACATGGCTGTATATACCTATAGCTTATCCCTCTCCGTTGCTGTATGCCACTGTATGCATGTATGCATGTATGTACACACATACATACATACATACATACATAATTATGTAGACATACACAGATACGTACATACTTACATACCTACATACTTACATAGTTGCATACTTACGTACATACACACATACACATATATTTAGACATGTAATATCTAATATGTATACATAGATGTATATTTGCATATGTATAGTACAAAGACGTATGTGTATGTGTGTATATATATAATACCCGCGTAGATGTGTAAATAAATATGTATATGTACAAGTATATGTGAGTACATGTGCATAAAGGGTTCTACTATAGGACTTTGGACGGCCATGCTGGGACTTGTGTTGCTGGCGGAAATTGGAGGCTGCGAACAGCTCTAGCTTCGAGAGCCGGTAGGATGATATCGCCGCACTTGGTGATTCTGTGTATATATATATATACAGGGCTGTGTGGCGGGCCTCCCGGACCTTGACGACAGGCTGGTGTGCCATGATAGGAACCAATGTAAACCCTTTATAGAAGGCCCCAACCCTACAACCCGGGCACGTGGGCCAGACCTGAAGGCTTGCTTGGAAACCTGTACCCCCGCTAAAACCCTACTATACAGCTTTAGCCTCTTGTTAAACCCTAGAAGCCTCTGTATAAACCCTTGATCGCAAACTCTATAAACCCTAAACCGTGGCATGTGGATCGGACCCGAAGTCTTGGACACCTACACCCGAAAGAAACCCTCATACAAACCCTTGTATGATCCCTACTCTTGGCAATAATCCCTAAACCATTTATAAACCCTGTAAACCCTAGAAACCCACAAAGCCTGAACCGTGGCATTTGGGCTGCACCTGAAGGCTTGGACCCTGAAGCCTGCTTTAAACCCTTATTCCTTACAACGCTTGATCCGGAAAACCTAAACCTCAAGCCCATAAACCCTAAACCTTGGCATGTTGGCCGTTCCTGAGGGCTCCAAGTGCAGGCCTTTGGAAGAAAGGAGAAATAGAGAAGTAAATATGTGTGTATATATATATGTATATATGTGTATCCGTATGTTGTATGTATATACTATAGCATATACTTTATAAACAATGTACATTACTACAGTCCAAAGGCCTGCATGCTGCACACAGGTTACATGTAGTCCCTTTTAAATTGAGCTGTGCCCTGGGCCTTGCAGCCTTTCACATGTGGTGCTTGAAGGGTCGGGGGACTTAGTAAGTATGTGTAAGTAGACTTATAAGTACCCTAAAAGGGACCCTAATTGGGGTTATGGTACTTATAAGTCCCGAAAATAACCAGTTACTAAGTCCCCCGACCCTCCAAGTGCTGCAACTTGAAACCACGAACCGCCAATGTCCTGCCCTAGATCCCTCTTACACCTCGAAAGCTCCAACCACTTTGGTGTGTTTGTTTCCTGGCTCTGGGCGATCGTCCGCTCGATCTCATGCGGGGAGGCATGCACCTTCGTTTGCATCTAGAACTTGGGCCCCCTTGCGTAAATCAGTGACTTCCACTTGATCATGTAGTTGTGGGCTTCCCCCTGCATGCGGGACTTATGAACGACCAGGAGTGTCGCTTGCCCAGCAGCGAAGCCGGCAGCTATCTTCAAAGATGCATAGGGTGGGTTATAGTGGGTACATATATACTACATACACAGATAGGTCGGTTTCTCTATATGGATTGGTAATCAGTCATACAGACATAGACACATGTGTAAATATGTATATACATACATACATGCATACGTACATATATATCTAGATACAGGTAGGTAAGGTAGCTATAGGTGTATCTAATTCGAGAAAAGGATATCTATCTATACAGGGAGGTATTTGCCTGGGTGTTGGCCAGAGGCTAGGTGTAAAGTTGAGGTACATGGGTATAATATGAGTACCTATATATATATATATATATATATGTATATATATATATAGATATATATATATATATATATAGAGAGAGAGAGAGTGCGTCGGAATGCAGGCCCGTGTTTTTCAGTGGAAATAAGCGAGTTTCAGTACATTCTTCATGCTTCTCAAGACTTTTGGCTCATCTGTAGCAAAATCGAACACAATGGCAAAGCCTCCTGCAAGTTTACAAACATGCTGAATGGTAACTGACCAACACAGTTATGCAACAGACATTTGATTTTGTGCTGTTAAGTTACCTATTCGAAATATTCGGGTTTGCCACCCCTTCCATTTTTCTTTAGACCCAGTAGGTATGCTTGAGGAACATGTCAGATGTTATGACCTATTTCTGGATCTTGGCATTCACTGTATCTTTCAGGGTTCTAGTGTAACATCAGTTATGCCTTGTTAGTTGGGACAGAAATGCCTCAATTAGATGTTAGTCTTGGCTCTCCACCATGTTTGTGTTAAGTTGCTGAATTTCCACATATCATCTTTTGTTGGAGTTTAAAGTGTTTCTGACCTAGTGGGGTTGACTATGGATTTTTACCCGCAGTCTGCCGCCAAGGATGAACATATTGGACATGCCACCCATGTATCCTGATCAGAATATATCATGCATTCAAACTTGCTACCCTTCTTCGGGATGATGAACTGAATTCCATCACCTCCCTGAATTTTTTTTGGGCTTGCCACCCAACTTGTCCAATATGGTGGATTGCTGGAACCCAATCGTGATGTTAGTGTTTGAGACGCATCATCTGTCTCCCATATCTTAATTTAAGAGCTATATGTATTTATACATATCTGTTAAACATTTTTACATAAACTGCATCATATCTAATCATTATTAGCCGTTTGGACAGCCTTCCACTATGTCCACTTGTATTTGGAAAGTTTCGTTTCTCGAACCACTGCGAACCACTCCTCCATTCTAGCCCTTTTTGAACTTTTGCCAGTCTTCCGAGTCATTTAAATCATTGATTGCTGTCATCTTGTCTGTGTCTGCGCAATTTGGGTCCATCATCTTTAGTCATAACGATGAAGATTTGGCCACCTGTCCGTTGCTCTTATTCATATCCTGCTAAGGCTGTGGTTTCGAAAGCATAAGGCAATCCCTGATAGGATTGGGGGGGGGTCCCGCCTATCCGCTCCGCAGTTTCAACCGTGGTTATCTGAACGAACGATTGGGATTGTGATCTATCATCTCGTATCAGGGCTTATGCATCTTTTGGGGAATGCATGCATCATGTCTGATAGTGCAATTTTCAATCACCCAGTAAAAAACATGATAAAACCGAGTGTTTCACCCAAAAGCACAACATTGTGATGGGGTTGCATAAGCCTTCAACTTTCTAAACCCTAAGGCCGCAACAAATTCGCGTGTGTGTATATATATATATATATATATACAAACCAAATCGATGGTTGAGATATCCCTATCAACTTGCACATCTGTCACTATCGTACATGTTTTCGACCGATCGATACATGTATATATTATATATAAACTGTACATCTGACATGATAACACATATGTATTTAGACATGAACCGACAATGGCATCAACAATGTAGTTTTCAACGACCTGGTTCTAATCATTGTTGTATGATATTCATAGGAAAAACATACTTAGACATACATGCTAAGTGTAACTATATATATATATATACGCACACATTCACGACTGTTAAATGCATGGTTCCTCTGTTTATACATATATATGTATACAAACACATATGCGATGTCATGCGACTTGTCAAGTTGAATGATCACATAGACACATGTATCTACAAACATACCCAGGAATGCATGGACAAGCTCTACATATGGATCATGCAAGAGGTGATATCTATTAAAATATCCTATAACCTTATGTTGCAATCTTGATATGTCTCATAGGGGTGGATGATAGAGATGAAGA
>CAJNDT010000927.1:50000-112935 GCA_905221615.1 Symbiodinium sp. CCMP2592
ATACTCATCAACATCATCTTACTCATCAACATCATCATTGACCTGGGGGGGGGGGTGGGGGGGGCTAATCGCGAGCATGTTTGACATCATCATCATAACAGTAACATTCAAAACCGTCAAATTCATTGTCGCCATCAACATCATCATCACGGTGATAGACAATATCATCATACTCATCCGATAAAACCCACGATCCAGGGCGCTCGGCTCACAACGACATGCGCATGCGGAAATGACGTCCCTGCCGTGTGTTTCGGACATGCATGCACCAAAAAACACAGCGTCAAATACACGCAAAGCGCGTACTACTACTACTACTACTACTACTACTACTACTACTACTACTACTACTACTACTACTACTACTACTACTACTACTACTATTATACTACTACTACTACTACTACTACTACTACTACTACTACTACTACTACTACTACTACTACTACTACTACTACTACTACTACTATACTACTGCTGCTGCTGCTACTACCACTACTACTGCTACTACTTTAGTCCTAACAGTATGTAAGAATTCTGTTTCGCATGCGATGCTGCAAGATAGCTTTGCTTTCGTGGTCAGCTGTGCTTGCAAACCAGGTCATGTTGTTCATGTCGCATGAAAGCACCGTCGGTGCTTTTGGCGGAAGCAGGGCCATGTCTCGCTTCCGTGCTCTCGCAGGGCCTTGCTCGCGAGGCAGAGGGTCGTGGACCTTTTCTTGTTGCCGGTGCAGCTGCTTCCTCAAGCTAGAACTGCCAGGAAAGATCGGTGCCATTTGCCATGCTTGCTCCCACTTTCGAGATTGCGGATCTGGCAGGACCCGACTCCCTGGTTCCTAACAACGATAAGTTTCAGATCCTATCCCAGGCGGCCTGCTACAGGATCTCCTTGGGCCAGGACTACTTCGGCCATGGGTCGTTCGCATGTTACAAGCTACGAGACCGTGCGGACTTGGGAGCCACCATTTGGGAGGGCTTCAAGGGCGGCTTGCACCAGTACTTTGTCGTGAGGGTTGCACCCATCTCAACAGTGATCCTGAACTTGTTCGGCAAGTTAGTCTTGGGGGAGCTGTTTGTGCAGGCCCGGATGCTGAGCGGCTTTTTGGTGTTCGAAAAATCTTGGCCTCTTAACCGCGACCTGCGGGTAGGGGCAGTGATGTTGGCCATCAGGGCGGCCATGCTTGAGGCGAGCATGATGAGATGTTCGCAAGATGTCAGGCTCGTAGGCAGCACTGGCCAATTGCACCTGAGGTCGCTGGCGGGGGACCCATCGGCGGAAACCCATCGGCTCTGGCACTCTGCCGGCGGGGGACCCATCGGCTCTGGCACTCTTGGCCGGGGAATCGGCTCGGGATTCGGCTCATCGTCATGCCAGGCATCGTACTCGTCCGGGATGACGGGCATTCTGGCCGTTCTGCCCCAGCGATGTTGTTGCTGCTGGTGGCTGGTTGCACCAGCGCCCTTGGTAGTGGTTCCCACTCCTGCTGCCAAGGGTGATCAGGCAGAGGCCCAGCATTTCGCAGCCGTCCTGGTGGTCCGGGTTGCACCTGTCCGGGTTCCACCGGTCTTGCTCGCTGCTGAAACGGAGGAGGCCCGTCAGGAGGTGGAGGGCGAGGCCTCGCCTTTTGCTGAGCCGGTTGATGCAAAGGCGGGCGGTCCCCCCTGGGAGGAGTCCCATCAGGATGAAGTACTGCTTTGCCTTTGCCTTGCCCTTTCTCTGCAGGTACTGGCACTCTGCCTTCTACTGGCACTCCTCCTTTCATTTTTTTGGCTTTTGCAGTCGCAGATCCAGGGGGATCCCAGGGAGGTGTCGACTCCAAACACTGACGTGGCGGAGGATTCGCGCGCAAGTGCCTGCGGCTGAAGTCCGCTCATTACTGCCCTTGTTGCCTCCACCCTCATTTGCTGGCATTGTTGGCTCAAGTCCAGACCCTGCTGGAACTTTGCTTCCAGATTCTTGCACAACTTGTACAGATCGCCCACCATTTCAGCAGTTCTCCACTTGTTCGGTCCATAGTCAGATTTGAATATTTCGCCAGCGGCAAGCATCTTCTTCCAGACCTCTGACGCGTACGCGGAGACGGTGGCGCTGTGGTGTGAGGGAATGGCCCACAAGCTCAGAAAGCAGTTGAGGTGACCCTTCATCTTTCTTGCGGGAACAGCCATAACTGGTAGGCAACCGGAGCAGTCCACCAAGGCAAACGTCAAATTCTCCGCCCCCACTGGCACTCTGCCTTTGCGGTCCGGCACTCTGCCTCCCATGACAGTAATGTTATCCTCGTGGAGGTCCCCCAGAAGACACCCTTCCTGCCTAATTGTATGCAATTGTAGCTTCATGATATACCTGAACAGCTTGAAGAGGATCAGCATGGTCTCTTTCTCTGGGAACTTGCTTGGGTCGGAAAACCTCTGGTTGAGGAAGGCTCCCACAGTCGTCCCTTCGCCTTTGGCTTCTGTGACGAGCACCGATTTTCTCATCCGCGGTGCCACTATGCCCGGGGCATGGGTGACCAAGGTTTGCAAGTTGAAAGCGAGCGGGACAGGAAACGCTTGCCAGTGGGTTGTGAACGTTCGAGATTTCAGAAAACGCCAGTCATATTGGTTTCCACACTCTGTTTCATCCTTTGCGAGTATCCTGTGCAGCTTGACAATTAGGTGCACCTGATCTGTCGGATGATCGAAGTCCAGATCATCTTCAGCAATAGAATCCACCAGTTTCAGGGCTTCTGCTGCGACTTCCGGGGCTCTGAGGACTTCGGCACTCTGCCTTTCAGACCGAGGAATCCTGAGCTCGTGCAGAAGCTTCAGAATGTCGATGACCCACGGCTGTGGGATCTTCGCAAGCATTGTGTCCCGATTCTGGCCATGACCGACGTATTTCCATTCACACTTGCACTGTTTGAATCCATGCCCGCCTTTCAAGCGGAATTGCAGGCGGATCTCACCGTAGCATGTGACATAGTATTCTAGAGGCTTTCTGACCGGCAAGGGAGAACTCCCACCCATCTGCAAGGATCCATCCAGCCCTTGTTCGTAAAACTCACCCGTGATGTTGCCGGCTCGCACATTGGCCCAAAACAGCTTGCCAAGCTCACTCGTATGCACAGGCGCTGTCATCCTGCGGCACTCTGCCTTGTCCAGCCAGATTGCGGCACTCTGCCTTGTCCAGCCAGATTGCGGCACTCTGCCTTGTCCAGCCAGATGCAGGCACTCAGCCTTCTCAGTCCAGCTCAAGGCACTCTGCAAAGAATGGCGAGGCGGCACTCTGCCTTTATATGTCGAAATGATATACTACCTCTGACGTCAATGTGTTGTTAGATTATAGTTACTAGTATTTGACACAATTTAAATTATATCAACTATATTTTGATATTATGCTCACATTGACATTAAATATCATGCATATGCCATCATTCAAGGACCACGACTCACTTCACTTTGAGCAACTCCATCGACAGAATAATCATGACATGACACTTTTATTGAAGCAGCAGCTACACGGAGTTTAACTTAATTGAGGGGCCAGACAGACTCAGCATGATCGGGAGCTTAGCACACGAATGAAACCTAATTCAAGGGCTGTGTTGATATTGAAATCTGGCATATGCCATGATTCAAGGACCACTGCAGCAACATTTGAAATTTGAGCAACCATCATAAGCCATAGGCAAAACAATCATGACATGACACTTCAGAAGCCCGAGAATGCTAAGTTGAATTTGGCAACGCAGAAGCAGCATGATCGCAAGCTAAGAACAGCACCGATGACCAGCAATCCTGGGGTCTGGAGACGCCAGCTGACGGCCAAACCTTGCATGGTCACTTTCATTCATACTCAGACTCTCTCAGCACAGTCGCAAACCCAACACATCCAACAGAACTCAGAAGTGCTCGGTCTTCAGAAGTCTCAGCACTCACAGTTTTGCTTCTGCAGCAAGCAATGCTCTTCTGGAGGCACTACTCTGACAGCGACGAGGCCTTCTCCAAAACACTCACAACTTTGATCATGACTTGTTGGTTTGCCTGCACCACAAACAAATAACCTGTTGCTGTGCGAAAGGCAGGCAGAAGTCCACATGAGCAGACATCGGCACTGAAAAACTTGAGAAGAGTCAGTCGACGAAGCCTGACCCACCTGGCACTCTGCCTTCCTGGCACTCTGCCTTCGTCACTGTCCTGGCCTGAAAATTAAATTGATATTGGAATTTGGGCCAACCCACTCACTGAATGGTCCAATGGTGGGCACTCTGCCTTTGGCACTCTGCCTTTTAAGGCACTCTGCCCTTTTTTCTCACGGCAAGCTTTGGACTTGAACGAATTCGCCGTCTTCCATGGGAGCAGGCCTTTCTTCGAACTCGTTGTAATCCTCCTCATCTTCCACACGCTCTTCATTCCAGGCCTCCGGATCATTTTCGTCGTAACCGAATCTCACCATGGTCGTGGTCCAAAAGAGTTGCTCATCTTCGGTGACTTCCCCGTCCCACAGCGTCAAATTCTCAACCCCCCGCGCCCAGCCCCCATTACAGGCATAGAGCCATCTTCTGTCCATCATCACTTGCATGCCTGCACCAGTGAGTTCCAGCTTCAGGTAAGCTGGCGGTGCATGTTGATCGATCCTGAACTGAGATCAGGTTGAAGTTGCTACTTGATTCTAGTCAGTATTAAGATCCGTAGATATAAGATAATAAATAAATGTAGCGTCGAAGCATTGCTTGAATCTGAGTGGCCGTGTAATGCACTGTGGCCACCATTGGTAGCGTTCAAGGGCCAACTGGGCCGTGGGGCGCAAGGACCAGTGCGGATAACCTTTGTGACTGTTATCCGACGTGGCACCGGGTTGCGCCCAAGCGGCGATGCCCCTCCCTTTGAAGAATTCAAAGCGAACCTGCAGGGAGACATCCAGTCAAGCAGTAAGAAACACTCACAATCAACACATGCTATGATTATCATCAAATACACTGCCCACTGCCTCCCAAACGTCCTCCACGCACATGAAGTATGTGTAAAGGATCTGGTTGGGGTCTTGCATCGGAATTTTGCCCTTCTTTCCCTTGCCCTTGCCAAGATCGTTACTCCCGGCACTGGCACTCTGCCCTGGCCCTGGCTTTCCTCCTCCCTTCCCCTTCCCGATCGGAGTTCCTCCCTTCCCGACCTGACTTGTTCTTTGGGATGAATGAGCGGCGTTGCTCAAGTTGGACAGCTGCCAATTTGAAAACTCTTGCAGCTGAGTGCGCTGGCGGCCTGCCCCTGTGTTTTCCATGGCGGATAATGACTTGCCCACTGCACAATTGGGACAAGGGCACTCTGCCTTACACCTGAACCCAGACTGCTGCAACAGCACAAGTAGGCAAAAATGAGCACTCATTACAATCACCGGAGACTGACTGTTAAAGTCACGCTTGCACCCGCTGAGTCACCGGCTGGATTCACTCATCCAATCGCCCCAGCGGCCCTGATCACCATGTCGGCACAACCGACAAAGGAACTGACAGTTTCCACAACCGAGACGGGCATGATCTCACTTTCTTTTTAAGCTCAGTCAGTAACACCGGCAGCCAGGTTTAAAAGCACGAATTAAGCTGTGACTGCCAGCTGAAAGTGGGAATGTAACTATTAGTCTTATCAAGGTAAGGACTGTGTTTCACTTCCAGCCAGCAGTCCAGTGTCGGGTCCAGGACTCTCTGGCTGGGCCAGTGTCGGGACACAAATTTCGACGGCTCAGAATCATTCACTGGAGCAGAACTGTTTGACCATGGACTTCGGGTTCAGTGTCGATGATCAACTGTACGTGTGCAGCTCATCCTGCATTTCCAGCAGTGCTTCAATCATGTACTCACGATCCCGGAATGGAGCATAGTAGGCTCGGTGGTTGATCCACCTGACAATGGCTTGTTCCATGGTCATCGAGGCAAAGGCCATGACTAGGACACAATAAGCAGCACAGGTCCTGTTAATGCCACCGTAGCAATGGACAAGCACACGAATTGGCCTCTTCTTGCCTCCACGCTTCCGACCACCTCCCTGAAGCTTCATCGCCTCCAACAAAGCAAGAGCATTACCGAGCTCACCAGGGAATGTCTCATCGGCCACCTTCAAGGCACTCTGCCTTCCATCGGCACTCTGCCTTCCATCAGCGGCTCTTCCGAACAGGCTGCCCATGTCACTTCCCTTGCTGAAGCCCTTGTCATAGGAGCAGCCATAGCCCAATCAGCCCTTCGTCGATGCCATATGATTGGAAACCTGACAGGGGGCGCTGTAGCCCTTGCTGATTGTCTTGCCCTTGCCCCTGCTGCCATTGGCCTTGCCCATCATTTTGCCCTTGATGGCACTCTGCCTTTGACTCTGGCTGAACTCCTCTTCTGAGCGCTGCCAGCACATCAGGATCTTTCTGAAATCTGAAATGAGGCGGCGCCAAATGCTCTTGAACTCATGACTTCTTTGTTCAGCATCAAAGTCATTGGCATGTGTTTGATCCCAGCCACCATACCGAAGATGTGCGGTGCCAAACGGTCCACAATTCGCCGAATGCTGATACCAGTCCCATGGCTCAAAATTCCGAGGTCTGTCATCTGCATTCATAGAGATGACAATGTCAGGCTTGACCCGGAGCTGGTCATATCGGACCGGGCAACCAATACTGCCAACAAACAGTTGCCACTGGGGATGGTCGTAAATCAAAACATCATCCATGGGCCACGTCTGGACATCATGCTGGCATGGCCGAGGTGGCGGGATCGACCCAGGCAGCACATCTGTCTGGCCGGTCCATGCTTTGTACAACATCATATCCATGTCTCCGAAATCTGAGATGGCATCAACTGCCAATTTGATTCTTTGATCCAATTGTGCAGCCCTTTGGATCTTTCGGAGCCCAGTGGTATAGTCGGCAGCTGATCTGCCACAGTGTAAACAATTCCACCGAAGTTGTTGCACGGTTTCGTTCCAGTAATCACTGCCAAGGTCAATGTGATTGGCCTGATGATGGTCGGCAGCAGAACTCTGGCACTCTGCCTCGGAACTCCCTGAGCACCTTGAAACGGTCGTCGGCATCACTGCTTTCATCGAGCACACAGTTGTCCAACGATTAAAACATTAACAATCAATGACTAATGCATCACTATACAGTACACTAATCAATGATATGTAACATTGCGTGACTACTGTTACATCAGTATGAATGAATCACTTGATTCCCTGGCCGGCAGATGTCGATCATGTATGGTGCAAGGCAACTCACTGTGACAGACTATGGAGGCAGGCAGCCAGCCTCGGAGACAGCAGGGTCCTGAGGACATCACTGCCACCCGGCACTGTGTAGTCAGCATGTCATGCTGGGTAACCTTTTTGAATCCAACTTGCGCACACTACCGCTGAGGTCTCAAATCGGACAGTCTAGCTCTGCTGGCGAGATCGTCGAATTCGAAATCCTCACACACGCAAAACCCGGCACTCTGCCTTCCCTAACATCCGTAAGCAGTCTCGAAGGCTGTACAAACACGATGAATCATTGATTCATCATTGACGACACAAATTCGTCTGACACATTGTAATATAAAACTCCTGGCACTCTGCCTTGCCTGCAATCCTGCACAAATCTCGGAAAGAGTACGTGCAGGATCATATCATTGATATGATAGTCTACTTGCAAGACTTGCCCACGCTCTTCAGAATTCAGAAACAACCACAATGTCGAAAAGGACTCCTCTAGCAGCTCGTCGAAATAAATCACATAATCATCGTAGTCACTGTCCGCGATCGAGCCCACAGTGCTTGCACGCTCATCGGCAACCACAATCCAGTCCGAGTCCAGAGACTCACTGTCACTCCACGACATCGACGACATCTGCCGGCTTGCAGGGGGGCCTACTACGACTTAGACTAGAGACAGAGCAGGTCGTCGGCATCACTGCTTTCATCGAGCACACAATTGTCCAACGATTAAAACAAAAACAGTGACTAATGCATCACTATACAGTACATTAATCAATCATATGTAACGTTGTGTTACTACTGTTACATCAGTATGAATGAATCACTTGATTCCCTGGCCGGCAGATGTCGATCATGTATGGTGCAAGGCAACTAACTCACTGACAGACTATGCAGGCAGGCAGGCAGCCTCGGAGACAGCAGGGTCCTGAGGACGTCACTGCCACCCGGCGCTGTGTAGTCAGCATGTCATGCTGGGTAGTTCTACTCTGCAAACCTTTTGAATCCAAGTTGCGCACACTACCGCTGAGGTCTCAAATCGGACAGTCCAGCTCTGCTGGCTAGATCGTCGAATTCAAAAAATCCTCTAAGCACACGCAAACCCGGCACTCTGCCTTCCCCAACATCCGTAATACGGTCTCGGAGGCTGTACAAACACGACAAATCATTGATTCAGTGACGACACAAATTCATCTGACACATTGTATTATAAAATTCCTGGCACTCTGCCTTGCCCGAAATCCCGCACAAATCTCGGAACGAGTACGCACAGGATCATGTTATTGATATGCCAGTCTACTTGCAAGACTTGCCCACGCTCTTCAAAATTCAGAAAAAAACCACAATGTCGAAAAGGACTCCTCTAGCAGCTCGTCGAAATAAATCACATAATCATCGTCGTCAAAACTGTCCGTGACCGAGCCCGCAAACGAGCCCGCAGCCGCAGTGCTTGCAAACTCGCCAACAGCCAATAAGTCCGAGACCGAGCCCAGAGACTCACTGTCACTCCACGACATCGACGACATCTGCCGGCTTGCAGGGAGGCCTACTACGACTTAGACTAGAGACAGAGCAGCTGTAACACGACTATAGTAGATTACGCAGGGCAACAGCGAGCACAACTGCTGCAGCGGCAAGTTGCGTTACATGACACGCTCACTGACTATGCAAGGCAGCTTGTCCTCTGCGATGTTGCATATCCTCAGGATCCTCGTCATGAGCCTCGGTGCCAGGACTGTACATCGCTCATAATATGGACTTAACTTAAGTAGCTGAAGCAAGCTGATGCTGAGATCCCAGCACTTGGCATCCACTTCTCGATGGGCTGGAAGCCGATGAAGACCGATGGGAGAGAAGGAAATGGAAGAGAAGGCGTTCACTAGGCTTGGATTCAAACCGAACACTTAGACCTGGCCAACGGTGTGGGGAGCAACCCCGATGGGGCAGGGACTTAAGTAAGGCAACCTCGAGAGGCTCGACTGGCACTCTGCCTCTGTCGATCCAAGTCGCAAGGCTCCCTAACTAACGTGACAAGCATGGATGGCCTCCCCTCCTGGTTGGGAGAAAAATAAAAAAGCCACAACCACTGGACCACCCCACCCGGCACTTTAGCCCATGTGCCCGGGTGTCATATGCCACTGCCCTGGCACGTTGGCCCCAAGGCGGTCCAGGTACCATCGACAACACCTGACACCCGGCCAACGGTGTCCACGAACCGAGATGGGCAGTCGATCCGTGTGGGTAAGGTCGCGCTCTGCCTCTGTCGGACCAAGTCGCAACGCTCCCTAACTAACGTGACACGCATGGATGGCCTCCCCTTCAAGGCTGTAAGCACGGCTGCGAACAACCCCTCAACCGCCCCACCCGGCACTTTAGCCCATTTGTCCGGGTGTCATATGCCACTGCCCTGGCACGTTGGCCCCAAGGCGGTCCAGGTACCATCGACAACACCTGACACCCGGCCAACGGTGCCCACGAACCGAGAAGGGCAGTCGATCCGTGTGGGTAAGGGCAAGATCTCAAGGCAAGTCAACATGTCACTACGGCCTCCCTTCTTTGTTCAATCACAACCCAAAACTATTTAAAAAGATTAAATATTAAAAATTATTAACTTCAACAACAAATAAACAACAATTTTGTAGACATACAGCAGCAGGAAACCAGGTAGAACAACAGGAAGCCAATTGACTCACTCAGAAACAAAATTCACAAACATGTCTTTTTTACACCAAAAAAATAAAAGAATTTTAAAAAACTGTAAAACACAAACAAAATATTTAAAAAAACTTTTAAATACAAAACAACACTTTTAAATACAAAAGACTTTTAAACACAGATAAAGCCAACCACATACAAAAATAAGATTTTGGGTTCCTTTCATATAAGCCTTGTTGATCTAAACCCTGTGGTTCTGGTTCGGCGCAAAGGGTTAAGGATGACGCCGGTGATTCCGGTAATTGGGCTTCACGAAAGCCTGGTTTCAATGATGTGATCCTGTGTGAGCCACTGTGAGCTGTGGAAATTAAAAATATCCAGCAGCGCTTTGCAGTGACTGATTGCCAGTGAGTCCGGTTGTGTGTACTTCGTTGCGAATCACCCGGCTCGCATTTCTTCGGCTCGATTTGAAGTTCTTAGTTAATAGAACATGTCCACATGTTTCCGTTACAGCTTTACATATCTACACGTAGATGCTGACCTTAAACCATGAACCCTAAAAACCCTATACAGAACTCCGGCTCAAGCGGCTGAAACCTTAGATTTAACCCTACAATATAAACCATAAACCCTAAATCTCGGCTCAAATGGCTCAAACCGAATGGCGTTCGGGGATGAGGCCTCTGTACTGCTACTGTCTCGTGAAGAGTTCGGCTTATGTGCTTGTGCCCTATTTCCGACAACCTAAACCCCGAAACCCCAAACTCTAAACTGGCCCCAAAACCACAAGCCCCGAAACCAGTAGCAGGAGTCCTTATGACCCATCTGGATGCAAGGTTTCAGAGTCTGGCAAAGTTTGGTTCGATCTGCAAGTCGTTGCACATGGGATTTCGACAGTGCTGCAAAACAGAGTCCGTGATTTACAGACGCTCCAGATAGCTGACCAGGGCGGTAGGGCGGTGGCTGGCACGAGCTCACTCTAGGACAGGCTGCTTATCCAGCGCCCTTGGGCTGCTTGTTCAACGCCCACCCACTTACTCTACCGTTACTCTAGTACAGGCTGCTTCTTCAGCGCCTTGGGGAGGATGCTTGTTCAGCGCCCTATCCAGAGCCCAGACTGTGAATTAGACGGTCACGACCGTATCTTGCAGAAAGTCGGTCGAGTGGAGTACAGCTGGGAAACCAGAATCAAGTTGAAGCTTTTTGAGGGCATAAGGGCTACCAGAGAAACATTCAAACTTTAATATGGCAGCACGATGCAACACCCAAGAAACGTTCAAACTTTAATATGGCAGCACGATGCAACACCCAAGAAACGTTTAATGTCTCGTCGACCGGCAAGAAACGTCCAATTAATGTGATCCGGTTCACTGGCTCACGTAGTCCTGGATAGTCCTGGATGTTTATTTTTACACCTGGGCTTTTCTATGTTTTTTTCACGCTTTTAAAAAACGTCAAAAGCATCTCCAGGGTTGGCACTGCGTGTCCCAGTGTCGATTGCCTGCTTGATGTTGATTGCGGCCTTTACCTTGTGGATGTGACCTCGCCGCAGAGGACCAGCAAGGGTTCAGGTTTGGATGGGTGATTAGCGTAGAGGTTGATTGGTGCAGCCAAGGGTTTATGCCCGGGTTTACCTTTAGTGCCGCGATTGGGTTCTTAGTCCTAGTTGCCACTTTGGTATTCTTGCGTATGCAGCAGCCCGCTGCCCATGCTGACGACGAGAGCCTTGATGACCCGGTCCCAACGCCTGGTGACCGCGAGGTGAATGCTGATGTGTAAATCACGTCGTGCCTGTGGAATCCGCTGAACCTTTTGAGAGTGCAGAGTCCGATGAACCTCTTGAGAATGCAGAGTCCAATGAGCCGCTTGAGAGTGCAGAGCCAAATGAACCACTTGAGGGTGCAGTACCGAATGAGCCTCTTGAACATGATGAGCCGCCGAGCGAGTGGCTTTCCTATCAGGAATGGCTAGAAGCCCTGAGCCCTCAGGAGTATCGGTACATCTTCAACATTGATTCTGAGCCTGAAGGTGATGTGCCTGACGTCTTGAGCTTGTATGGTCCCGACGTTCAGAACTACTACAATGAGCATGGCACCACGCGAGGCTCTGATGAGCCATCCGATGCACCAGCCGCAAGCAGTGCTGCTGAGCCCAGTGTTGCCAACGATCCGTATGTTTACACTACAAAGCGTGGACGCAAGCTGCATAGCACGCCGATGTGCTCCACCTTGTATAACTCGAGGTCCGTCGAGACACTGCCATTGTCTGTAGCGCAACAGCGTTACCCGTTGCGTGCATTTTGCAGCATCTGCAATGAGTCGTGAGTCCGCAGTGGTATCAGTGCAGAGGTGCCACATCACACCAACTGTGTGTTCAGGTGCTTACCTGCTTGAGCCCGGATCCGCTAGGGATCCCAATACTTGAATTGGTCATCGCACAGTTTTGACCTTTTGCAACAGCGCGTTTAACCAACTTGAGCTGCTGACTGCTTGTGGTGGCGAGGCATCGGGTCAGGATGGCCAGACTTGTCGTGCAACAACTTGACAAGACCAGCATGCTGCTGGCGAGCGTCCACAGAGTAGGTCAGGTAGCTTGAAGTTTCACTTTCGGCATCTCAAAATGAGATGTTCTCGAGTGCCCTGGACTGCGGTTCGTCCCCGCACGGCAGACCGAAAGACAGAACAGAGTGTGCAGTCCAGTTCAGCGTGGCAGTGGCGGCATTCGTGTATAGGTTTTCGTCGCATCTCAGATTCAATCCCGAAGTTTTGTGAAATCCTTTGAAGTGCAGTCAAGGTGTGCAGGCTTGAATTTGCATACACAGTGATGCACTTGGCGGGGTGCTTAGGATTTTGGTATCTGGAGGTGTGGTGGGAGTACAGTATGCCAAGTATGATTTGGTATGTGATTTTCCGTACCTTTGCTGAAAGCTTTGGTAGTATCTAGTTTTGTTGCCGCCATTGTGAACCATGCTGAATGAGTGGATTGTGCAGGCGCTTTGTTCGAGCTAAAAGTTTTCAGGTCTGCATAGACCATCAATGATACTACCAGCCCCAGGAGATCATCAAATGTGACGAAGGCGGATGGGTGCTGATAGACGACTTGGTCAGGTGTGAAATGTTGTGGTCACATTCGTGTCGCAACATCACTGGTTCAGCCAACTTGAACAACATGGACGACCGAGATCGCATTCTCAATGAACGACTTCAATTGCTTATGCAAGGAAACGTTCTCAACGCTAACAAGAGACACAATGCCAAGATCAGGCTCCAGATGCTTGGAGTACGGGTGAAAACACCGCCCGCAGGATCCGGTCCTCTCGGCCTTGCAGGCCACAATGGACTTCTGGATCGGCATGGACAGATCCAAGAACTGTTGGCAAACAGCTCTACGAGACCTAACCACCAGTACCTCAACCAATGCAGAGGTTGGGTGAAACCTTGGGCCATCCGAGCCACCAGTGGACATTCGGCACATACGAGAGAAGAAGTCAACCTGATGCGGTTAGACAAGGACAAGTTCGCGATTTCACCTTCAATGAGCTTATTGAGCCAATTGGGGGGAGCATTCCATTCTACAGCGTGCAGAAATCCAGGTTCCATTGTTCAGCGAGGCATACAGCCAGGTACCGAAGGGCCCTTTGGGGACTTCGCAGGTCAGGGACAACCGTGGCCAACCGGGTGCCTCCGCAGCTACTTTGGCATCTTTGCACCGTTTGATGACAGGACTTCTACCACGAAGACAAGGGTCCACGGACGCCGTCTCGAGAATATGCCGCTCGCAGTACTGCACGTCCCGACGATCGACATTGTCCGCGAAGGCGGTCGAATCACAGAAAGTGGTGTGATCATTGTTGGAAGAACCATTCCGTTTGCTATGGTGAACGAAGTATGGTTCTGCGTTCCCAACAAGCGCGACAATCATTCCTTCGAACACATTGAGAAGATCTTTGATGAAAGATTGGAGGATGAAATCGTGCTGGACTACAACCCGTCTCCGATTCTTCATGAGTTTCTTTACTTGAAGACTCCGTTGAGGATCATGGAACTTCTGTGCGACATGCCGACTTATGCCAATGATTTTGCGAAACAGAAGATGATGAATTGATGAAGACCATCACCGGAAACCTTGAGGTAGGTCGTGACGACACACGTCGGCATCATCATGTGAACGAAGGGATAAAGTTCCTCAGTATGAACTGGTGCCCTGAAGATCTACGACGAGTTGCGGACGGAAGACGGATGAGGATATGTCCTGCCTGTTTCTTCATTGTCCCGGCTTGCCTGACGAGGTGCACTACATGCTGGTCATCTTTCATTTCTCATGGTCGTTACCAAGGAACGCCGCAACGGGAGTCTCCTTTGGAGGTCCCAAGTGATTCCATCAATCAAGCGATGGAAGTTGCTGCGGCAACCGCTCCGACCGTGACGGAAGAGGAACAACAGGCGATGTAGACCGAAACGATCCCAGAGCCAGAAATGGAAGATCTCAACCTTGAGGACAATCCAGCGTCCGAACCTGAACCCGATGAGGAAATGGTGGACGAAAATGAGGACGAAGGTTTTCAGATGAAGAAGTCACTGCAAGAGTGGGTGATGAACGACGAGCTATTCTCATTCCTGGAACTTCCCTGAATGTGTCGCCGGAGCTCCAAATGGCAAGATGCAAGCTCCGTATCATCATGACGTACCGCATGGCACCTGCATTGATGCAAAACGCGCGGCGTACGCCTACGTGGCTTTCATTGTCGTTCGATTTATGCACAAAAGCTGGCCTACCATGTCGAAGTGGACTACTATGACCTGGCCCCAGTTGCAGGATGCATTTGCCAAAGGAGCACGATATGACGTTCTTGGTGATTGGAGGCCGGAATTGTCCGCAACGGATCCAGAAACCGGTGTTAGTCGGGACGTGACGGATGAGGAGGTGAAGCTGTTTGGCATTGCAAAGGAGGACCACCAAGATCCTGATGGGATCTGCTTGCTGAAGCGATTCCGGACCTTGCAGAACGTTTCGATGTTGGTCAGAGGAGCTATTCAGCTTGGGTTCACCCGCAACGACTTCAACCCCAACACTCACTTCACAGACGAGGCTGACGTTACCGCAATGCATTACGGATGCCTGAGTGTATTATCTCAAATCATCCCCAAGATCACCTGATATCACCGATTTACGTTGCTCAGATCTCCGTTCGCACCCCCCATGAGTTGTGCCTCCAGCACTACTCACCGGAAGATGGCGCGATCAGAAAGAAACTAGTGGATTAGTCCGCTGCAACTTCGTGGTTTAATAAAGTGAAGCTTTGCATCCCAATTATAAACGGCGTGCAACTCGACTACGTCGGTAACGATCCCCCGAAATGACAGACAGAATCAGGCGTCACAGAAGAAGAGAGCAGTCGCGGCAATGACCATTAGTGACGCTGCACGAGGTCACCGTCGTTGAAAAGAGGCTCATCTCGTATTGTCCCTGTACCACTTGCGCGTCTCAGACGGTTCATCCGGAACCCATGGTTGCTCCTCTGGAGTATTGGATTTTCCCTTCCACTTGCCCTTGCCCTTTGACTTGGCGTCGTGGTAGGTGTTGGTGTTCCGTCTCCACCAATCTTGGTCGTTCCAATCTTGGCGATCCCAGTCTGGCCGATTCCAGTCACGATCACGTTCTCGCTGATCATAATCATGGTCACGATCACGGTTGCGGTCACGCGCCGGAGCTCTCGAAGTGGCTTTGGGGGCATGAGCTCGAGGATGGCTGTCAGATGACGCTGCCGTGTCCATGACAGATTGTTGGCCTGGTTGGAGATAGTCACTGCCAGAGATGTGATGAAGTGCGTGTTTCCCTTGGGTGGGATTCTTCGCCTTGTTGATCTTGCTCTGGTTCAGCCTATCAACGAACTTGGCGTGGACTTGGATACCGTGATCGATAACTACTCCAATTGCCTGTGCGGGCAAATCCTTGAAGCTCATAACTGTCAGCATGCCGACAGGGTAAATGCAGAATTGATTCACAGTTCCAGTGGTATTCTAAGGTGTCGCAATATGACTATGGGCCGTACTCCGTACTCTGTATAGCCAAGAGCTGGGTTACACTTTGTGTCCCCAGTCTCTCTCAAACATCCATGCCTGGTGGCACGCTTGTCGTACACCAGAGCTGGAAGTTACTTTACCATATGTCCGCCAACGCAACTTTGGCTCAAGAAACAAGCATTGCCAATTAGCTAAAAGCTACTCGACTCTACGTGATCCTGAGTGAAGCCATCCCGACTGCATTGATCACTTGCGGCCGCACATCTTGCAAGAGAAAAGAGCGCCAGCGTGCTGTTCACTTTGTGGGAGCAATCGGCAGCGTGGAATTAGGAGTGAAAGCGTATCGAGACTGTCTGGGAGGAAGCCACATACAGACCAACATAGCTCTGTGGGGTGAGCGCATAAGAACATCATCAAGACCAAATCCCCACGCAACCAGACAACAACGCTTCAGGGTGGTTTAACGCGAAGTAAACACAATCAATCGTGGAGGATGAAAAAAGTTTGCAAATGGGGGGGGCTGCGCCCCCCCCAACCCCCCCGCTTTTTTTTGACCAAACTCCCCGCTCACTAAAGCCGCGAAGAGATGCGCAAAAGCGTGTTCGCCAACACAATCCAACACACAAGAAGGGGAAAGCCAGACAACAACGCGTCGGGTGTGGTTTTACGCGAAGAAAACACAATCAATCGCGAAGGATTTAAAAGGTTTGCAAATGGGGGGGCTGCGCCCCCCAACCTCGCTGGTGGTGGCATCTCATGAACGTGAGCTTCTGGATCATGGCTGCTTGGCTGCGGGTGTCAGGCGGTCAGTCGAAATTCAAGAAGGTGAAGCCCTCACCAATCCATTGGGCAAGACGGCGTCCTTGGGGCCCGTGCAAGTATATACGGAGAAGGCTAGCAGGCAAAGTGCATCCGTGGGGACCTAGGTCCAGGGCTCAACCTGTGGGTGGTGCGGCCCTTCGACGGCTTTTGGTCCAAAGGTGCATTTGCTGGAGAGCCCGCCGCATCGGGAATCGACGCCGTGCCTGGCATCGAGCGTTGCAGAAGAGATTACGGGATGCACTTCGCAAGGGCAAGCGCCGGGCCGTGCTCTGGGCCCTTTGCAATGGCGCTACACGACGGCCTGCGGCACCGATGAAGAACGACTCCAAGTTTGAGGGTGGCATCGGTGCTTCTTTCCGGGGAGGTGGAGGCGGAGCAGCCACCACTACATGCAGAAAAAGGGGCGAAGGACAGTTGCTCGATGCTCTTGCTGCTGTCCTTTCCAGCTTTGCTTCGGGCGGAGACCAAGGGGGAGGAGAAGCCGCGGATCCCGATCAAGATCAGCTCCTTCTTCAAGCTCTTCAAAGCTTGGTGGCCAGAGCCAAAAAGCAGCCTAAGGGGTTGATTGATCGGCTCGGTCAGCTTGTTCAGGTCCTCCTGCGGGGTCAGTCGAGCATTAAAGTCTCCTGCCAAGAGAAAAGTATCTCGCGCTGGAATGGCGCGTATCGCAGCCGACAGATCGCGGAGCAGGTGTGAGCGGTCATCCTTGTTCTGCTGTGGAGTCTTCTTAGAAGACCAGGCATGTTGGTAAACCGCTAGTACATGCACACGAGCCCCAAGCCACGGGAAGATGACCTGAATGAGCCTTCCCCGGCGTTGCTCGCGCCATCTTATCTTCTGCTTGTCTATCTGCGGAGAGAGAAGAACCATGACGCCGTCCGCTCGGCTTGTGTCGTGAACAGCCGGCTGCGTGGCAGCGCCTTGCTTGGGGCGTTGCCCTGAAGTGGCTTTACCTTTAGGTGCTCGAGCAGGGGGGGGTGAGTCCACTGCGACGCAGATGTTCAGGCGTCAACGTACCATTCCGGTACGGGATGCTTTCTTGTGTTCTATGAACCTTATTGCAAGCCTTGCGAAAGGCCTTCTTGCGAATGCTCTCAAATGAATGCTGGTGCATTGGCGATTGCGCCGTCCGCTAGTTTCGCCGGAAAGAGAGAACTCGAACCGACTCCTTTCACCCTGCGGAAAAGGTGAAAACCACTACCGCTTACCTCATGCCAAGGTTGTATAACTGCAGACAGAGGCCCGGGAATTGGGACCCGGTAGATCACAGCGACACGCGGCTCCGGGAACAGCTATGGCTCAGTAAGAGGACGGTCCCTTAAGCTTCGCAGAAGGGGCACGTTGCGAGCCTCTAGCGTTGGTATCCAGAGCCTTGTTAGCAAAGCTACACAGCCTGCTGTGATCCATAGCGGCTACGACAAAAAAAAACAACAACAGCAGCAACAACAACAACAACAAAACAACAACACCAACGATCACGGCAAAACTTGCAGCAACAAGAGCAACAACAACCACAGCTGCAACGACAACAACAACGGCAAGGTAGTATAAATTTTCCTGGCGAGAACCAATAAAAGCACACCAAATCCGTCCAAGGTGCAAGCAAAACGAAAATACTGTTTCTCTTGGGTAAAGCCAAGCAACAGAAGTAAAATCCGAAATGTACGGCGAGCGGTTTTGCCCTAGACAAACGCAAAGTTACGTACTCTTCGCTCGAGGTATTGTAGGTTTTTCTGCAGATAACCCAAGGTATCACACGTAGTCCATTCAAGACGGTCAAAAAAGGCGTTGTCCCGAGAATAACCTAAGAGAACCTACGTTTCACGCGGGTTAATGTTTTCCGGCATAAAACCAAAACGAATCACACCAAATCCGTCCAAAATGTCAGACAAGCAGTGCTTTCTCTAGGAAACTCGAGAAAAAGACTATGTTTTTCTTTGGAAAACGAAGCAAAATCACACCAATTCCATCCAAAACGTAGGGAAAATAGTGCTAACCCTAAGAAAAACCAAGAAACACCCCCCCCCCCCCAAAAAAAAAAAAAAAAAAAGACACAAAAAGAGAACAAAAAAGACAAAAACAAAATCGACCCGTTAACTTGAGAAGTCTCCCGACTGCTCCGACTTATGTTCAGCATCTTGCGACTTCAGCTAACTGTTCGATGGTGCCCAGGAAAGCCAAGACCAAATGGGAGGCCAGGGAGAAGCATTCCTGGGTCAAAGTTGTTTCCACGCATGTCCCCGCCAGGCACTCGACGAATCACAGTGTAGCGTGGAGATTGGGGACTTCTGCCTGGTGTGGGTTAGCTCCCGCACCAAGGAAGGTGGGCAGCTCAGCCTGCTCTGGATTCTGTACTGTTCACTTCGTGCTGGGGAGCTACTGCACAGTTTCCAATGCAAAGATTGTAGATAGGTGATCCGTGCAAGGAGGTGCAGCAGAGATAGGTTTACCTAGACGATCTTCCAGTCTTAGACGTCTTACTCCCATAACTCCCGCAAAGAGGCTTGCGGAACCCTTGACTCAAGATCAGCATGTTGCATAGTTCCAAGTGACTGAGGCTGGATCCATATAGACTGCCAGGACGCCGATGCCGGCAGTCAGTTGGGGTCTTCGGGTCGATGGCAGGCTGTCAGCTCGATCCCTAAGCACGAAGCCGAAGCCATGGCCATCTCTGCAGAGCTGTCTGGAAGGATTGGCCTTGCGAAGGCTGGATTCCCGATTACTGCCTGGCACCTCGGCGAGCACCCGGGCCTACTAATAGCGAACTTGCCCGCAAGACTACTTCTGGAACCAGGAGCACAAACACGGACACTCGCAAGCGCACGTGTACGCGCGAGCCACAAACCCGCAAATAAAAGCAAACAGACGAACGAACGAAAGAACAAATAAAGACACGCAGACAAACGTACGCGCGCACACCCACGCGCACGCACGCACGCACACACACACACACACACACACACACACACACACACACACACACACACACACTCACACTCACACTCACACTCACACTCACACTCACACTCACACTCACACACCCACACCCACACCCACACCCACACCCACACCCACACCCACACCCACACCCACACCATCCCACACCCACACCCACACCCACACCCACACCCACACCCACACCCACACCCACACCCACACCCACACCCACACCCACACCCACACCCACACCCACACACGCACGCACGGAGGCACGCACGCACGGAGGCACGCACGCACGGAGGCACGCACGCACGGAGGCACGCACGCACGGAGGCACGCACGCACGGAGGCACGCACGCACGGAGGCACGCACGCACGGAGGCACGCACGCACGGAGGCACGCACGCACGGAGGCACGCACGCATGGGGGGGGGGGGAGGGTGTAGGCTGCACGCACTGATGGCACGCACGCACGTAGGCATCGCATCGGCACGCAGGCCCAGACCCCGGAGGGCCGCACGTACAGACGCAATCACGCACGGAGGCACGCGGACGCCGGACGGGCACGCAACGCCGGAGGCCGCAAGCACGCACCCACGGAGGCACGCACACGCACATGCACGCACGCAGGCACGCACGCACGGAGGCACGCACGCACGGCACATGAGGCAACGCACCGCACGTAGGCACCGCACGCAGGCAGCCACGCACGCACGGCACAGCACTCACGCACACGGAGGCACGCACGCGACGCGACGCGCTCAGGCACGCACGCACGCACGCGCGCACGCACCGGAGGCACCGCACGCCACGCACCACGCACGCACGCAACGCGCGCGGCGCGCCCGCTGCCGCACGCACCACGCCCGCCCGCCCGCGCCCGCCCCCCCAGCCCGCGCCCGCCCGGACGCACCCGCCCGCCCGCCCGCCAGCCCGCCCTCACGCACGCACGCACGCATGCACCCGGCCCGCCCGCCGCCCGCTGTCCGCCCCCCCCCCCCGCCCCCGCCCCCCCCGCCCGCCCCCGCCCGCTCGCAGCCCGCCCGCGCCCCGGCACCAGCCCCGCCCTGCCGCCCGGCCGCCCGGCCGCCCCCGCCCGCCGCCCGCCGCCGCCCGCCCCTCCCGCCCGCCCACGCCCGCCCCGCCCGCCCGCCCACGCACGCCCGCCCGCCGCCCGCCCACGCCCGCCGCACGCCGCCCACGCACGCCACGCACGCACGCACGCACGCACGCCCGCGGCCGCACGCACAACGCACGCATACGCTTATGCGCGCTCTTTCACGCACACGCAACGCGCACGCCCGCGCGCGCATTCACCGCGCGCGCACCGCGCGCCGCCGCGCACTCCACAGGCACGCGCCCGCTCCGCACGCGCCCGCACGCACACCTCGCACGCACACGCAACGCATGCAACGCACGAAAAGTGGGCAGCATTTCATGAGGACTGCACGCACCCACGCACAGACGCACAGTCAGGCACGCATGCACTCCACCGCAGGCACGCAGTGCAACGCACGCAAGCACCACGCCCGCTACGCACGCACAGCATGCACCGCAAGCACGCACGCCGCAACGCACTTCACGCACGCACGCACGCCGCACTCAGGCACGCAGCGCATGCACTCACCAGTTCACGCACGCACGCACGCAGGCACGCAGCAGGCACGGCAGGCACGCATGCAAGGCAGCATGCAGGCCGGGGGGAGGCAGGCAGGCAGGCAGGCAGGCGCGGCAGGCACGCACGCAGGCACGCATTGCAGGCAGTGCAACGCAGGCACGCAGGCACGCAGGCACGCAGGCACACGCAGGGCACATCAGCAGGCGAGGCAGGCACGCAGGCAAGCAGGCACGCACGCAGGCACGCAGGCAGGGGCACGCGGCAGCAGGGCGCAGGCAGGCAGGCACGCAGGCAGGAACGCAGGCAGGCAGCAGGCAGGCAGTTAGCAGGGCACGCAGGCAGTGCACGCAGGCACCGCATCATGCAGCACGCACGCATGGCAGGCAGGCACGCAGGCAGGCAGGCATGCAGCAGGCAGCAGCAGGCACGCAGGCAGGCACGCAGGCAGGCAGCAGGCTCAGGCAAGGCAGGCAACGCAGGCACAGGCACGCAGGCACGCAGGCCGCAGGCACGCAGGCACGCAGGCACGCAGGCACGCAGGCACGCAGAACGCAGCACGCAGGCACCGCAGGCACGCAGGCACGCAGGCACGCAGGCACGCAGGGCACGCAGGCACGCAGCAGGCACGCAGGCACGCAGGCACGCAGGCAGGCACGCAGGCACGCAGGCAGCGCACGCAGGCAACGCACCACTCAGGCACGCAGGGCACGCAGGCACGCAGGCACGCAGGCACGCCTGCAGCCAGCAACGCAGGCACGGGGGCAGGAGGCACCATGCACGGCAGGCACTCAGGCGACTCAGGCAACGCAGGCATGCACGCAGGCACGCAGGCACGGAGGCACGGAGGCACGGAGGCACGGAGCACGGAGCACGGAGGCACGGAGGCACGGTAGGCACAACGGAGGCACGAGGCACGGAGTCGGAGGCACGGAGGCACGGAGGCACGGAGGCACGGAGGCACGGGAGCACGGATGCGGAGGCACGAGGCACGGAGGCACGGAGGCACGGAGCACGGGCACGGCACGGCACGCACGGCACTGCACCGCACGGCACCGCACCGCACCGCACAACTCACCGCAACTGGCACGGCACGCACGGCAGCACCGCACCGCACCGCACGCCCGCACCACACGCACCGCACGCACCGCACGGGCACCACACGGCACCGCACGGCAACCGCACGCCGGGCACGCACGCACGGCACCGCACCGCACGCAGCGGCACCCGCCCCCGCCCGCCCCCCGCCCGCCCCCACGCCCCCCCCGCACGCCGCACGCCACACGCCCGCCGCACGCCCCCCACGCACGCCACCCTGCAACGCCCCCCCGCACGCCCCCGCACGCCCCGCGCCGCCCCGCACGCCCCGCACGCCCCCTCAACGCCCCCCCGCACCCCCCGCACGCCGCGCACGCCCCGCACGCCCGCACGCACTCGCCCGCGCACGCCTGCGCGCGCACTCCCGCGCACCAGCCCGCGCACAGCCCGCGCACGCCCGCGCGCGCCAGCCCACGGCCCGCGCACGCCCGCGCGCGCGCACAGCCCGCGCACTGCCCGCGCACCCCGCGCATGCCTGCGCCTGCGCACTGCCCGCGCCTTCCCGCGCCCGCCGCGCCGCCCGCCCGCCCGCCCGCACGCACGCACGCACGCATGCCATGCCACGGGAGGTGTATAACTTGTTTGAGCGCTGGCTGAATCGTGCCTTCGTGGAGCGACCGTGAGCATTCACGTGTCAGTACTTCTAAGAGCGGTGCATGGGTTAATAAGTAGATACATAAGTTATCGATTGTATACAGTTTAGTGGGGATGGCTAGTCTAACATAGCAATTGACCTAAGTGCAGTTAGCAAGGTACAATTACAGAAGTTAGCCAAACACAGTTAACGAAGTTAGCATTTTACTAACAGCACCTTAAAACCATGATGATGCCCATGAGGATGATGAAAAATCCAATGTCGCAATGCAGGGCGATTCGCTTGCAGGCAGGATCAGAACATGAAAACTGTGACAATTCATGTGTCGCCATGCAGGGCGATTCGCTCGCAGGCATATAGGCACAACAATCTTTTTTATGGCACGACCAGCATGCTGTCTGCACTCATGCGTTTGAAGAGGCAGGTTCGACTGATCTCGGTCACTCGCATGAACTGGGCTCCGTCCTGCTTGACCCGGAAGAGATTCTTCCCTTAGGGCTCAAGCACACTCAACAGAGCCAGGAGCTCGCCATGCTGCAACCGGCAAAACAACCACACCTCTGCAACGGACCCCGTCTTAAGCAGCACCAGGTCACCCCTCTCGCAAGTCTGTCCTGGGCAGACCTCGGCCAGCATGGCCGACTGCACATGCTCAAGAGTCTGAAACCCGAATGTCTGCCCCAGGTGCCACAGCAAAGCGCCATCAGTGACAGACTTGGGGGACTTCAAATGGGGCCGCATGAAGCCAGCATGCTCAGACAGATCCAGAAGAGCCCTGCCCAAAACATCTTTAAAGAGTGAAGCTTCGAACCAGTCGGTCACTTTCTTCGTGTTGTCAGCAAACTGCTTCACCTGCCGATGCTTTCGTTCGTGTGTAAAACACGAAATCAGAGGCCTGTCTCGAGCCATCAGGGGAAGATGGAGGCTATAGTGGAACTTCGGTATACAGTGCTGCTCTCCATATGCTTTAAGGAAAGCTTGGCTATGGGCCCGAATCGCATTCTCGAGCTCGTCCGCCGACAGGTTCCCAGTCCGATTGCATTCAAGCAGGAGGTCGAGAACTATACAAATCTTCATAAAGGATCTGATGCATCGCCGAAGTTCGTCGTCCATTGTGTCAAAGTGATGAGTCAGCAAGAAAAGCCGCAGCAAGGGATAGACAGTGATGCACTGCGAAGCACCGGCCTTGAACTCAGAAGGTTTGCTCTTTTTGTCGAACAAGTGCAAGATTTCTCTTCTCCGGTTCTTCAGGTTGTGAGGCCATTCGTACTCTGAGATAAAGCTCTGGATCACCTGAAATGTTGCACCCTGCACATGCAAGAGTGGCAAGAGTAAGCTCGCTTCCACGTGCAGGAGGCCGCTTACCACATAACAATGCATCCAATCCCACATCAAGCATTTCACAAGCGGCATGCTTTTGTGAGCAAGCACTCCACATGGGTTGAAGTTCAAGCCCATGCTGGACTCGAGCAAGGAAAATACCCTCAGTGCTGCGAACGGCGTGTAACAGAGTAGAGCTGCGCGTGCCTTTCTCAGTGATGCCGCGCTGGGTGATAGTTTCGGCTCGAGCCTTCCAGCTCGAGCCCTGGGCTCATGCCTGGGCCGTGGATCGCGGCGGCCCAGGATCCCGACGCATGGACCGGGTTCAGCCTGTCGGCTAGAGACTACATCGAGTTCACCGCCTACGATACCTCACACACCAAGCAGGGCACTATCCTGTGCCGCTTGGACACCGTGGAAAAGAAGGACGGCAATGGCCAATGGTGTGAGGTGACGTTTTTGGCGGTGTCCGATGACCACCTGCTTTGGTGGCTTGAGCGCGGGGGAGGAAAGGATGAGAACTGGCAGTTCGAGCTGCATCTCTGCAAGAACTCCTCCCGCTCGTGCAAGAGATCCCGCAGGGGCCGGGGTCTGGACTTCCACACCGACAGGTTCAGGAACGTCCCTTTGGGGGACCTCGCCGACAAGAAGATCGACTGGATCAAGAAAAGCAGATGCAAGAAGTATGTGGAAGAAGAAGTCGCCAGGATGGCGGCCCCACTCCCCACGGGGAAGACTTCAGGGCAAGACGATGCGGCCCACGGGCTGGGTTTCGAGGAAGCACGCCTTCCACCTCCGGACCCCTCTGAACAAGACCCGGCGCTTCGAGGCCTGCGCGACCTTGAGAAGGAGCTCACCACTGGGAAGGGTGGTCGTCGCAAACGTGCTCAAGAGGGCCCTCACGAGGGCGAAGGTGGACCCCTTAAGAGGGAGGGCCGAAAGGAGCACAAGGCCAAGAAGAAGAAGCGCCGCAAAGATGGCTCCGGCCATGGCCGTGCCCAGTCAGCCCCGGCAGGGGGAGCTGAGAGGGAGAGGTGGTTTGGCGAGCCGGTCAAGGAGGATCCGAAGGATAGATCCCAGACCGACACGTCGGATAGAGGCAGCTCGTCACCCTCCACGGAGGAGAGCAAGAGAAAGAAGAAGAAGAAGAAGAAAAAGAAGGAGAAGGCGAAGACCTCGAAGGACAGGGGGCCTTTTGGGTCTGGTACCCAAATCGACTACGGTCGGGCTCTCGAGGTCTCTAGCGGCTCCTCCGGTGACGAGCAGCCTTTTCGGGACAGCCCCTCCTCCGGCAATGGAACCAGTCTCCAGCTTCAGCTTCAGGAATACTCCCAGAAGCGCCCAGGACGACTGGCGGCCCGCCTCTTGCAGAGAATGCAGAGCATGTCGGAAGGGGGCCGGTCCTGAAGGAGAGCTACGGCAACAAGACCCCACCGGTGGCGATGAACTGGGTGCTGACCGTGCTGGCGCCGAAGCAGGTACGAAGACCCTGGCGGCCTCCCTCGACATGATCGCAGCCGGTCGAGCGCACTCGGCAGCAGACACCCTCGCTCAGCGTCTCAAGGCGTTGGAGCTGTCGGTGACCGACTCGACGTGGAACCGGGCGCAGTTCCTCGAGCTCCTCGATCCGGAAGGCCCCGCACTCCTAGAACGAGACGAGGCGGTGATGGCATCGAAGGAGTGGGCCGGGGAGCTGAGGATGAAGAAACTCCAAGGAGGCAAAGGCCACGGCCTGCCCAAGGGAGGGAAAGGAGAGGAGAAGCCAGGAGGGAAGACGGAGGGGAAAGGAGGGAAGGGGAAGAAAGGGAGGAAAGGAAAGGAAGGTCCCCCAGCAGAGTGAACCCGCCCACGGGCGTGAAAGAAGAACTCCCGGACTACGGCGGCACCTCCGACGATGAGCCAGCCAGCAGCAGCAAGGCTTGCCTCCCTGCCAGGGGGGCGGATCTCGGGTCCGCCAAGGCGGGGTTTGCTGAGGCTCCTGCTACGGCGGAGGATTTCCTGGACATGCTCGACGAAGGGACCTTGGACTTTGAGTTCGGCCACCTGGGAGACAGTGATGACGAAGGTCTCCCCATGGGGAAGGTCGGCACGCCCTTCGCGTCGAGCCTCATCAATGGACTATCCATGAAGGAGTGGCGGCAGAAGATCCGGGCGGTTATGTCGCGCCGCTCGGGCCTAAAGCCTTTCGGCAAGGTCTTCATCGAGGCCATTCTAGCCCTGAAGTCCGGCCTCGGAGCCTTTACGCGGGAGTACAGCAATCCAGAGGAGCTGCCCCCGGGCGCCGAGTCCACCTCAGCCTCCAGAGGCCGGGCGAGAAGGAACAAGGACGTGCTCCCGATACATCCCGGGCTCATTACCCCCAGCCTTTTGGGCGTGACGGAGGCCAACATGCATTGGGTTCGTTCCGTGTTCACCGCCCTCAACTTCCTCTACTGTGCTGGGTGGTCCTCCCCAGTGTGCGTGCCGATGTCCAGGTCGCTGACCAGATGTCACCTCCGAGCGGTCGCTAGGGTGGCCGCACAGGTCGACCGCTTCCTCGCCTTGAACTTTAGGATGGCGACAGCGGAGGAAGCCATCCAGAAGTTGAAGGGGAAAAGGTTTGACTACAACGGGGAGCCTGTGGACCACATGATGGACCTGAACTTTGGGCAAGTCCTGAAGGCCTGGCCCAAGCCGGGGTCTGCGGCCGTGGTGGATCTTAAGGACTGCCTGCCGGATGACCTGAAGGAGGCCCTGGAAAACCCGAAGCAGTACCTCCTCCCCGAAACCGAGCTTCCCGTTCGGCACAGGGGCTCTAGGGTAAGAGCCGACGACGAGGAATGGTTCAAGATCGTCAAGGCCGGTCACGACCGAGGAATGTTTGTGGCTGTTGCCGACGAGGATGTGCCGGTCGATCGGCAGGGGCACCTGATCACCAACGGTGCCGGCGCGGTCTCAAAGGTCAAGGTGGTGGATGGTCGGCCAGAGAAGGCCCAGAGGTTTATTTCGATCCTCTGCCCAATGAACGATGCAATGCGTTTGTTGCCGGGGGCGCAGGACAGCCTCCCGTACATTGGCCGCTTCCACTCCAGCTCCAGGAGCGAAGCCGGCGAGGCCTCGCCCGCCGCCAGCAGCCAGTTGACCGCGGTGATGGCGGAGAAGGACAGCTATATGGTCCTCGACTCTGAGGACCTTCAGTCGGCCTTCAACCTGTTCCGTCTTCCCCTCGACTGGGCCCCGTTTTTCAGCTTCGCGAAGAAGGTTCGGGGGGATGCCCTGGGGATGTCGAGGTCGACTATGGTACGGCCTGCATTGCGGGTGGTCCCAATGGGCTGGACTTCGGCGGTGACCCTCATCCAGGCCGCGATTCGGCACATCGCGTACTCCATCGCCAAAGTTCCTCCCTACGGGGACGTGAGAAAGGACCGGGAACTTCCCGAGGCCGACGACCGCACGATTCTTTACCTCGACAACTTCGATGAGATCCGTTACCTGAGGAAGGAGATCGCAGAATCGTCTGAGGGAACCCCTTCAGAAAACCACCTTCGGTTCATCACGGCCTGCGAGATGTTGGGGCTCCCGCGGAACCTTGGCATGCAACTGAGCGGGTCGCTGAGGGGAACCCTCCAAGGAGGAGAGATCCTGGGAAAGGAAAAGATCCTCCGGCATGGGTACGACAAAACGTGTGAGCTGGTTGAGCTAGGTCTTGGACTCTTGAGTATGGACGTCCTCAACGAGTTCTGCCTGCGCCACTGGGCCGGCAAAGCCGCTTTCGCTGCAGCCTTCCGCAGGCCGCTCTACTCCGTGCTCCAGGAAGTCTATGGTGTGATGGATTGGGCCAGGCACGGAACCGAGATTACCTTGCCGGTTTCGGTCATCGACGAGGTGTTGATCTTTACGATCCTGGCGCCTCTTGCCGAGACGGACCTCTCCTCGGAGATCTCTGGAACCATCAGTTGCACTGATGCGTCGCCTACGGGCGGGGGGGCATCTATTGCCGAGGTGTTTAAGGACAAGTCCCTGCTCCTTCCGGTACCCGTCGAGGACAACAACCTTTGTGGGGCCTGCGCCACCCCGCTGGACAGGCCAGCGCGGCGCACTTACCCGTGCCCACGCAAGTGTGCCCTGTCGTTGTGCACACTTCGCTGTGCCCGGGCACATGGCAACGAGTGCTGCCGAAGATGGTGGACCGCGCCTGCTTTCGGAGGTCCCGGGTTTGCCCTCACCAAGGCAGCAGGGCTCAAGGGGATTGAGACGCAGCCCCCGTTGGACATCGCCATCGAAGGCGATACTTGGGATATCAAGACCGAAGAGGGCAAGGAGAGGCTCGACGACTACGAGAACGAGGGTCGCCTCAAGTGGTCTCATTGGTCCCCCGACAGGCATACCTTTTCCACCGACAGTGGGAATTGGGTGCAAGACGAGTGGGGCCAATGGACCCGCACCCCGAGGGCCTTCCGCGACCATGATCGGCCTGAGGGGTTGTCGAACCTACGCCGCGATGATGCGGTGACTGTTCGCCAGGCGAACGCCATGGCCCGAAGATCCATCAAGGGCCTGGTGGAAGCGAAGAGGCGAGGAAGGTTTGCTTCTTTGGAGCATCCCTACGACTCCCACCTTTGGGGAATGGCGGAAGCGAAGGCCCTCTACGGAGGTGACTGGTACTGGAGTACCTTTTCCCTTTGCTGTTTTGGTGGGGAGTACGAGGAGTGGATCACAATCGTCCACAACTCCGAGTCTCTCCACGCAGTGCTTCACAAGCCGGACTGCGAGGGTCACACTCCAGCCCTGCCACGGCAGAGAAACCCGGAGAATGGGTCGGAATACCCCTGGAGCCTTTGCTTGGTCTTCATGGAGGCAGTGCATGATGAGTTGATCTCAACTTTTTCCGAGCCTTTTGGAGCTAAGAGCCTCACTTTGGATTCCCTCATGCATCACCAACTCTTCGGGGCTACCAGGGGCCTCCAGGATGAAGTGGCGGTGGACTGGGCTGTGACCCAAACGGTCCGTTTCCTGGAGACCATGGACACCAAGCAGGAGGCGCAGCACCTGAAGTGGCTCCTCCGCCACGCCTACCACACCGGCTGCGACGTTCGCCTTACAGACAAAGGCGAGGATGTGGTAGGCAACAGGCCGGGTCCCTACCCGGCGTTCAGATGGCTCTGGGGAGACATTTTGTCCTACAAATGGAAGGAGCCACAGCATATCAACATCCTCGAGCTCACCGCTTTCCTGACGGAGCTCCGCCGCCGAGCCCGAAACCCTGAAGAGCACGGCCGGCGCTTTTTCTGTATCGTGGACTCCCTTGTCACCTTCTACGTGTTGGGCAAGGGACGATCCAGCTCTAAACGTCTCAATCGAGTTTGCCGCCGCATCACCGCCGTTGACCTCGCCGCTGGAATGATCCCGATGACTTTGTGGACCATCAGCAAGTGGAACTACTCCGATGGCGCCTCAAGGAAGTACGAACCGCAATGACCACTTGCGGTACCTCGGGATCACTCAGCGGACAAGGCGCTCTTATGAGCGGGCGGTGGCGGCTTTCTTTTCTTACCTTCGCGCCCTACGGGGCAGGCTCCCCCGTGACATGGCGGAGCTCGATGATGAACTCTCCGAGTACATCAACCACCTTTATCAAGAAGGTGACTCACTATCCTTTGCAGGTTGGGTCGTGAGTGGCCTCAAGCGGTTTCACCCAAGGTGCCGTGGGCACCTGCACGCTTCGCAGTTGTTCCTCAGGAACTGGACGAGGGTTCATCTCCCTCAACGCACCACGCCACTTTCCTGGTTGGGGGCCAAAGCCATGGCCAGTGCTGCTTTTCAGGTGGGGCGCCCAGACCTTGCTATCATTGTCCTGTTGGGCTTCGCCTTCTTTTTGCGGACGATGGAGCTTCTGGCCCTGCAGCACCGCCATGTGCGCCTTTTCCCTGACCAAGGTCAAGTTGTTATTGCAGTTATTTCAAGCAAAACCTCCCGTGGTCTTCGTCGCGGAGGAGCCACCTACTTCTACCAGCGCACTCAAAGCCTCGGCCGCACCGTCATCCAAGGCCGTTGGAAGGACCAGACCACTGCCCGCATTTATGTAGATGATGCCAGGGCCACTTTGGTGCAGTTGCTGCTCCCCGCCCACGTCACCGCCCTGCAGCAACGCCTTTCTTCTCTTTGGCGAGTGGCGGAGCCAGGTTAGCTGTCTTTGGACAGTTGGCTTGGGGAGTTGGCTGGGCTTCGGGTTGGTAATCCCCGGAGCTCCGGACCTCCTACGGGAGCGACCGCCTACGGGCGTGTAGGCACCTTCGGCGGAGGCTGTATTTTAGTTTTGGCCTCCGGGCCGGTCTTTGTGCGTAACTAGGCGCACTGTTGCCAACTCTGATCCCTTCCAGCTCCTCTGGAAAAAGTCCGCTGCGTCGTGCTGAGAATACCCTCAGTGCTGCGAACGGCGTGTAACAGAGTAGAGCTGCGCGTGCCTTTCTCAGTGATGCCGCGCTGGGTGATAGTTTCGGCTCGCCACCACCTCCCCGCCACCACGTTGGCTGGGCTTCGGGTTGGTAATCCCCGGAGCTCCGGACCTCCTACGGGAGCGACCGCCTACGGGCGTGTAGGCACCTTCGGCGGAGGCTGTATTTTAGTTTTGGCCTCCGGGCCGGTCTTTGTGCGTAACTAGGCGCACTGTTGCCAACTCTGATCCCTTCCAGCTCCTCTGGAAAAAGTCCGCTGCGTCGTGCTGAGAAATCTTTCTTGCTGAGGATGGGTTGCCTTCTCGCCAGCAGTGCCTGTGCAGTGAAGATCTGATTGTCGGTTCTGCGGACAAACAGATTGCTGTCGATGCATGATATGTCATGCAATTGGTCATTTGCTGGCAGATCACCGTGGGTCTTGCTTGTTATGTTGGCACATAGCGGGCAAACCAAAGTCCCACTGGAGCCCTTGAAGTCGTACATAGATTTCAAAGCTGCCTCGTCTGCAACTACAGTATGCAGTTTCGCGAAGAACATGACCCGTTCCCCAGTTGGCATGTTCAGCAAACAGCCCGACTGGAGGTTCAGGAACGATTCCGAGGAGACCAGAATGTGGGTGAGTGCAGACAGCCCGCCCTGGATTTTGTTCACCACCGAAGACCGAGTCAAGTTCAAAGGGAACCAAAGGTTTTCTTGGCATCGGCCTTCGGCGTCAAAGTCGAGAAAACTGAGGTAGTACCCTTGGATCTTTCTGGTGTTGCTGGCTTTTAATTGGTTGCCAGGACTAATCTCATCATTGTATAAAGCCATGCGCCATGGGGTGGTTGCTGTGCATGGGTACTTCGATAGCTGCCTTTGGAAAAAGGCAGCTACACCCGGCATGGACTGGCAAAGGTGCCATATCCATGCCATCAGGTTGAGGATCGGCAACTCTGTGGGCACGATCTTCATCTCCTCGTCTCCAGCTGCCTTTCGGCTCTTGACCTCCACAGGTACTGTAATCTTGGCCACCAAAGGGCCATGAGGAGTCTCTGCCTTCAGCTCGGAATCCCGTGCCCTTTTGATGCCTCGCGCTGAGTCAAGGACTTCAGGGCATGCAGCCACTTCCTTCAGTACTGCCTCCAGTGCACTCTGGCTCACATAGTGCTTTCTGCCGATGGTAGCGAGCGACATAGATTATAAAGATGGCTGCCCGCGAGCAAAATGCCCTGCAGGCACCGGATATTAGAAGTAACAACTCTTACAATAAATATGTTTGTACATACAACATGTGTCAACCTGTCTATAAATCCTTGTCCCCACGAAACCTTCTTCAACACAACAAAAACCTCTGAATGCACGTATGATACAATGTATGCACACGATCTACAACTAATTTCTTATAATGGCTGGACTATATCTACCAATATATAATATCACATATATATATATATATATATGTGTGTGTGTGTGTGTAAGTATGTAACATACATACATATATATATATATATAGATATATACAGGATATATTTATACTTGCAATGCAGCATCAGACCAATCTGCAAGCCGATCCGATCACTCAGGTTTACATGCTGCCTGGCAAGACACACACACACACACACACACACACATGCAGCAGAAGAGGCAACATGATGTGCATAAGTGCATGCCTGCATGATGATCTTTTCCTCCCTTTGTGCTGCAGTCGACGAGTTCCCCACTCATCGAGCCGGTCATTTGAATCGGGCAAGTAGCTACTTACAGAAGCAGCTGGGCCTGCAGCCTGGTGCGAATCTGCATTTGCTGCAACCATTCGGGCGAAGGCTCACCCTTTTCTTCATGGAAAGATTGGCATAGTATTCTCTGCTACCGGCCGGGGCGGCTTTGGCCTTTGCACTGGCCTTTGCACTGGCCTTTGCAACGGCCTTTGCACTGGCCTTGGCACTGGCCTTGGCACTGGCCTTACTGGCTGCCTTTGCTTTGGCATGGGCTTTGGCCTTTGCCTTTGCCTTGGGCAAGCCTGCAGGCTTCTTAAGAATCCCCTTCTTCTTGTTGACTGCATCTGCAACGAGCCCAGCCTGCCTCAACACTTCTGCCTCGTCGGCCTCGTCGTTTTCAGGATCACTCATCTCCAACTGCACTGCCGGCGAGACACCAGCTGATGCATTCGTTGCCGCCACAAGTGCTGCTTGCTGGACCGATGCAGATGCCCCTGCAGGTGCCTGCTGGGTTGCTGCTGCAGGTGCCTGGGTTCCTGCTGCAGGCCCCTGGCCCATGGTGGTTGCCCCCGCTTGGCCTCCACCGGGTGCGAAGTACTGCATGTTCGGGATCGGGTCCTGCTGCTGCTTATTCTGGTCCTGCATGAACCTCTGCATCATGTTGTTCATGGTGTTCATCATACCCATCATCGTCATCCCGGGCTGCATGCCTTGCAAGCCCATGTTGAATTGCATGTTCATGGGGTTGTTGTTGCCACTTGCACACACTGCAGGCCAGCTCTGCATGCCACCGGCACCCATCATGTTTCCACCACGAAGCTTCTTCGAGCTCCCTCTCAACACGATTGCAGATGATGCTGCCTGCACCCTGTCGGGAGATTGCATCTGCACAGTGCATGCAGGATCCTCTTGAGAGTATGCATCGGCGAGCTCAGGGGGCAGATTGTCTGGCGATGCTGGATAATGCTCGAGGTGAAAGCCATTCTTGGGCAAGCCTTTGGCTTTGCTTTTCAGCATTTTCTTGAACAACTGCTTGTTGGCATAGCTGTCAACCGCCCCCACATCACCGCCTGCCCTGGCCAAGCCAGCTGCCAAGATCGCTTTGCAGCAAGCCTCAGATGGGCAGGTGAGCCTCAGCTTGATGCACCGGCATGCCAAGACATCCAACTTCACGTGGATGTTGTCACCAGCTTCCAAAGCCTGGATATCTTTGACGGACAGGTAAGGTCAACTTTCTGAGTAGCTCTCTTGCCACCCTGACCTGTCCCGGTGTTGGTTCTAGCTACTGCTCCAGCCCAGAGATCACTGAACTCCTTTGTTTGTTGAGAAGTCCATTGCTTTCCTGCAGTCCATGCAGCCAGCAGGGCTGAGGCTCCATTTGCATCCACGGAGGCAAGGTTCTTCACTCGCTGGCAAAGGGCTTTTGCTTGCACCTCTCTAACACTGTCGTAGTTCGGGAGTGCAGTCATGGACTGGAGAAAATTGGCTGTAGCAGCCAAATCCCCCTTCAACTGATCCATGGCTGTGGCAGCAGACATGTCGATCTGTTTGCGAGCTTGAAGCCCTGCAACCGATCTTTGCAATCAATCCTTTTGAGCCTTGCTTGGACATATCGGCGGGCCAGGTTCGCGAAATTTTGGATTCTTCCTCTCTCTCTCTCTCTCTCTCTCTCTCTCTCTCTCTCTCTCTCTCTCTCTTTCTGTCTCTGGCTTTTGCTTCTCCTTCTCCAAAGTATATATATATGCATATACATATATATATATATATATACATATGTATACATATATATATATATATATACATATATATATATATATACATATATATATACATATATATATATATATGATAGTTCCGTATACAGACTATATACACCCGGACATGATTTGAAGTTGTTCGCTCTCATGTCTTATGTGTGGTGTGCCGGCATCCTCACTTCGTTTCCTTTGTCTTTTGCAGCCGAATCTAAACTCCCTGTTCCTTCCATCGTCCTTTTCTCCAGTCACCATCCCCTCCGGCCCCTTATATAAGCTGCCTCAGCCATGCCCACCTCCTATATATCCATGGCTCTCTAGCTGCTTCCCTCCTCCTCCTGCCTCGATCCCTCCCATGCCTGCTTGGTTTATCTGAATGCATGTCTGTTGTGCATGTCTCTGTACTTCCTGTTTTGGGCACATGTGTCAATACATGACGGTCATGCATGCCTCTGTCTCTTTGTCTGTGTCGTCTCGATCGCAAGACACCAAGAGAACATGAAAACACAAAGCCAAGACACATGACACTCACAGAGAGAGACACAGAAGCAGTCCCACAGTGCACAAAGACAGCCACATGCATGCAGGCACAGCGAGACACCGACACAGCAATGGCGACACACAAAGACAGCAGCAGTATATAGATACACACGAAAGCACAGCAACAGAAGCACAACAAGAACACACATGCACATCATGTAGGACCGCACATGCAGTCCTGGTGACCACTTGTACCGAGAAATATGCCACATCCGGAAACAAGGGCTGACGACGATGTCATTGTTGTGTCTTCGTGTCTTGGTTGGCTGTGTGCCGAATGTCATTGCTTGTTTTGCACACCAGAGAAGCAACAATGAAACAAGCGAGCAACCAAGCAACTCGTAGATATGTGTATATATATATACACATACATATATCTATCTATCCATCTATCTATCTATATATATATATCTATCTATATATATATATATACATATATATTCATCCTATATACATGTATATACAGTATTTAGCATATGTTTATTGTGGCAACCATACAACTCACATCTATAGTGCATACATATACATATATATATATATATATATATATATATGCATGTGTATAGTTACGTACGTATATATGTGTATATATATGTATACATGCATATATATATATATATATATGTGTGTATATGTATATGTGTGTATATATATAGAGCTTATGTCTACAATGTATATATATGTATATGTATAAACTATAACAATGTATGTGTATATACATATATATATATGTATGTATATAAATATGTCTGTATCTGTATGTATGTATGTATGTATATGCATATAAATATAGCTCTATAGTGTTAGTATATGTATAAGAACATAAAGGATATAATGAAGAGTGATATAGAGTCTGAGAGAATGAGAGAGAGAGAGGGGGAGGCGACTGCACAGTTGCAGGTTACCTTGCAAGCTAATGTTTATAGTTCTGTGCCCTGTGCTGTTTTCTCTCGTTTGTCTCTTCTGCCCTCACTGCAATGCACAGCATGCAACACAAGGAAATCGCCAGGGCAGGGCAGTGCATGCTCGCCGGCAGACATCCCGAATCTTTTGCACTCGGACTCGCGACACGGCTACTGCTCGTAGAGGGCTGGACCCGGGGCCAATTTCGGCTAATCCACAGCAAGAACGGCCCACCCAGACCAAGACACGGGCTGGCACATGTATATGTGTCTAGTTTAAATGCCAGTGCTTCCATAGCCTCGGCTGCAGCCACAAGCAGGGAACATGTACCGTGCCCATTTATTTAGGTTTTGAGTGTATGTGTGTATGTGCATATGTAGATATTATGTAAATATATTGAAGCTAGAGCCAGGATGACATGTTCCTGGCAGCAGCCACAAGCCGAGGCCTGAAGGTCCCTAAAGTATCAGGCCACCTACATTGCAGGTCTACATAGAAGCCCACAGCACAATCTCGGTCCAGGCTCCAACCCGGCAGAGCTCAGTAGGAAGATCACGGAAGAAGCCACAGGGCCAGGACCTGCACGAGCATGCAGGCTTCATCAATGCCCATGGTGCCCAAGATTTGGTGTCTGAGAACCAAGCATATAAGGATGCAAAACTTGAAGACGGCATCCATGTCCCAGGCACCTGCAATCTGGAATGAAGCCGGTCTAAGGAAAGTCATGGAACACCCACTCCAGGGGCCCGGCCCGATAGCCCAACCCGGCCATTGTACAGCCAGGCTTGCTGAGTTTGGGGGCACAAGGGCCCGGAACCTCGAAACCCAGTTTTTTATAGATCGATATTCCCGGTTTGGTCTCGGCGGCCACATTTTTATAGATCGATATCCGGTGGGTTTCCCCGGCCAGGTCAGAAATATAGATCGATATTGGCCGGGCCATTCCCACCACCCCGCCTTTATAGATCGATATTTCCGCGGTCACCCCGGCCACCGCACCCATATAGATCGATAAAAGTGCTGGTTGTCCCATTTACACAGTGTTGCTGCATGTCGGCGCCAGGGATGTGGTGGGTGGTGGCTCCGGTGGGGCACATGTCATCATTTGCAAAGCCATGAAAGCCTGCCTCACTTGGGCTTCTGCTGCATCGCGAAGGAGAGCAGCTCCCTCTGGAACTGGGTCTGCAGCACGGAAACACTTATGTTCGGAGCCGCAATCCACTGCTGATTTCAGAAGCCCGCCTGCTCTCGAATCGTGGCAACACTGTCCGATGCCAGGGCAAGAGCAGCAGGAGCGGCTCGGGCCATTTGAACCTGCTGCCCAGCCCGAGTCCGGCTTCGGGTCCTGCAACATGAACAATACTTGTTCGCTGTGCACAAGCCTCGACTGGACCCCACCTTCCGGCCCCCGGCGGCCACCAAGTGCCCTCCGAGTCGACGAACCCGGAGACCTGGTGCCCTGCAGCCTTGGCGCCTATGGCTGCCCACGGTGCCTTCACCTGCAAGCTTCATGGTTGCTTGCCTCTGCTCGCGAGCCAATGGCCCTGCGAGACGAGCTTGGCACCACCCTTGACGATCTGCTGCCCCTTGCATCCGGAGCCCTCGTGCATCCAAGTCGGTGACCAACGGAAAAATCATCAAACCAAAGTAGCTGGGGCCCTGTCCTTGCCCCACTGCTGGATCCCGGCAGCATTGGGCAAAGCCATAGCCTTTCAGCTGACCGGAACCACGACAAATCCTAAATCCTAAGCCCAAACACCAAACCCTATTATTTATGTGTACATCTACACACACACACACTGCCTTGTATATGTGACTATATACTACTTCGCCTGCAGGGCTATCAGCTCGCAGGCAGGATTGCATGTTGAATGCCCACTATCTAGAAAGTATATGTGCATATATTAGAATGTCTATCTATTATGTATGTATAATATGTATGTATGCATGTATGTATATGTGTATGTATGTATGTATGTATGTATGTACGTATGTATGTATGTAAATGTAGATGTAGACACACACACATATATTTCATAATAGATGTGTGCATGCACATGTGCCCTCGTGAGCCCAAGTGAGCATGGCCTGCCAGTTGGCTTGCCAAGCCATCATCGGCAACCCCTGTCACATCTCAGAAGCACCGAAACAACTCGGCCGCGATAGCAGACCGACCTCCCCAGAGCTGCTCGATGCTGCCGCCTCAGCAGCAGCAGCGAGGAGAAGCAGCAAACAATCCAATTTGCATGCATGCAATGGGGTCCCCACGGGCCCCGTTCGCCACTTTCTCGGAGGTGGTCCCTCCGGTTCCGCGACCTCAGCACGGCGAGCATTCGTTGAAGAAGGAAGCCGTGCAACTCAAGAACACGGCCTTGATGGATCCATGGGCATTGGACAGGGCCTTGGCATCCGGACAAGGATTCAATTAAATGTGCTGGAAGTGGAATTGAGGTCTGTGCTCTCTTCTTCGGCTTCGGAGGCACTGGCACCTAAGAGGTTCATTATACCGACCCAGAGAAAACCTAAGACACAAGCACCCGGCGAACACGGGCTCTTCCAAAGCGACTTCTTCTGTCTCCTGCAACACAAGTGCACGGGATGTGTGCATGTGGGCATGACCTCCATCCAGCCTCCTGGGCTTCTTGCAAGCCATCCACAAGAGGATCCTGCCCAAAGGACATTCCAATTCTACACGGTTTAAGGGTTTAGGCTCTAATAGGGTTCAGGGTTTAGGGTTTATGTTTAGGGTATATTGTATATAGTGTCGCTGAAATCATGCATGCAGGCACCAGTCAATGCCTCCTCCAAGTCGCCACTCGAGTCAATGTCCTGAACAATATATCGGGTGGTGCATGCAAGAGGCAGCATCCAGGAAGCAAAGCAGTGCTAACTCGGCCTCGGCATACTCCTCCTGATACTCCTGGCATATCTTAAATCTACAGCAGTATATATGATGCATGCAAGCATGATGGCAAGGGCCCGACCCAGGGGTCGAAGTGGGCCTGGGCTCACAAGAAATGACAACCAACATCTCAATGGTAAGCTTGGGCCCTGCGCCGGAGCTTGCTCGTCCTCGGGGATCTCGGCCTTTTGGCGCTTTTAGAAGCTATAACCCATGAAAGCATGGTGCCGATCGCAATTTGGGCCCGAACATGGATCGGCTCCTCGCCTTCTGCCTGCAAACAATTGGGATTCAACCTCACATGGGCTTATAAGTATAGCTGAGGTGCAGACATCCTGGACCTGCTCCGTGGCTTCTCCCTCCAGCATGCAACCGAACGAGCCAAGCAAAAGTTCCGGAGCAAAGACCCCGGCTGCCTGCATGGATGCTGGTGCCACGTCCTGCCAAGGAACAAGCACACCTATATAGTGACAGCAAAACTCAAGTCAAGTATAACCCGCCTCCAAGTTCCCTTCAGAGGCGGTCAGCTCCTACACGAAGCGACTTCATATAATATGTGTGCAAAGAGACACAACAGGATCCGAACAAAGGAAGCCTCTATCACGATCATGCTCTCTCTGTACTTGAAGGCCTTGTTGCTCCAGAACATCCATCCTGACGGGGATGCATGTTGATGTAAATCCGAAAAGAAGCACTCAAAGTCTCGCCTTTCAAGGGAACGGATTCACTGTCGGAGTCGTTGCACCACACCGACAGCTGTGGAGGGTCACTCATCCTTTGGTCCAGCGAAGCCGGCCCCCACCGGGGACATCGACCTGCCACCGGTACCTTTTCTGTCCTGGCCAGAGTGTTTGGGAACGATCCGGGCGAAGTAAACTTATCTGAGGGGTCCTCGTACCGGCTCCAGGTCGTGAAACTCCATACCGGAGATCTGCACCATCTTGTGTTCGTCGTCCTAGGCAAGACAGATATATATAATACGATCCATTTATGCAAAGTCTCCAAAAACCCCGACCTGAGGCATGCCACACCATCGCATGGCAAAGCAAGCCATGGCTGCACCGGAAAGCCCACAAGCCCTCAAGTCTTTAAAAAGTGCATGCAGTGCATGCCAGCCTGTGGCCCATGACCTGATATGTGCATTGCATTGTGGGCCACGACCTGATGTGTGCATGCAGCCTGCATAAGAGGATGTTTGAAGTGTGCATGCCGGCATGCATGCATGCATGCATCGACCCACAAAAGAGCCTGAATCGGTCCACGATCGAGTGTTTCAACTGCAAATCAGCAACGACATGAAGAGCTGCACACCATGGAACACAGCATGCAAACAGTTTGGCGCCTGAGGCATCGACTCACTGACTCGGTCTGCCTCTCTTTTTCTCTTTCTTTCTCTCTCATATATATATATATATATATATATGTTTATGTCTCTATATAATACATTATATATATATGTATATCTCTCTCTCTCTCTCTCTCTCTCCTCCATCTCTCTCTTTGCTTCTGTTCAATTTTTATACCCAATCAAGCCGGCCATCGAACTGGGCACCACAAAAACTCACTCTTCCTCTTCCTCGCCCTCGCCCTCCTCGTCCTCATTATCAGCGGCTTCCTGGTTGTCATCGTTCTTCTTACCCTTCTTGGCAATCTTTCTCTTCTTCTTGGGAGTGGACTCGCTGGAGCTGCACTTTTCCCGCAGGAACTTAATGTTGTCCTCCGTGAATTCCACCCAAACTGCAGACGACCCCAACCCCTCCAACAGCATGGTAATGGACTTGCCATGGAATTCCACCTCCATCGACAAAGGGAGCATGACGGCATGCTTGGACTGTGCTCGAACAGGCTTCTCCTTCTTGGGCTTGGGATTTTCCGACTCCTCCTTCAGGGCATCCTGCAGCAGCATGTTGGCACGTTCTTGTCGTAGTTGCACGAGCTCGTCCCATGCTGAGCATGCCAAGGATCCTGCAGTGTCCTTCTTCTGCTTTCTCAGATCTAATCTAATGCTTTTCCGGAAAGCAATCTGACACTGGTTCGGTCCCACTTCTACAGGCAAATGAAGGGAACCCCTTGCACGAGCTTCTGAGTCGGGACGAAGGGAGCAGACTTGCCAAGCTGAACCACATACTTCTGTGTGATGCGAATCTCGTCCATGCTGAGCTCGACAATGGGACGGGTGAAAGGATGCGAGACTTCTAGAAACACTTGAGAGCGAGCTGGGCACAACAGCATGCCTTCACATCTCCTGCATGCACATGCATGCAGAGCTGCCTGCGAGCTGAAAGCCCTGCAAGCGACACGTACAAAGATTGCAAAGCACTGAAGGCTCTGCACACCACTCAAACCTCTGTGCAGGGAAGTCTTCCCTGAGATCGAAATCGCATGGATCCATGTCTGCTGGGCAAAATGCAGACATGTAACGAAAGCCACACCTCAAGGCAGCCGAGCACTATATCGATGTATACTTCACATCTACATGCATCTTTAAATATACATATGTACATTTAAGTTAAGTATATACCGATCTACATCTATGATAAACATATACATTTAGCTTTAGGTGGCTCGGGCATGATGCCGAGATCGGATGCATCTGCTCTGTGCGCCTACTGCTTGGTTCTCAATCTCTTGGGTGCAGCTGGCATCTCAAGATCATCCCGAGTGGCCTTCTTCGGCATGAACTGGGACAAATGATCGCCTGGCGCTAGGAGGATGTTGTTTCGGAGTAGTGGCACCCGGATGTTGCTAGTCTTCGTGCCAGACCAGCTCAGCTCCATGTTGATGGATCCTGCATCTTCCGTCATGTTGACGAGGAAAAACGGGGAGATGCAGCACTTGCCCGACCCCATATCCTCGTCGCCCTTTGGCAGCTGCACACATGACGAGAGCTAGAATTGGCGATCGTCGAGCTTCCATGGGGTCTGCACTTCCACGGCATTCGCTGAAGAGCCTTGGGATTTCGGCCTGTGAATGATCTTCCAGCTCACTGGCACAAGCACCAGTTGGCCTTTGGTGAACTTTTGCTTGACTGTCAAAACCTTGTGAGGCTTCATTTGCAAGCTGAGCTTGCCGAGCACCCCATCAACATCATGCTCCTGTGCCAATATGTCCAACTCTTTTTGGATGTCTGCGACCATGAGAGCAGCCTGATACTCCAGAGATTGGGAGAAGCCCAGCATGGACAAATCCTCGAGAACCTCTGCTTCCTTCTTTGGGGTGAACAAGATCCACCCACCAGCAAGGAACTGATCGCTGGCAACCTTCATGAAGCCTTTCTTCTGCAGATCCTGCAGTTGAAGTTGGGAGCCCTTGATGTGCTTGATCCGGCACTCCAATTTGTCCGCTTTGCGACGAACAAAGGCATCGACCACGAAGCCTGCATCAGTCAGCAAGTCCTCCGCATTGCGGAGTGACCCATCCGGGTTCAGCTCCCTCATCCTCTCAGCTGCTCCCTGGGCCGATGACTTGCCATCGGCATTTGCTTCAGCAAATGCCGCCCACGGAGTCTCCAATCCCAAGAGCAGGCAAGCATCGTGTGCGATGCCTTGGACGGCCCTAAAGCTTTTCTCCTGCTCGGCACGAGGAAGCCCAAGGCAGAGCCTCACGACATTCATGTCCACCACTCCCAAGATGTTCACGAAGCTCACATCCCTGAAGACGTCAACACCCTTCTTGACCATGAGCTCCCGAAGTTCGCACAACACTTGGTTCCCCTCCAGAACCTTCTTCTCGCAGTCTCGGGCGAACATCTTCCGAGCTGTGCTTGCGGTGATCCCACCCCCTGACAAAGCCAGATTCAGCAATGCATGCCGGAAATGAGGGATCTGCTCCTGGCCTTTCTTGAAGTCTTGGGAGAGCACCTCCCAGAACTGCAATCCCAAAGCTCTTGTTTGGCCTGAACTCCTGACGAAGATCTCGCTTTCTCGTAGAAAGCCGCCGTCCGCCCCCCCGCAGAAGCGGAGGGCGAAACTGTAGAGAGCCGGAAAGCAATCGCCACACGGTGGCTTCGAGCTCAGGGCCACCTTCTTGATGTTCTGGAAGTCCGGGGAGCTTTCACGGCTTGCCAAAGAGAAGATGCGGCGAAGAAGCTGGAGTTCACTCTCACTCTTCTGCAATGTCGCATTCTGCGATGCTTGAACGAGCTGGACAATGCTGGGAAAAGCCTCGCCAACTTCTTTGGAAATGACCCGCCAGGTAAGGCCAAGCTCCACGTGTTCTGCCAGGGCTGCATCTCGAGCCCTGACTTGCTGAAGGCTTAGCATCCCATTCACAGAAAGCTCTGTCGACTCGTGGCGAGCCGAACATGCCACCAGTCTGAGGGCAAAGTTTGTATGAGATGCTGACAGGCTGAGTACTTTGAGGAGTTTGCTCTCCATGGTACCAAGCGAGCCACCGGCACCATCAACCATTCGTTGGTTGTAGATGCGGTGGTCGTCCGAGCCTATCTCGATGCCGATGGCATCCACACGGGCAGGCACAAAGCCCACCTGAGCGATGCTGTCGAGGAGCTGGTGTACGTCGCCCGCATTCAACATCAACCCGTCCCGGTTCTGCGGGTGAACCCCCACTGAAAGTGGGGGTATACGCATCTCTGTCAGCAAACCAGAGCGGCGAAGAACGACGAAGAGGTCGGCGACCGACTTCACAAGGAACTCGCCTCCCTCTGTCTTCCGCAGTAGGGCTGCGAAATTCCCCGTAAACTTCAGGCGACAGCGCCATTGCACCTTGTTCCACCTAGAAGTACACTGAGTTCTCGAGCAGACAAACTTCGTCGGTATATACACATGGTCACATGATGGTTTTCTTGCCCTTCTTGCCTTGCAGGCGAACTAAGTACTGCCTGCGAGCATGCATCTTATGAAAAGAATAGTTCTTGCTGGCATGGCTGCCTGTGGAATTAAAGCTTTATTGCCCTGCAGGCGAAAATATACTGCCCGCGAGCATCGATACATATACCAAAAAGAACAGCACCTAAGCAAACTTGGCCTGTTTACTTAATTGTGCTAAATGGCACGACCTCAGTTGGCATTAAGTATGCTAACTTGGCTAAGTAAAATATCCATATCTTGTCTATCCTGTCTAATCATTTACAAGCAACAACATCTGATTGTTAAATGACCCCGTCCATTTACTAAACAAGCCATCTGCACTGCTGCAACATAGCCTACTTATAAGTATACTAACAACAACTTAGCCATGATAATAACCATGGTTGCACAAGATACTTAACCATGCTAAGCACTGTAATCATTTATAACCACCCCGCCCTTAGAAGTACTTGCACCGTACCACTTATCGAAACTGCAGGACCTTCGCTTGTGTGCTCTTGTGCGGCCTTAAGTGCTAGAAAACAGATGATAATGTGTTCCCATCTCTTTGTAGACAACAAGGCACAGTGGACTTCAGCAGTTACATGTTGCTCTCTTCGCCGCTCAAACAATCAGCGTGAACCCAGCCCATGGGAGTCACCGCAGCCCATGGTGATTTCCGAATTCCAGGAATCCCATCTTCTACAAGTTTAGCTGCGGTTTGAGACCCATTCTTGCAATTTTCCAGACCTCCCGGGTCTCACACCCGGCAGATTGCTCAGCAGTGGGATGTAAGAAGCGAATCTTCGGACACGGTCTTAGTTCCATTGGTTAAGCGATGACTGCGACGACTACAACGACGCCACTACCACGTACCACACGCCACCAGCGCCGCCACTGCCGCCGCAAGTGCCCCGAGCACCTACGACTTCTGCTGCAGCCAATACCTTCACGAACGACGGCTGCATTTTCCTTACCATCGCTACTGCGACAGGTCGCCGGTTTGGGTTGGGGCACATATGTCCTGTGCGACTCCTGCCAACCCTGAAAACAACAACCCTGCTCCATTCCCAAGCCCTCAGCGGTTTCTGTTTGACGGTGTGTGTGTGTGTGTGTGTGCTCTTTCTCTACTCACGACATCCAAAATCCTCCCAGCCCGCTTGCGAGGCCATCCATTCTGAGCTGGTGGAGGAGAGCCAGAAGCTGCGCCTCGAGCTGGAGCAAGGCCCGGACACTCACAACCAGAGCTTTTTTGCTGGTAGGTGCATGGACAAGGATTCCGAAACACTCACGGCAGCTAGCATAAAAGGCTTTAGTGGCCAGAGCTTTAGTTGAAGTCCGACCGGCAGGGGAGCGGGATTTGACTTAAGTGTGGGTTTCAGGGTTTAATGAAGGGGTCTGAATGATTCGACTTGGGGCTACCATCGCAATATACTGTGGCCATAAGGGACGATAAGGGGGTGTGATTTAGTGCAGGACGGGAGAGGTTCAACGAAGAGCTGGCTGCAAAAGATGCGCCGAATGCCTTCCTGCGGACAGAGGCCGCTTGGGGGTTCCTATAAAGGTCCATGTCAAGATTACTACAAGGGTTCTTGCATGGGTTACTGCAGTTTTGGAACTTTAAGGCCTGCAGCCCAGAGGACTGGACATTGCAGGGCGACTTCGGATAAGATGTTTACGTACGAGTTGAGTGTCGACTAGTTCTTCCTTTAGTGTGAAACCAGAAGTCTCAACTTTGTGATGCTTTAGTGGCGTTGCATCTAGAGCTGCGATTGCTGACCGATCCGATGCCTCAAGCATCGATGCTTTCGCATATTTTCGCATAGAAGCAGAAACAACCCTTGCTTTTGCCAGAAAGGACCCTGAGATCGAAGAATCTTCACCCACGGAGTTGCACAGCATGTGGTGCTAGTCGGTGAAGAATTCATCAAAATCAACTTCCTAAAAGCTCGTAGCCTTTGTATCTCAAATCACTGGGATCAAAGGTGCTGTTCCGACAGTCACCATGCGACGCGAAAACAGCACCTGAAGTGACACGCATCATCTCACACAAGGCATTGCCTTGCAGCAGGTTCATGGCCTCAGAGCGGCATTCAGGATGAAAGTCGAGATCGCCTGTGTGTGGCGGAAGAGCAGCGCGCGCGACATCGGCCGGCCGTGTGCGTTTGGGTGCACACGATGCTCACCCGATGCTCTCCTGAGTCCCCCAACGCGCGTTTTCTGCGTTAGCGTCCGGGACGCGGGTCTAATGATGCAGAGTCGGCGGCTGCCACACACCGCGGGATGCGGTGGACAGTGAAGCAGGCCTCAGGGCCAGTGCTCGGCTCGGCGGCCAAGCACCACCCGATTTTTCGCAGGTATTTGGCACGTGGTGCATCGTTGAGGCAAACTGCCAGAGTATACACTACACAAGACATGGTGAATGGAGTGAATATGCCAACAGAATGCAGCCCACACACAGGAGCTCCCTGCTGACTTCAGATGAACCCCGGAGGAGCTGAACAATGATTGGACTGTGTCAACTGGGTCATCGATCCGATCCACGGCGGACCTTCCTGAAAGGCCATGCGCCCAGAGGGTTTCGGGCAAAGAGCTTGTCTTGCTTGTCGTTCATATATGATCATATGTGGGCTGTGAATGTGGGGCAAGCTCAACTCTTGCACTACCGATGTTGCACTGTGCTTTGTACCCTCCCCCTCCAAGCAGTTGGTGCACTGAATAGAATGCGTTATAATACAACACGTAACGGGTAGTATATTATATCACTATACTATAGTACTTTGGATTGTCTAATATCATGCTGTGTTATGTTTTACTCTCTCTCTCTCTATCTCTCTCTATATATATATATATATATATATATATAACATCCTACCATATTCTAATCTCTTCTCGTCTCTTCTCTTCTATCCTGTTTTAGTCTATTCTGTTCTACAAAATGATGTCATAGTTTCTCCTCTTCTATTCTATTATCTTCATCTTCTTTTCTCTTCTCTTCTCCTCTCTTCTTCCGTTCTCTTCTTCTCTATTCTGTTCTATACGGTTCTACGATAGTATTTAATCAATTTGTCATGATATGTTGTTCGATTAAACGGAGAGTGTGTCGATCTCAAAGATGATGACATGATCCTCCACAAGCTTTGTTAAGTTCTTGTGCGGGTTTTTATTGTTGTTATTGTTTTTATACAGCGGATTATGTCATACGATATTATAGTATAGTATATTATGTTACCTTATGTTATAATATGTTGCGCTATGTTCGATTATGTTACACGATGTTATATTATGTTACGTTATGTATTACTCTGTTATATGATGTTATATTGTATGATATAAACACATGATTGCACACATGGTTATATCGACGTTCGAGCTGCGTGGCAGGACTCTCCTGCCTGACTCGGAGAGTCTTTACTCACCCGGCGTGCCATGGAGGCCTCGAGGTTTAGTTTCTGTCGTTCGTTTGTGCGGAAATTATCACCGCGGGTCACCTGTGCACAGTTTCAGCACCTGCCTAGGGCCTAGCCGCCTGGGTGTTCAGGCACATCATCAGCCATAGACTAGACCCGACGCTATCCGGAATCGAACAGAGCTGCCGCTCCAAGTGTTGGTTGTGGTCTGCAGGAGAGCTCGAGAAATTGCAGCAGAGCAGGACTCGCCCAACGATGTCCGCCCTTTTTGGGAGCTTGCTGTGTGTTTGGCATGACCGGTGTCCCGGAGCACCGCAGGACACTCGTGATGAGAAGAGGTACAAGTCCAAGGACCGGTCGCAATTGGTCACGCTTTTTGCGTGGCATCTTCTGCTTGCCTCAAGCCCGAACGCGTTTGCAATCTCCGAGCAGAGAGTAGATGTGGAAAATTTCACATTCCCGGAGGAGTCGACTCGCTCGGCAGACCAGGTGACAGAGAGGCAAGGGTCGCAGGTCACTGCAAAACTCATTGTTCTCTCTTCTCCCTTACTCCACAAGCTTGGTATATATATATATATATATATATATATACACATATGTATATATATATATATATGTTTATATATGTAAACTTACATGTATATATATATATAGATAGATATAAATTATGGATGTATATACGTGCATATACATAATACAGATAGGTGAACAGACAGATAGGGAGAGGTATGACTGGTGGGTGTACGTCGCCCAACCTGATGCAAGTCAGTGTAGAACACCCCGGGGTCTGACGGAAGCCATGCGCAGCAATCAAGCATGACTTGATGCGTGCCATGACCGCGCACGTGTAGTGAAGGTGTGTGCGAAGCTATCCCCACCATGGCGATGCACAGCATTTGCGAGTGCATCCCAACGCTACACCAACGCACGTACCATGCCAACCAAACCCTTTTTTCGTGATTTGCCAAAAAGAAACCGAAACCCTGAATGCCCCGTCCCCCCGGCGCCCCTCCGGTGGACGATGCGAAGCAATCTGCAGTTCCGCTAGACTGCTACTGCTGGTGCTGGTACAGATAATTACAGATACTGGCGCTGCCACTGCCAACTGCCAACTGGCACTGCCAACTGCCTGCAGCTCCTGCCTCCTGCTCTTGCCTCCTGCTCCTGCTCCTGGCTGCTGCGGCTGCGACTGCGTGCGAGTGCTCCAGTTGCGACTGCAACTGCGACTGCTGCTGCTCTGCTATACCAGCGCCGCCGCCGCCGCCACCACCACCACCACGTCTGGGCCCAAGCCGTGTTGTGTGCCCGGGGGTAGGTGTGTGTCCTCGACCCTTTCAGGGCGTTCGGTGTTCCTGATTCCCCTTTGCCTCTGTTCAGGGCTGCGTTGCATGCATATGGGGCCATGGACACTGTCCTGCATACTGGTGTCTCTTCTTCAAGCTATCAGCTCCCATCAGCGCGTCGTTGGCTGGACACTGGTCTGGAGGGCAAATGTGGAGGAGCTGACCGCCGCTGGCCTGCACCATTAAGCTGCGGGGATTGCGATTCGGAAGCTCTGGTGTCGCAGCGTCCTGCACTGGGGAACCGTCTCAAGCGGATGCTAGGCGTGCCGCTCGAGCCTTGGTCTCTTGGAAACTCACACCCCACGTGGATGCTTCAGGATCCCACTGCACTGCAGGAACCGGAGCTCCCGCATCCCCCATCACTCATAGGGATAAGGATGACTCAGGTGTGTTTCGCTCCGCTGCGCAAACGCATGCGACAGGATGTGCCTCGCTGGACTTGGAAGCCATGGACTGATAGCCCAGGTACAACCCTTGGCAAGCCTCAGGTGCGCGTAGGTCCACATAGGTCCACCTCCGCCTGCAGCCGTGCGCCCATGGGTCCCTTTGCCGACAGCACAGTATGCCATGGCCTGTGCATCCTCAGCTCTCCGACTGCTCTGTGCGACCCCCCCCACCGTTGGCCTTGCATAAGCCTTCTCCCTCCCGACTATGCCTCCAGCTGGCAGGTACGACTGCAGACGCGGCCCTGCGCCGACCCCCTCTGCATGCTGGCCTCTTCAGGAGCCCGCAGTGTCTGGTGGGTTCGTAAGATTCGGGGCACCTGGGATTGGGTTCCGCTTCAGCAGCTAAGCTTTCGGACATGGAGCCTGACGGCGATGCTGCCACGCTGTCCTTATCCGCCCTTGCACCTTTTATGTGGAACCGTGCCACGCAACTTTCTGCAGCCCTTTCGGCAATGCTGGCACGCATGCCTGACTAGGACACCTTGTACAGGCCTGTTTAGGTCGATAACACTAGGCCAGGAATCTAGTCCCGTTACGTCCCACCTGTGGAGCAACCCATCAGCCCCAACCTTTGGGCATTCAGGAACCCCGCATCTAGGGCCTGCTGCGCTGTGTGTTCACACCATGCCTCGCCCTCGCGGTCGCCGTGGTGGCAAAAACAGGAATAAGAGGGGCCGTGACTTTGAGCGTGAGCGGGCTCGCCCACCGAAGTCTCGCCGTACGGCTGCAGAGAGCTCTGATTCTTTAGACGCGGATCTGGATCTGGATCTGGCATCGTCAGACGCAGAGCCAGCTGCTAGCTCCAGGCCTGCGCCGACTCCTCGCCCTATGCATGATGAGGAGGAGGCTCCTGTGCCTCGTGGTTCAGCCTCCTCGACCACGTCGACTGGGGGGCGCGATCAGAGAGCAGACTTCTCGCCCGAGGCGCTTCGCCGTGAACTGCCTCCCGATGAGTTCCTGGCTTTAGCTTCTCTGATGGGTAGGGACTACGCCACGCCGACGCGGACTGACTACCATGGCGTGGCTTCTCAGTGGATGGTTCCGCGGGCAACCGGAGCGCCTGTTAGGGCCAATGCCGATGCCTCTGCTCCCAGGCCGCCGTGAGCACTGGCGCGGCGCGTACATGGAGGACCTCAGGTGGCTTTTGTGGCTCGCTCCTGGCCTGCCGGTGCGCTTGGACCCGGGCTGAGTGTCTCTGCAGAGCAGCTGCCACCGGTAGCCACCACATCACTGGACTCTGCAGTGCCGGACGCGCCGCGTCGATCTGTGTTGGCGCCGACGCCCAAGGTACGCGGGCGTCTCCCTGCGGTTATTACCGTGGATGATGGCCTGCCCCTCTCCGCAGAGGGGCCAGACGTGGTGGGTCCTGCTTTGGAGGCACAGGCAGGCGAAGCTGATGCTCGAGTACCGCGCCGACATCTGTGCAGCAGGAGAATGCAGAGCTTCCGCCGCTGATTTCTGCCGAGGAAAACCTTGCCATCGAGGCCTGCAGAGACCGGTATGTTGGCAACATTGACCTCAGTTCCGATTCCGGCTCCGACGCGGAGGACCTGGACAAGTATCTGGTGTCACTTAGCACTGAGAGATCAGCACTGAAGCGCCTGCCTGGGGCGCCAAGGACGCCACGACTGGCAGAAGTGCACCTCATCAATCGTGTGGCGATTGCGGAGGCAGCTGCTGAGCGTCACAGGCAAGGTGAAGTCTCGGCTGCAGATGGCTCGGGAACGCCGCCGGGTGTGTTCCTGCTCTCGCCGGGGTTATGTGAGATCCGCCGGCGATGTGAGGAGAGGGTATATATGCCGCAGGGGTCGGGGGTTGATATGACGGGCTTAAAGTGGAGGGATTTCGCTAAAAGGATTGAAGGGAGCTTCAATGGCTTCCATAGCCGCCGACCTGACTTTCCTCTTGACCCAGAGGGTTCTAAAAGCCCATTTTGCCCCCTCCCTCCCGACGTCTGTGTTGCCCTTCCCTGCTTCCTTTGGATCCCGACTAGAGCCGGGTGTACCTGTAGGACTAACGCCACCACTGATTGTGCCCACCTCTTCACTTGCTCCCGTGCGCACTGGCACATCCCCACCCTAATGCGCAACCGCATTTTCCAACGTCACCCGTGGATGTGGCAGCGCAGGATTCGCCACCAGGGCCGGCCGCGCCGGTGCCATGCAGGCCAGCTCGCCCCGACTCGGCACAGAGCTGTGATGCACTGCCAGCAAGCCTTGGGTCCTCATGCTTTGTGGGCCGCCAAGGTGCGAGGCATAGGTCCAGCCGTGCGCCATCATCTGCTGGCAGTCTGGAGGCTGGTCTCTAACACATGCATCCTTAGCCTTGTCGCTGATGCCGCCGGAGATTGCAGCAAGTTCATCTCGTTGCGTTGGCATGCTATCGCAGGGACACGCACTCGCGCCCCATGCACACACACACACACACACACATGCGGCTGTCTTCAGTGCTGGTCCTTCTGGGGTTGTTGAGGGCTGTCGTGGGCTTGCTCAATCAGTGCGAGGCGCACGAGCAAGGCTAAGGGGTGGTACAATAAGGCGCGCGGGTCGTAGGCCGTTGATGAGCACAGAACTTGGAACACACCACCGTGACACACACACACACACACAATCATGCGGGAAGAACTGCCCTCGTCCGCAATTCTTCTCCCAGTATCCCGCACTCTATAGTGGCCCCCCTGGTCCCAAGTCCAGGGATCACAGCACACCGACGGGATGCGGGCTGCAACGCCTCATCCTGAGCCTTTTGATCACGCCGAGTCGTGCTGTGATAGACGCGAGGGTTCCTGCGTCAGCCCGGGATGCAGGTGGAGCGGCCTCCGCTTCAGGCTGGCGCACGCATGATGCCGCAAAGCCGTCGGGCAATACAGTAGCGACGAGCGGGTCACATCTCTTTTCAGACCAGACATCGAGAATTCGCAAGCGCGCACTCAAGCGTGCCATCGCACGCGCCACGCGTGCAGGTGGAGCCTACTACAGGGGGCGATGGCGCTCGGCGCAACAGCTTGGTGCGCCTGCAGCAGCCTCGGACGATTGTCCACTGCCCGTCGTGTCAGACACTGCACGCCCCCCTAAACACGCACCCCCCGATGCAAAGCCCAAGCACCGTCACCTTAAGATCCTGACCTGGAACGCCGGCGGTCTCGGTGGGAAGGAGGGAGCACTCTTTGACGAATTACAGGTTTATGCCAACACGCACCCCTTTGATGTACTGCTGATACAAGAATCCAAGTGGACCTTTAGCAACATGTGGGAGGACTCTCGGTGGTTCTTCCTGCACTCAGGCTCGACCACCCGCGACTTCAAGCAAGGCAGGGTTCTCACCATGCTGTCTAAGCGGATTGTTGACCCTGGCTCTGTCCGGTTTGTTGAACCATTGCCTGGGCGCGTTTCGTGGACCCACTTTACGCACCGGGGCAGACCGATTGACATTCTCAATATGTATCAGCACACATGGCGTGGCTCCGAAAGGGTCGCTCAGCTCCGGCATCGTTCCCTAGATGTGCTCACCAAATCCGTCCAGGCGGTCTCGCTTCGCAGCGTCCTGGTTGTGGCAGGCGACTTTAATTCCCAGTGTGACACCAGTCTGCCTGATATAGGTTCCACAGTCATGCCACACAAACACTGGTCCGAGGACTCAGGGGACTTTCAATCGTTCATAGAGGGCAATGACTTGGTTGCTCTGAACACTTTTACCTCCCTCCCCAAGCCTAACCACTGCCACACATATGCCTGGGGTTCCCAAAAATCTCAGCTGGACTATCTGCTATTGCGACGTGCCCACGCCACGGGCACTACCAAGCAAGCCAGTGTCCACTACTCCTTTCCCTTAGTGGGCGTTCGTGAGGGCGCCCGTCACTATCCGGTATGCACGCAGGTCCCGATCGATTGGCAGCCTTGGCGACGCCCTCGGGGCCAACCGCCTTCTCCTCAGATTGACCGCCACGCCATCGCGGACGCACTGAATGGCGAGCCTGATGACCGGGTTTCTAACTTTCGCTGTGCAGTGCAGGGTCTCCTGCAGAATCCGCTCCTTCAACTGGACGCACTCCAAGACCAGGTCCACGCTCTTGCGGTGGAGACATTTCCTGTCCAACGGCCTCCTGAGACCGCCAAACCGTGCCATGATATTCAGTTGCAGGGGTATGCAGTTCGCATGTGGGCTCACTTTCGGGCTTTCCGCAAGCTTCGGGCACTGGGCTCGTCTGCCCCACTGTCTGCCATTTTTCGGGTATGGCACCATAAATCAGCCTACAATCGCATGCGTGCAGCCTCCCGGCACCGTGGGGCTGAATTGCGCAAGCAGAAACGCGACCGTCTCTTTGACATAGCCAGGGCCGCTGCCTCCAGCGGTAACCTTCGGGAATTCTATAAGGTGGTCCGCCTGCTTGCGCCCCAGGGCTCACGGAAGCGCTTTCAGCTTTGCCAGGGTGGGGTTCCGTTAGCGCCTGAGCGGGAGCTGGAAGTCATGCAACAACACTTTGAGCAGCAATTTGCATCGCACTCTGAACCCCCCGATCTTCCAGCCACTCTGGACTGCGATGATCCCGTCTTTGTGACGGTTGCTGAGGTCCAGTGGCATCTGGATCGACTGCCGGCGCGGAAAGCCGGAGCCCCATCGACCTCACCGGGTGCGGTGTGGCGCTTGTGCTCCGATCTTGTATCGCCTGTCATAGCACAGCAACTTTCCGACCGTTGGGGCTCGGGCAATAAGTCAGTGCCTCACTTGTGGACAACAGCTACCCTAGCCCTCCTGCTTAAGGCTGGAAAAAATGGGTCTGAACCCAAACATTTCCGACCCATTGGACTGCTTGACGCACTAGGCAAAGCATGCATAGCGATGGTCATGAGGAAAATTAAGTTTGACTTGGAAACCTTTGTACGGAGCGCTCCTCAGTTTTCCTACATAGCCGGTAGATCGACTGAAGACGCGCTTCGACGCGTCTTCAGTCACTGCGCCGAGGGTCGCCGCTTGCGAACATCCCATGCCCGCAACCCTCACCAGCGGTTCGCGGGTGTCAAGATCCCCGCCTTTCAGGGCGGTGTCCAGATCTGCTTGGACCTTGCGTCCGCGTTTGATACGGTGCCCCATTCCCCGGTTCGCGAAGCCCTCTTGGAAGCTGGGGTTGAGGCGGGGCCTGCCTCCCTCCTCCTTTCTTGGCTTAGCTCTTGCTCCTACGATCTCCACCTTTCGGGTCTCCGCGCCAACATCGTAGCCAGGCGTGGCGTTAAGCAGGGCTGCCCTGCGTCGCCCTTGTTGTTCGCTGCCTGTACTGTTCTCCTATAGTATCGACCTTCGCTTAGGATCGTCGTGGGTGTCTGAACACTTAACCATGTTTGCAGACGATCTACACCTCGCCTCGCTGTTCCATTCGGTTGCGGAGTTTGATCTGGAGTGCCAGCGCCTGGGGGCTGCGATCACTGTTCTGCGTCAACATGGGCTGATCATTCACCCCTCGAAAGCTCAGGCCCTTCTGACGTGCACCGGTTCACAGGTCAAGCAGACCCGTCAACGCTTTGTGAAGCCCTTGCCCGCGCCTGCTGTGGGAAAGGGTCTGCGACTCCGTGCTTCCGGTGAGGATGTCCTCATACCTCTCGCGCGTAGCGCGGATTACCTTGGAGCTGTAATCTCGTACGATTGCTTTTCTGCGCAGACTCTGGAAAAGCGTCTGGCCCAGGGCCGGACTGCACAAGTTCAGCTGCGCAAGGTGCTCAATGCCCGGAAGGGGTTGCTTCTCACCCAGCGCGTCCTCCTCTGGCGCACTACTGTGTGGCCCTGCCTTCTCTATGGCCTGGGGGCCTGCGGTCTCACTACCGCTCACCTTGCCTCCCTTCAAACGCTAGCCCTCAAGCTTCAAGCCCTCTCGAACAGTCCTGCGCACATACACCATGAGTCGGACGCTGCCCTCTGCCTCCGCCTTGGTGTCACGCCCATGCCTCGCGACGCCCTTCGGCGTCTGCATGATCGTATGCTCTGTAGACAAATTCCAGGGGACGACTTTGTCTTTGGACCACAACACCCTTGGATCCTTTATCTGGGTTCTTGCTGGGATGCACCGCCCGCGACTTCTTCTCCAACCAAGCCGCCCTCTTCGGCCTCTGCGTACCCGGTTCCCCCACCCGGCCTAGTCCAGTCAGAGCCCCAAGACCTATCACTGCCCGCATCCCTGCCTCTCACCGTACTTCCTCTGCCCAGATCGTCCGAGTCCACTCTGGATGCGCCTGAGCCAAGTGAGCCCCATGCGGGCTCTGCTCCTGTCGCACCAATCGCTGCCACATCGACGGATCCTCCCCCCCAGGCCGCTGTGGCCAGGGCCTTTCCATGTCGTCTCTGTGACCGCTCGTTTGATACGCGCAAATCTCTGAAGCTACACATGGCGCGGTCGCACCAGCAGCAGACGGCCACTGTTGTCTTCAATCGAGCTCTGCATGCGGTCGCCGGTCTCCCCACCTGCGCCTTCTGCAAAAAGTCCTTTACACGATGGGAAGGTCTTTCATCACACATCACTAACCGACGTTGTGAGGACTTCCTGGCTTTTCTCCCCTCTGCGGTAGCGGACCCCCTGCCGCCAGCGCCTGTGCAAGCCGAGGTCCAGCAGGACCGGGATCCCGCCGCAAGCTCTGAGGCACCAGCCCCAATCTTGGCCGACCGGACTGCTGCCGATGTCTTCTCCCCTGTCCCTGTACCTGCACTTGATCCCGTGACCGATCCCCCGCCGATACAGGTCGCTGAGGACGCCCCTGCCCCGCTGGCTGCTGAGGTTGTGCGACAATTGCAAAAAGGTGGTGCCGCTGTGCTCTTAAGGTCTTCATGTATGAGATTGCTCACGCACTATTGTGGACTCTGTGGGCAGTGGCACGCGCATAGTCAAACTCTGAAGCTTCACTACCGCAGCCTGCATACAGCCGCCTTTGCACTAGACGGGAGAGCACGTCAGCTTGCGCCCAGGCTTGGTGCTGCATTCAGCCCTTGCCTGTACTGCAACGAACATCCTGTTCAGCACATTCGGCACTGCACCGCCCTTTGGCAGGCTCTCCTTCTTGCTCTGCATCATGGGTCTCAGCTCGGAACAGGCCGACCAGCAGATGGAGGAGGCCTTCGGACCGATCTTGAAGTCACTGCAGTACAAGAGGCCTGCAGCTCGCGCGATCCCAAAGCGGCGAAGGGCAAGGACGGCAAGGGTCGGGGTCTGAAGTCAGATCCCAAGGGCAAGGGCAAGGGCCGGGGCCGCGGCCGAGCGGGTCGCCATCCCGTGCAGAGCCAAGCCCCATCCTGGGGCTCCAGCGCTGGTTTCGGCTGGCAGCAAGCGGAGGAGGAGGCTGTCCCAGATCTGCAGATGTGTCGCCTGATGGCACGCGCAATTGTGGAGCAAGCGGATACGATTGCAGTCCTGCGCCACGACGACAGCCGAAGGTCAGCGACGAGACTTCCGAGCTCTACGGTCTCGGTCTTCGGGTGGCGCTCATTTGGGCCCTCCTTCGGGTCCTGCGTTCGACCCTGGAGTCCCCCCCGGCCGAGCTGCTGTCGGAGGCGCGCGAGCGGAAGTGGATCGATCAGCAGGGCAACTGGCTCTATCTCCGTTGGAATCGTGCCAACCAGGCTCTCGAGCCGGACGAGACCAAGCAGTCGATGAATCAGACGGACCTCATCACGCTTCTGCGTCAGACCGGCACACTGGCCGATGGGGAGACAGTCAGCCGGTTCGCCGCGACGCGGCAGCTGGCAGAATCCATGGAGGGAGTGGTGACCTTCAAGGTGGACATTCAGTTACCAATCTGGAGCGCCTCGCCGGCCTGGCACCGCTGAACATGCTCGGTCTCTCCTTTCGCAAGGAGAGCTACAAGCGATCGAATGGGATCCAGAAGCTTGCAGAATGGTGTGGTTGAGGCACGCTGTCTGGACCAACCCAGGTAACCTGTGCTACATGAACGCACTCCTCAGGTGTCTATGTTGGGCCCTCGTTGGCTTTCATGGGTGGGAACAGGCCACCTCCAGGTTAGGTGTCGCGGCTGCGCGCTCTCTCTCCCTGCGAACTGTGCCCACCTGCCCCTTTGATCTTCGCAGTTGGAGGTCGCTCCTGGTGAGCTGGCTGAACCCTTCTGCTCAACATGATTGCGCAGAGCTCTTAGCTCATCTGGCCGAGCGCTTTCGCTCCACTCTGCTCTTCGGGATTTGGGAGGCTAGGCTACTTGAGGCTGGGGTTTTTGGGGTGGTTGACACAGGTCCGCGCGAGTGCACCATAGGCCTTGACCCTCCTTCTCGGGCACGTGTGGACTTACAGGCCCTTGTAGGCGCATGGAGCGCCCAACACAGTGTGTATGCCCTGCGTTATCCGCCACAGGTGCTGATCCTTCGCATTGCGCGGTACAGGCAAACCCCGACTGGGGCCACTGTCAAGAATCACTGTGTCATCGCCTGGTCCCACTTTATTAGTGTGCCTGCCTTCTCTGACCATGCCCTTAACACCAAACCGCTTCGCTATCGCATCTGTGCAGTGATATATCATGCCGGCGCTGCTCTCACTTCCGGACATTATACCTGCTTGCTCATGGCTGATGCGCAGGCTTGGTTTTGCCATGATGGGGCCATGCCTGTCCCTCACGCCTGCTCCGGTAGCGGGTTCGAGTTCAGCTCTAACCAGGCTTATCTCTTCTGGGCTGTCTTGGAGCCTGCAGCGCTCAATGATGAAGTGAGGCTGACGTCTGGGTGTCAGCCACCGCCCAATGTGGTCGCCTGAGGTCATCCTGGGCGCTGGAGCGCCCGATCGGGGCAGCTGCCGCTGGTACGCGCCTCGATTCTGCATCCACCCCAAGGCTGCGTCGCATTGCGATGCGCTGTACTCCCGACGACACAAACAAAAAAAGGAAAAAAATAAAAAAAATAATAAACCCTAGTTCTGCACTTTCCTGTCATCTTTTCCGCTGCATTGCTGGCACCGACGCGCGCGCCTTATGGTACCACCCTCTTTGCCTTAAAATCGCTCAAATCCGCCACCAACGCATCACCTTCCCACGATGTGCTGGCTGTTCCTTGACTCCCAGGTGGGGGACGCCCATCCTGGCTTGCATCGCTCGGTGTGAGTGCAGACTGGCAGGGTTTGGATGATCACGGCACGGAGCGCGCAGCTGCAGTAGGGTTGTACCAGCGTCATGCATCAGTCTTGACGGTCTAAGCCTAGTCCTGATCTATTGCCGATTGTTCATGCTGGCTCGCTTTTGTCACTGCCAATATGCTTTCAAGCATTGTCTGCCCTAATATCCACCACTGCACCGCCAGCTGCACGATCCTGTAGTGGATCACGCCTGACGTTTCATGAGCCTCTCGGGACGCGCCCCCACAGCGCATCCATGCAGTCATCACTTTGCTAGGCCTACTGCATAATCGGTGTCGCCTTGTGTAGCATAGCGTAACGTAGCACACCTTCGATTCCTCGTCTCTGTGTGTCGGGAGCGTTCACCGAGGACTGGGGTTTAAGAGTGCATCAGGGCTCCAGTAACACTGCAAATTCAGTGTACTAGGGGAGGTGGCTGCCGATGCCAGACGACATCCAGCGGCGTTGCGAGGGTAAAAGGTGAGGTATGCGCCTGAGCAGAGTACATCCTGACCATACATGCATGAGCCCGATGCTCACTCAGGTAGGCCATTCTGCTTGCGTGATCATCATGGATGCTGCCTGCCTGCCTCGCGGGCTCCCGCAGTCCCGCATCCCTCAGTACGGAGTGCGAATGTCATGTCCCCTTAATTAGGGAACCCGTAATGCCCCGCATTCCTGCCGGCCTCACTCTCAGTCCACTGTTCCGCACTTTCATGTCATCTGGTCCGCTGCATCGCTGGCACCGACGCGCGCGCCTTATGGTACCACCCTCTCTGCCTTAAAAATGATCCCGATGTCATCCCCTAAATGGTGTAGTTACGCACGTTCTGATCCTCTGTAGCGCCCACTCCCTTAGGTATCCCACTCCTCACCCACACTGTCCTGGCGCCTCCTCTGTGCGCCATAAGCTGTCAGTCCTGCTCCTGCCAGCCCTGCTCATCACCGTACTGTCACGGCTCTGAGCTCTGCCAGTGTCGACCCGTTGACCGTGTCGCCTGGCTGCCACTTGACTTGCAACTTGTGGTATCTATTGCTGCTGGGACCATCTTGGTTTATTTACTAGATACTGCTGGATTCTGCTGGGACAACGCTGCTCGCTGGCTGATGCTTGGGCGCCTCTCTCCGTGATTGGGATCATTGCGGGAGGCTTGTGGAGTTGCTGTGGAGCTGCTGTGATTGACCGGCACTTGGCACTGGGCCCTTGGCATCTTTTCTTTGGCTAAGAGGGAGACACAACAAAAAAAAAAAAAATCAGTAACCCTCTAGCCCCAATGCTACCGCAAAGGCCGGCACCTGTACCTCAGGACATCTGGGAACTCGAGCTCCGCTCTATTCTGGGGGTGGCTCATCCAGCTTTCGAGGATGAGGATGAGGAGGAGGCGGAGGCCGTGGCATCGCCCCGACTTTCAGCTGCGTATCTTGAGTGGGCCGGCTTTCACTGCCTCATCCCCGGGTGACTTCAGGCGGAGCAGTGCTGATGGGGGGTATGCGGTGACAGTCTGTCCACACGCGTGTGTGGGACACACGTCACTTATTCTCCTCCTCTGCACTGCCCTGCAATCTGCCGACGGGTGCTTCCTCTTTTCTGCACTGCACCGTGGCACTACCTGCGCTTTCTTTTGTACATTCTCAAGCTATCATGCTTAAAGGCTCTACGGGGCGGTGATAGCTTTGTCTGGTTCCCGTGCATACCACTGAGTATGTGCTGTCAAATGACGGCCGGGGCGGCTACAACAGTCGTCCTGACATGGACTCCCTAGCTGCGAGTGAAACGAAACCGCCACCGCCACCGCCACCCCCACCACCACCACCACCACCACCACCACCACCACCACCACCACCACCACCACCACCACCACCACCAAGAGCGTCGCTACCACCACTTCCTCAGTTTCCTGGCATCTGGAGAGAGAGCATCAAAGCAGATGCTGCATATTGCAAAAGGGAACACGCAGCAGTCAAGGCACTTAGAGAAGAGCTGCGTCTCCCTTTCGGTGTGCTTCTTTCCCAGACACGTGCCGAAGAGAGTGGCGAGTCAAAGGCCGGATGCACAGAACAAACAAACACACGGCTTGAAGACAGACGCGTGCAGATGCTGTCAACATGGATGATTGAATGTAATGTGTGGTTTGTGTTCAACAACGAGAGGCGGCTAGGCAGCTCGTCGGCAAGCAGATGCCCCAGTTCATGTGGCATATACATACACAAACAGGTACATACATACACACATAGGTTTGCAACGCTCCCCGCCTCCCTCTTCTTCGAGTCTCCGCTCGCCGGCCAATGCTGCCTGCCAAGCGCAACAGGAGCAGCAGCAGCTGCAGCAGCAGCTGCAGCAGCAGCAGCAGTGGCTCCCGAAAGGCGCGGGTGCTCAAGCCAACTTGTTTGCACACTTTCGGGACACTCGATGATCCAACGCATGTGGTTTCGTGCTCCGTTCACTTGGACAAGGACATCTGGCTGGTGTGCCGGGACTACCTCCTGAGCGGAGGCCTTCTTCTCATGAATGCTTTTGCAAGACTCTTCTGATTCGCCCAACCTTCCAGGCTACCTGCCGGAGGATTGCACACTGAGCCTGCGCCAGCTCAGACGCTTGCATTGAAGAACATGTGTGTTTGCGGGTCCCTCCTTGAAGAACACTTGCTTGGTGTGCTAGTCCTTCAATCTGCTTGCACGCGGTCCTCTAGTCGTCCATCCTTGAATCTGGAATCAAGTCTTCACTGCGAGGCCTTTCGCAGTCCACCGCTTCACAATTCTTCGAGGAGGTCCGGGGTGCGAGGGTCGAGTTCGGGGATTCAAGACTTCATGGACAGCGTCCGAAGTGTGATGCCGGTGATCTTTGCTGCAGGTCTTGTTGTTGAGGCCTCTGTCGCTGTATGTCCGCACGTCTCTGTATGTACACCATGCGTATGTATGCATATATGTACGTAGGTGTGCTCGCGCGTATATGTATGTGTGTCTGTATGTATTGGTACGTACGTATGTGTGTGTGTGTGCGTGTGTTTCTGTATGTATGTACGTTTGTGAAACTGGGCACATGTCTGGGAAGTCCGAAGCCAGTCAGTGGCATGAGACACGGCCCACATCTTTGTTGTTGGGTGCACTGCCAGGTCCCCGCAGCGGCTACAACATCACACAGCGGAGGCTGGACGGAGGGTTCTTCCTCCTACTCTTGCGATGACTCCTCCTCCTCCTTCCTCGACGACGAAGTTTACGAGACATGGCACCATGGATTCTGCACTTATCAAAATCTTGTCAGAGCTCGCTTTGCTAGGAGATCCGGCTGAGCAGCAGGAGCCGGAAGCCAGGGAAGCGACCGGTGAGGCCAGGCCATCGATTGTGTGCATGCCCGTTCGGGCAGCTTTCTCCACTCAGCTCAACCAGTGTAAGCTTCCAGGAATCACATACTCGTAGCCTGCTTGAGTCGACAGGGCTGTTTGCTAGGCTGCTAGGACCAGGGACAGGGTGTCCAAGAGCCTCCAAGTTGTTGGCCGCGAAGAAGAGGATGAAGCAAGGTCCCCAAGGCCCTGCACATCCCTGCACCGCATTGTAGAAGAAGCGCCTGAAGGTTGCTTCCAATGTCACCCCCTTGGTAGCGGCCGCTGAACCCGCAGCTCAGTCCGGCGCCCGGGGGGGCAAAGCTGCGTGAGTCTCGGACTACCATGCGTTGTAATGTATTGCACACCGAAGCCCGCTCGGCAAACAGCCGAAGCATGCTGAAGCTGTTGCAACATGTTCCTTCCTCGAGTCCGGCCAGAGAGTCTGAGAGAGTGAAAGGTTTCTGGCCGCTGGGACTGAAGTCTACTGGGCAGAGATTCCGTTAGCCCTACAAGATTCAACCAGTCTCCCAAGGATACCATCATGTGTTGCCAAGCCCCATGACAAAATAGGTCTTGCTTGGGACTTGAGAACCTCGTTGAAGCATTGCCGATGTGTCTCGAGGTCGGGTGCTGTCGTCACCACTGCCGCGCCGACAAAGCGACTGGAGCGGGCACAACAAGCCTGGACCGGCAGAGGGCAGAGCTTCCGAGTCGTCAAGCGTTGGGGAATGTCCTGAAGCCGACCCCGAAAGCCAAGCCAGTCTCTGGGAGTTTTGCTTCGGGGCTCAAGAAAGCGCCTTCCAGGACGTCCGGTGATCCCAGCCAGCTCAGCATTTCTGACCAAGAGTTTTTTTATGCCGGAGCCTCGGTGCCAGGAAATTCTGATTTCAAGCAGCCCAAGTTCATTGAAACATCCAAATGCAGCAGACGAAAAGAAGCTGCGACCATGAGAGGTGTGGACATCGACCGAGACAGAGAACGGGTGGATCTACGCCGAACTAGCCAAAGATCAGGCCCAATCCGGTTCCTCCCTTCTTTCGAGTCTACGGGTCCCTTATAGCAGTCCGTACTGTACGAGTCCTAGACTGTCTTTTCTAGTCGAGCACTCCAAACAGATAGCCGCTGGCTGGCCGTTACACTCGCTGAGGGACATGTGTTTTGAAACAGTGTGCGTTTGGTACAAAACCAACCCGCCAGCGTTTGGAACTTGCATCCCAAAGGCCTCGGATCCAAAGCTCCTCAGGCCCAAACCCATGGCCCGTAAATCATTTAAGCACTCACAAATGATTTCCGGGCGGGTTCGCAGAATGATGTGCCGAAATTGGAGCAGGTCGTTTCCAGTCCATTCTGCCTGAATGGTGGTACTCATAATGGGCTGGCCTCTGACCCTCGCCTTTCTGTATGCATCCCAACACTCATCAATGGTTTTTCCTTGGATTTCGTTCGGGGGGTGTGAAGCAGAAATCGCTGGCGTCTTGTGTGTTGGAGCTCTTGTGTAAAAGCAATAGGAAGCGTTTGGGGATTAACGTTTTCAAAATGCTAGCGTTGAATCCCAGCGCTTTAAGTGTGATGATGGGGCCCTAGTTCTGCCAAGCGTGCTGTGCCAAGTGTGCCTTCGTGCCTGCGTGGCCTGGCGTTCGACGTGATACCCCCGGGAGAGCAGTGCGATCATGGATTCTCTCGCATCGAGCAGACAGTCAGTCTGGCCATGAAAGTGCAGGCAACAGTTGGCTGGCTGCCCCGATGGGTCATCACAGAGCTCCAGGAAGGCCAGCAGTGGATGTGCCTTGGCACAAGCTCGAGGGTTGACGGGACGCAGGAGAAGCATTTTGGGGACCTCTTTCGCTTACTTTCTGCAAGTTGCTTGCCTGTCCACAGCACGGTGTCAACAAAGAGATGCTTGCAGCGTGGAGGTCGATGATTACTCTTCGACTCTCTCTCTCTCTCTCCCTCCCTCCCTCCCTCCCTCCCTCCCTCCCTCCCTCCCTCCCTCCCTCTCTCTCTCTC